>JARYHS010011408.1:289127607-289270522 GCA_031002005.1 Vandiemenella viatica | reverse complement strand
TGGGGATTGCTTTTCTATGCCTAATTTATCTACTACTGACGTAAAATGTTTGTTAAATATTTCACAAACTTCCCCTACTTCGCTATGAACACATCTCCATTTTGTTCTTTAGAGTGATTTACAGTTTTTCCTGTTTCAGTCTTTATTATATTCCATATTGTTCTCATTTTATTGTCTGAATTTTCTATTTTCGCCGATATGTACCTGTTCTTGGCCTTCCTTATTACATTTCTTAGTATTTTAGAATAAAGTTTATAGTGAACTTTCAGCGCATAGTTATCTGATTCTCTCATTTTTAAATAAAGGTCCCTCTTTGTTTTACTAGAGATTCTAATACCCTTTGTTATCCATCCCATGCCCAGTTCATTGTTTGGAGTGTTGAGAATTTTCCTTTTTTTGAAACTACCTTCAAAAAGTGTTAGAAATATATTCAGAAAGGAATCAAATTTCGCATTAACACCCTGCGCATTATATACTTCTAACCAGTTTTCATTGTTTAAGGTATCTATGAAGTGTTTTATATTATTTTCACTAATATTTCTTCTATAAACCCAGCTTTTCTTTATCTGTTTAACAGTGTTCCTGGACTCGATACATAATAGCTGGGCATCATGATCTGAGATACCATTTATTACTGGATGTATGCTGTAATTACTGCACTGAGAAATATCCATAAAAAAATTATCAATTGCAGTCCTGCTATTATTTTGTATTCTCGTAGGAAAATTTACAAGTGCTGTTAAGTTAAAAGACAACATCAAGGCTTCCATATCTAATCTATCATTGCTGTGATTCAGAAAGTCAACATTGAAATCTCCACATAATACTATTTGTTTGCTATTTGTAAAACTTAGTAGCAAAGACTCTAAATGAGATAAAAACAGTCTGAAATTACCTGAGGGGGCCCTGTAAATTGCTATCACTATCAGCTCTTCCTTATCATATTCTAGTTTAGTAACACAACATTCAAAGTGTTGTTCTATACAATACTTACTTACAACTACACTACTGCATTCAATATTATTTTTAACAAAAATGGCAACTCCCCCTTTCTCCATTTTACATCTGCAGAAATGAGAGCTTAATTTATAATTTGGGATGGACAGCTGAGATATTCCTGTATCAGACAAATGATGCTCAGATATACACAAAACGTCTACATTAAAATTTCTGGAATTTTGAATCTCTTCTAGGCTTAAGGTAATGTCATCAGTTTTACTAAATATTCCTCTTATATTTTGGTGGAAAATACTGGTCTGAACACTTTGACGCAATGACTTTGAATTGTTTATTTTATTATTACATACTGGTATATCAGTTGGAATTTTTAATTTCAACAAATTATGATCATCAGAGACATTAATTTCCTTAGACATCTTAATAAATCTATTTTATTTACCCTAAAAAAGGCCGCGACTTAACACCATTTATCACAGGAATACCTCTTTCACTCACCTGGCATCCTCTGACCTCATCAGCAATAAGAAGCGAAAGCTTCCTCTTACCTCTGACATTCAGATGGAGTCCAGAGTATTTAGTTGCAATAACAGTATCATTAATTCCAGCCTTCAGCTAGGTTCATGACCTAATTTGCTGTTTCTAAGCACCATGCAGGTGATGAGGCTGCATTAATAAAGTCAGAAAATTATAATATTACGGTGAATTTAATATCGTAAATGAATTACGCCAAGACGGTTGAACGCAGATCTAGAGGGAGTTTCAAATGCTTAATTACTTACACCAGCAGCTGTGAGTGTAAGATGTGGGATATCTGTATTCTTCATTGACCTAATTTATATTATGTGATTAATCTTTTGAGTTATTGTAATGCAGTTATAATATCGCATTTTTCCTTCTTCTATTCCCAGAAACTAAAATACCTCTACCAGAGGTGAGAGCGCATGTGGAGAGTGACTTCGAATTGCAGAATTCTGAATTCCTGTAACTTTCAGCAAAATAGTTGTGATAATTTAACACATTGCTGTTCTATAACCAAGCGATACAAATCACATTGTCTTGCAACGTTTGTGGACTAATTATCGCCAATTACTAACAAAACTTTTGGGGTGTACGAAAAAAACTTCTCACGGAGTTGTAAATAAATAAACTGACCTCCAGGTTCCAGCCGCGTATAAATGTCACGTTCCTGGATTGTGACATTTTATACGTGGCTGAAAGCTCGAAAGCAATTTATTTAACATTTTTCTGGGGTAACAAAGTGGCTGTCTTCTTTCTCCGTTTTAATTTTGTGTCCTCGTAATTAAAGTGAAGAGATATTTATTATGTAGCGAATTTTTTTTTTTTCTTTCAAAGAAGTGACGTACGGTCTTCCTACTGAATTGAACTCGAGCAGACGTATTTGCGGTATCCAAATAAAACAACTGTACTGAAACGTCATCCATTGAAATTCTCCATTCTCTTGAGAAAACCTGGCCAGCAGTGGTGTGGCATCTCACCAGTATTAGGACGTTCCAAGCAAAAACTGAGTACAGGTCTTATTCGTAAGTTATGGGGCCTTCCCGGTATGCAGTAGACCTCGGTAGCTCCTACGGACACAATTTCTTACAGTATCCCTTGACGTGCAACAATAGGTAGAGATACATCAGTATCAATATATACGAATTTTGGATGCTGGGAGTGATTTTTCTTTACTGTCGTATATAATGGTCGACTCCACCGAAACTATTGGAGCCTTTAGGTTAGCATAAGAGGAGATAGTGTTCCTAACTATTTCCGTCTCATGGGGATGAGGTTATAACTACTGAAAGTAAAGAACCTGCATCACGATCATTTTGTTGAGGCATGAGTTTCCACTTCCAGCATCTTTAAGCATTCTAAACTTCTGCCATCTATATGCACTGTTCGTTTCATCACTCCAGGCAAATGCCGGGATGCTTCCTTCAAAAAGGCCATGGCCGAATTCCTTCCCATTCCTTGCCCCCATCCTTTCCCGTCTCTAAAGACCTCTATGTTAAAAAGAGACGTAAAGCAATTAAAAAAAAATACAGAGGCATCCTTAATTTATATTGTCGTTCTGATGTAGCAACCAGAAACGGTCACAATGGACTATGTTTAAACTTCGTATTAATTTCAGGTACACAGTATTACTGGCAGTTAAATCTCTCGATCAGCGCTGCTTTCGGTTAAATTTGGGGCTGTCCTTTCTGGGTATAAAGCACATTAAAAAAATTAAGCTTAACAAAGGAAAACTAGAAACGAAATTTACAGTGGCTGAAAACAAAAATTTAACCTAATTTGACTGCACCAATATACACTTAGTGAAGACACACGAACCAAACAGTACACGATGTTTACAAGCATTAAAAAATATTCATACACACACTTAATCAGAATAAAACACACGACACTTATTACAAGAACAATAAATGCGGTACATAGCATCATCTGCAAAAAGAAATAAATCTTCGTCACCTAACAACATTTACAATCACTGAACAATCGAAGTAGTAATGTTTTTTTTTTTTGTTTGTTTTACAAAATGAAAACTGGAACACACCCAGTGGATGATGAAAAGACAAAAAAATGCAGTTGGTAATGATCGTCTGGATCAACTGTAGGTAAGCAAAAGTTATGCATTATTTTAAATCTTAAATTATGTGCTATAGGTACTTATTTTTGTTTACTTCATACTAATTAAAATCAAATCATTTTATGTTCGAATCACACCAGGTTGCACAGCAACTTAAAATTCAACCGAAAATACCGATTTTGATAGCAAAAAGAGGAAACACTAAAGTTAATAAATTTGTTAAACATGTACCGCTCAAAACAAATTAAGCGCTAGAGTGCTATTTAGCTTTGCAGCAGACTATGGAAACTCTGTGAAGGTGGCTGCCCGCACCATGGCCCCTACTCCCGTTTCCTTAACAGCTGTCTCCCTGGAAATCGAAGCTCTGTAGTTTTCAACAGCAGGCTGAGGGAATCCTCAAACAGACTTCCCAGCAGTAAGAAAATGGCGTTTGAAGGATTTCATGGAAGCAAACCATCCGGGAAAAATCCTGCATACACAAAACCCAAAGAATGAGTCTCTGATAATCTTTTCTTTTTATATATATATTTCTCTCCGTATGTCACTGAACTCCTCCTAAACGGCTGGACTGACTTTTATGAAATTTTGTGTGTGTGATTAAGTTCGAGAATGGTTTAAATTCACAATTTGATTTGCAAAACCCCACCCCTCTACCCATTTATTCCCTCCCATCCTAATTTCCAATGATGGTTATAGAAAGCCACAATTTTTATCAGATTTTGATAAAACTTTGGTTTCTGTCTACTATTGATTTACAAAAACTAACCTCTCTACCCCTTTTCACCCCTTAACTTATGTTCTTTACACAAAAGTACAGTCTAAACCGTTTAACCCATCACCATAAAAGTTGGCACATACATGTATATTTTCATGGAGAAGGTTTCTGAACTAAGAAAACTCCAATAACTACCCCCTTGCCCCCTTTACACTTCTTAATCCTTATGCAAACACACCGTTTTTATCCAATTTCGACGGAACTTTGCACAAGTGTAATCTAAAATAAAGCGAAAAATACTGTCAACATTTGGTTTCGAGAAACGCAAACCCTCTCCACTTTTCAACTCCCCTTATTTTAATGTTCTTTACACAAAGCTACAGTCGACACAGTTCAACCGATCACCATGAAAGTTGGCACATATATGTATTTTTTCATGGAGAAGGTTTCTGATCAAACAAAATTAAAAAAACCTCCCCCTTGCCCCCTTTAAACCTCTTGATTTTTATACATGAGATCAGATTTTAATGGAACTTTTCATACTTATAATTTAAAATAAAGAGAAAAATACTGTCAAGTGTTTGTTTGCCAAACCAAACCTCCCTTCTCATTTACACCCCCTAAATTTTTTCAATGTTCTTTACACAAAGCTAAAGCCGACACCTATTGAACGATCACCATGAAAGCTGGCAAATAAATGTAGTTTTTCATGGAGAAGGTTTCTGAACAGAAAATTTCAAAAATTTGACCCTCTCCTCCCATACACCCCTTCATTTTGTGTAAACCCATAGTTTTTTTCGGATTTCGTTGGAACTTTGCACATATTTGCTTTAAAACAATGAGAAAAAGTTGTCTACATTAGTTTTATAAAAACACAATCCCTCTCCCCCTTAATTATAGTCAATGTTCTTTATACAAAGCTACAGTTTCTATCAAATTTTGAAAGAATTTAGCATTCGTATATTTTAAAAGAAGCAGAGACCTACCACTTTTCCTCTTTACCTCACATCCCTTTTAATTTCCAGTGTTCTTTATAGAAACCTACAGTTTTAATTCCTGTCAAAATAAATCCAGTTTTTTTAAGGTAAGTCAGAATATTCATAAAATAAATGTGTCCTAATGTTTTAACATGCGCATCAGATTTTAGGTTGGACCCCAAGCTTCAACGTTGTGAAAACCGATCAAAAATCCATGTTTTTTGCATGCTGCTGGAACAATCGGATATATTCCAGATACATATTTATGTATGTGGTATGTATTAATGGGTGGATGGTAGACGTTTTGACTATCGAGCAGCAACTTTAACAGATGATTTGGTTAATTTGAAATACAACCTGGACCAAAATGTAAACTTGATATTCTGTATAACAGCATCCAATTCACCCCATTCTGGGAACTATTTGCTTATATGAATATTTAGTTTACTTCTGGAAATGGATGGTGCCAAATTAATGAAGCTTGGTACTCATGATTTACATCGGAAATATAAAAATTGTGTACATGTAAATCAGCCCCTATTAGACCGAGAAACGCCGGATATTCTGCTAGTCTATATATATATAAAGATGAAAGTATGTTTATTTGTTTGTTCTTCACACAAATCGACAGTTTTCATCCGATCTCGATGAAACTTTGTACACTTATCTTTTGAAACAAGGAGAATAATACTGTCTACATTTGGTTGAAAAATTATCTGTATAAATAATACATGTTGTCTTATAATTTCGAAAAATTACTGAACGATGATAGACAGACGCGTTGAATGTGGAGGTCTCTGTACTGTTTTTGCGTGTTGCGGTCAGGTAGCTCAGTAGTTAAAACGCTTGCTTACTAATGTTTTGGTCATAGTCTCCGGTTCAAATCTCCGTGGAGACCAAGATTTATTAAAATAGATTTTGGTCGTAAGAGTCACGGCTGGGCCGTCGGTTATTCGGATTGAATGTTAAACTGAACATATCACAAATTTAGGGGTGCAATGCGAGGCAAATCGTAGGTAGTCTTGCAATGCTGTAGGTGTACAGTTTTTTTACGTTATAATGATCGCTCAGGGGTGATTTGCATTCAGTGTGTGTGTGATCTGCAGTAATCTTATATATATATATATAAATTGACGTGTTTTTTTCCTATATTTCACTTTTCAGCCACCACTACCTAGCACAGATCACTGATGTTTGTGGGTGGAAGTATCATGGAGATTCCTGTCGTGCACAACGTTGGCCGAATGCCGATAGCTATGGGGATCTGGGAGATATAATGATTACAGTTGGTCAGTGCAGGGCGTTTTCATATTTCGACCAAAAATTCGTATCTCCGTATACTTCTCTTTCCTGCCACACCTACATAACATAGACTTTTGGTGTTTGTGTGTGGTAGTAGAATCGTCTTTCCTGTCGTGCACTATGGTTGTTAGATGTCGGTAGCTTTGGGGATGTGGGAGATATGGGAGTTGAAAGTGGTCGACCTGTGGCAGTTTCATACTTCTGCCAAAGACAAAAGTGTCATGGTGTATCACTTTTCAGCGAAAACTATAGATCACAGATAACTGGCGTTTGTGTGCAGTAGTAGCACAGAGTCACCTTTCGATCACAACAGCGGCCGAATTTCAGAAACTGTAGTATTGTGGTAGATATGGTGGTTGCAAGTGGCCGACCAAGGATATTTAATTATTTCGACTGTCTCCACATATGTCACTTTTCTGCCACAACTACATAGCATAGAGCATTGGTGTTTGTGTTTGGTAGTAGAATCGTATCTCATGTAGTGCACTATGGTTGTTAGATGTCGGTAGCTATGGGGGTGTGGGAGATATGGGGGTTGAATGTGATCGACCTGTGGCAATTTCATACTTCTGCCAAAGACAAAAGTGTCATGGTGTATCACTTTTCAGTAAAAACTCCAGATCACAGATAACTGGCGTTTGTGTGTAGTAGTAGCACAGAGTCATCTTTCGATCACAACAGCGGCCGAATTTCAGAAACTGTGGTACTGTGGTAGATATGGTGGTTGTAATTGGCCGACCAAGGATATTATCGTATTTAGACTGTCTCCGCATTTGTCACTTTTCTGCCACAACTACATAGCATAGAGCATTGGTGTTTGTGTTTGGTAGTAGAATCGTATCTCATGTAGTGCACTATGGTTGTTAGATGTCGGTAGCTATGGGGGTGTGGGAGATATGGGGGTTGAAAGTGGTCGACCTGTGGCAGTTTAATACTTCTGCCAAAGACAAAAGTGTCATGGTGTATCACTTTTCAGCGAAAACTACAGATCACAGATCACTGGCGTTTGGTGTGTAGTAGTAGCACAGAGTCACCTTTCGATCACAACAGCGGCCGAATTTCAGAAACTGTGGTACTGTGGTAGATATGGTGGTTGTCAGTGGCCGACCAAGGATATTTTCGTATTTCGACGAAAGGCATGTGTCTCCGCAGATTTCACTTTTCTGCCACGACTACATAGTATAGAGCATTGGTGTTTATGTGTGGTAGTAGAATCGTGTCTGTTGTCGTGCACTATGGTTGTTAGATGTCTGTAGCTATGGGGGTGTGGGAGAAATGGGGGATGAAAATGGTCGATCTGCGGCAATTTCATATTTGTGCCAAAGACGCATGTGTCACGGTGTATCACTTTTAAGTGAAAACTATCAATCGCAGATCACTGGCGTTTGTGTGTGGTAGTAACACAGAGTCTCCCATCGATCACAACGTTGGCCGAAATTCGGTGACTGTGGGAGTGTGTGAGATATGGTGTTTGAAATTGGTCGATCATGAATATTTTCGTGTTTCATCCAAAGACTTGTGTGTATCCGTAAATTTTACCTTGCTGCCGGAACTACATAGCGTAGAAGACTGGTATTTGTGTGTGGTAATAGTATCGAGTCTCCCATCGTGCACTATGGTGGTTAGATGTCTATAGCTGTCAATATGAATTCTTTACAATACTATAAATGCTGAACTAAGTCTCTATCTTTTTGTTAGATGTTTACGACTAAATGCCTCTACCGATATTGACGGAAGTTGACAAGGAAATCTGTAGGGAGGGAACAGGACATTTTTTTTCGGTATGATTAACTGTTGTAGTCACGAAAGTTTGAGAACTTATCGAATGGTGACAGAGAGACGGATGTTTGTGTTAGTCCGTAATGTTACGGCGGTTGCTCAAGGTGTGGTTTTTGCGCATTATGTTAGTGTATAATTCGTTAGTAAATTTCGTTTAGTGAAAAAACGTATCATTTGGTGTAGATATTCTCTGTTCTATTTCTTTGTGTCTGCTTAAATGTTTCTGGCACCAGTTTATTTTACCTTCTTTTTTTACATGCCATGCGGGCGTAAACTGACCTAAGGTGTAGCCCTAGCAGAGCACGAGCAGCTTAAGTTATTGGAACCCAAGAATCGGATGCTCATGCCGAAGAAAGAAGAAAAGACCAATCTGAAATAAACCTGCCCATAGTTAACACCCCCCCCCCCCACATCCTCTCACCTTCGTTTGTTTTTCTGTTTTTAAATATATTGGAAATTGATTTTCTTCAAGATACAGGTTCGACGGTAGAACGATATGGTGATGGCTTTCCTGTCATATTATGCCGACTCGGTGTTGTTTGCAACCAATCCTTCGTCACCAACAACTTTCTATATTCAATTCTGACAAAGAAATTCCTAATACACGCGTACGAAGTCGCGGATATCAGCTAGTTATGGTATAAATTTTGAATGAGCAGCTACTGCATTGGTGGAAATCAGAGATGCATTTCAAGGATTAAGCATCCGTGCGCTGACGCACGCAATGTGAATTAAGGCACCGAAACGCAAAGGGATGGTGCGGTTTGGGAAGGCCACCACCATAAAGTGATGTTTTGCGGCAGCCGGAAAAGAGAGGCGATAAATGTGTTCGGACGGAGGGGGCCATTGCGGAAGAGATATTACAATATTGGAGGCATGCCTCGACTTATGAAAAATTTGTGAACTTTTACAACATTATTTTGATTTTCAAAATAATGTCCAAAGGAGACAGGACCAGCCTATTTAAATATGACAACATGCAACTCCGAAGCTTTGTGAATCTGTTTTATGTGGTGATCTGCCCAATCAGCCAGAGATTCGACTTTGGATGACTGCGATATTGGTAGAAAGAGATAGGCCGATGGCACAGGAGAGGCTGGGTGTAGGAGGGGGGTGGAAGCGGCGTTGGTTTTGTGTGTGTGTGTGTGTGTGTGCGGGGGGGGGGGGGGGGTTGCTTTCAAAGGTGGACGAAAAGGAAAACCGGAAGATGGCGGCAACGGTGTGGGTTGAGGGCACCTAGTAGACGATGCCTACGCAAGTTGACTGTTTTCTTCCTGACGCTTAGCAACTTTGTTAAAGAATGTAATAGGCATTTTATGACTTTTCTGGCAATTATCTGGACAATTGAAATGGAACGTTATACAACTAGCAAGAAATTGCAGTATGGTTTATAGTGAAAGTTTCTGATTAAATTTACCGACAAGACATACAAATGCAAAATCCTATGAGGCAGTTTTGCTCAACCAGTTTTGAAAAAAAAAAAGTTTGATTTGAATTCGTTTGTCATTATTACCACTTTGTTTAAGTAAACACTAACTGCCATACTCTTATGAAATTCTGATAAGCTCTTGATAATAACATGATTCTTTCACTTATGTTTTGTTATACCCCACCATCACCACTTTGTTTAGGACAGCTGAATGGTCTGGACAGATTGCTGTTCAAATACTGTATTTATTTGCGCAATCGTTTGTTGAATGAGTAATATTTATCTCACTAAAGAATGCTGAAAACAGGGAGTAAGTAAGGTCACGAACAATAATAATAATAATAAAAAATCCTTCATAAATGTTGACTACTCTGTTTTCATGCGCTGTTATTTTGTTCACATTTACCTTCGATTTCTTCTAATACTTTTTTCACCTGTTAACTTCGTACGTCAATATCACGTTGGGTAAATGCGTTTAGAAAAATCAACGACTGTCATCCAATTCTAGGGCCAATTATCGGTTTTAACGACACGTGACTTGGTGGTTATAGACAGTAAGGGATAGACGCCACAGGGTTTAGCCTGTCAGTGCAATAAAGTTTAGCTTAAAGAGTCGTCAGGAGACGTACGCAGTGTGATCTTCGGCACTAGAACACACATTTAAACAAGTGTAAATGATAAAGTGTAAAATATTTTAGGAGGTGATAGTATGCATCAAAATAAGACCAAAATGTCTAATTAAATTTGGGTTGTAAGCGCATACTTTCTTTTAAGGAGTCACGCTCTCTTTTAAACTGTCTATGTTGGTCCTGTACGTCTTCATTGCATGTCATCTCGTACAGGACCAACAAAGACAGTTTCAAAGAGCTTGTGATTCCTTACGCCGTAGGGCTGAGGCCTGCATTGCCATGAAGGGCGTCACGTTGCGAACCTATTATTAACTCCTGAAAGTATCCGCTTCAAACCCAAAGTTTACAAAACATTTTGTCTTATTTTGATGCATACTATCACCTACTGAAATATTTAACACCTATTTACACCTATTTTAACACCCTGTGTACCGAAGAAGAACAAAAAATTTTCACTGCGGACTCACTAATTGGAGAATATTTCACGGTGTCATTTGGCCCTTGCGACATCTGGGGACTAATCTAACACATCCTGAGAAAATCTGTTAATCACTGCAGTGAATGAATCGGTTATCGAACCCTACAGCCGTCTTTATCGCGCTAGCCAGTTGGTCGCGCACAATCGCTTTTGACAACATATGATGATTTTGCTGTGCTCCATGACATCTCAGACTATGTATCATAAAAATAAGGCCCCCATGTGCCGACAGAATAAGAATTCATTTTCTAATTATTTTTATTGAGGGCTATGTGAAAGGAGTTAATAACAGGCAAGGAATTGGATAGAAGTCGGCGATGCTCTACTAAAGAAACCATAACGCCATTTGTCTGGAGTGATCTCTGGAATTATGGCTGGTTTGCGCCAACTCATTTTCGTTTAAAATTAGGTTCATCTTGCACCAGCCTAGGTGGAGGCAAGGAACTGGAAGGAATTAAGCCATGGACTTTTATAGAAACCATCCCGGCATTAGCAAGAAGTGATTTGGGAAGAGCACAAAGGCGGTTCAGGACATAGCCCGATAAAAATGGAAGAATCACTCCCCACAAAGGTCAGGTATTGCTTCATATAGACAGCTTCATATTCTCTTTGTTTATATGAAATTAACTATAACACCTGTGAAGGTTCCTGACTTGGAGAACTGCGTAAATATTGACTTCTTAAAATAATGCCAGACGCCAACGAAACATTTCCGTATAGTGTAAACAGAATAATACACTTTCCTTACATATATCAATATGACCACAATTAAGTTTAATCCATAATATATCGGTAAAATGGGATCAAACCTGAAATGAAAATTGTAATTGGCCGTAAAGTGAACCTCGCTGTTGTTATAATTAAAACAGGGAAATAGAAAATATTATTCAACTTAAAGCATGTAAAGAGTAAACATCTAATTGATGGAAGGTAATGAAATAGTGAATATAGCAGAACATTCACAGTTATTATCTGGCTCTAGCTCAAATAAATAATACCAAATAAGAGAACGAGAATTATCTCATATCATATGTTCGACGTTAGTCACGGGGTCTCTGTTAGGTAAAATGCACACTACTTCACCGGAGAAGAAATATCATTAGAGTAAGCCCACAATGATCGTGTTATTGACTGGTAACGCCAGACGTCCTTCCTTCCGTCTTCCACGTGGTATTGATGCCAGTGTTGTATCATAGTGGAAGCATATAATTACCTCACGTAATGTGTGATATGTAATACCACGAAACTGGCCCACACACGACAAGCTCGGACGATTGTTCACTTCTATTCAGACATTATGTTTTAATTGGTTGCTGTGACTCCCTTCAGTCAGAAATAGTCACCAAGAAACCACATATGTAATGAAATTATTTCTTCTGTTGCTAATGTACAAAGTTTAAACAGCACAGACCACGTGCAGTAGAAGCCAAAACAAATGACTTATGACTTCTTCTCCTCGCTGCTAGTTATTACCACTAAATTCTCGCTTCCTTATTTAACGCCGCTTACGAATCACAGGCGACCAAGACAGATTCTCTTGCAATTGGTCATGAAAATTATAAATATATTAACATTAACTTATAACAACACAATTTCCTTGTTGCAATTTACTTGCCACATTCGTACGATCACACGCAAGGAATATCGTATCTGCATTGGCTGGTACACACACGTGACGACGTCTTCCCTCTACGACACATGGTGCCACTCTTCCATCGTGTTAGTATTTCTCTTGCGAAAAACGCCATGTCCTACGATTCTAAAGCCCTGTGGCACAGTGCGGTAGGCTGGCCCGCTACACATGGGTCTGGTCACAGTCATCGCGTCCTGTTACAAAGAGGTGTCATTCCCGAAACACAAGAGCGCTTCTCTCGTTTTGAGCCCACAAGCAAAACGTAATGCTATTTTACTCTTCCTTTCCGGTACCTTCTGTTCAGTAATTAATAGAGACCGGATTATATGCATTTGTATGTGCATTTGCATAATAAGCCCATTTTCACATGATATTGCATATTTTACCTAAAATCTAGTGTTGATGCATAATTTCGCTATATTTAAAATATTTTTTGTAGTGTACCTAGTTAATAAATAAGATCTTACGTTGTGGCCTGCAAAAGTCACTTCTCTTAGTCTACAACGACTCGCTGAAGAACTACGGCCCACGTTTGGGAGTGTGAATAAACTGGTTTCATCAACAAAGAAAGCGTTTCTTAAGGCACGATCTCGTAATAATGCCTATAAAAAAAACTTCCAAATTTGCCTTCACCTCTGGAACTCGATGGGTGACGTGGGTTGAAGCTGTACTGTTTTATAATGAACATTGGAGACCATTAAAGATGTATGTAAGGGTCTACGCTGATACCGGGGTACGTATCAGCCTCGAACTTCCAAATAAATTTTGTCAAAAATATAAAAATAAAGTTTCAACTGTACGAAAATGTTAGACCGTGAATACACCTTTGGAAATTAAATAATCTGCTAATTAAAATGTTTGCCACTCTCAATGATAAAACCTTCTGAGAGAAAAGGTTCAGTTCAAACTATGGAAATAATATCACCATAAATATATTCTGATATCAAAAATCCACAAAAAAGTTCATAAATACAGTTGATTCGGCTATCGGATATCCATTTCAAAAGATTGCAGGTTATGAATCGCAGAAGACGAACAGCACAAAACTCCTAAAAACTTTACGTTAATTATTCATCGTCCCGACCACATTTCAGTACTTTGAACTTTTGTCATAATGGTGGCCAACCGGCATGTTGGTTTTCGTCATCGCAGTAATAATAACTGCTATTTTACCCTCCCGAGTATCGCAAACCTAACACACACGAATTACCAGCACAGACTGAGCCATCTTGGCTCGAAAGAGGGGTATATAGGACAACCAAATCTTCCAAATGACGTGACATCCAGAATGTAGTGCACCCAAGACACTTGCCGTAGGGCTTCCAAATTTTAGTATTATTTAGGGACAACTATTGTGATTATTATACCCTTCTTCAACTTTTGTCGAAAACTGAATAGTTTAAATGTAATTAATTATCTCCTGTTACTGCGTAGGAGCCTCTACGTCACTGGTCACAAGTGTATCCTAATATAGAAAAAAGTTCCTATTTAGTCCTCCAATTCGAAATTCACATTAAACAAAAATTAAAAAAGTTTTTCATGGATAGCTCTGAAAGTAAGGCCTGGTATTCCTCGGTGTCGAATACATCTATACTTCTTTTGAAAGTAATTTTATTCCTTTACTGTGCTTAGTTTGGCCGTCAAAAATTTATCTACGCCGACAACGAGTGAATTTAGATGCAGTATCTTTTAAAAATTCCTTTCAAACTTTATTTACTGTACAGAACTTCTTGAAAAGTTAACACGGTGTTCAGAAAAAATTTAGGTTGTAATAACCGTATCGTTTAGTATCAGAAACGCCTTAAATGTGTTCTACTTAATTTTCGAAAGTGCCGGCGAATTAAAAACTTGTGTTTTCTTACTTTAGATGGCTTGAAAGTATGTATTACGATCTGAATATTGCAAGAATTCGTGTCTCCGGTTTAATTACTATTATAGATGTTATTTACTGTGACGAAAAGTTTGTAAAAATGACGATATGGTCTCGTAACAAAAATCGAGTATTTAAAAGTTGAACTATTGAGGATTGCTATGATTTAGGTGAGTTTAAGTTACTTTTTTATCATTAACTGTTTATTACATATTGAATGAGATTTTAGATTTCAAATCGCCCTGTATTCGGTTATAAGCTGCAATATCGGCTTCTTTATGATTCCCGTCCCCCATATCCTGTAGTGATGAGTTGAAGAATTTAACTAATTCTGAGATGCTTACATGTAGTAAACTACTTTGATAGTGGAAAGACTATGACAGTTTGTCAGTACAAGGAAACATTTAACAATTCTAGTATTAAAACCATAGCTGTGATTAGCATTCGTTTCTTCCACATACCTACGAGCATCAAAAACGCTTGAAACTAAACTTTCGACGTTGAATCTATTCAATTATTAATGAATAAAATCCGCATTGCCAGAGGTATTCCTGTGTAAACACTTTTCATGAATATTTTAAGTATTTTTCGTGCATATTTGCAGACATATTTCTAACTTTTTGTACTTCATATAATCCGGTCTCTAGTAACTAAACCGAGCGTTGTGGTGTAACAGTTAGTGTTCTGGCCTCGCATTCGGGAGGATGCTGGTTCGAATCCCCGTCCGGTCATCCAGATTTGGGTTTTCCATGGTTTCCCAAATCACTCCAGGCAAATGCCGGGATGCTTCCTTCAAAAGGCCATGGCCGAATTCCTTCCCTTTCGTTGCCCCCCATCCTTTCCCGTTTCTAAAGACCTCGCTGTTAAGAGACGTTAAGCAGTTAAAAAAATCTAGTAACTAATAAAATAATGCAGCATCCGAAACGGGTTGCTTCAGGTTATCGAACCCTCTTCCTTCAGAACTTGAGGCTCAATTGTCAGTTGCCACCCAGTTGGTTCCATATGAAAAGTAATCGAGGAACCTTAAAGCTTTTTAAGTAGTGGTTCTGTGGAAACCCGGCATACAGTGTGCGCATGCGTCGATTCCGACCACTTCCCGCAGGCGCCTCCGAGGCCACCACTACCTGCGCCTCTTCTTTTTGCAGACTGCGGCGGCCTCCTGGGAAGCGGAAAGCCCTCGGCCGCGGATTTGGAGGGATTTCTGTCGCATTATCGACGTTCCGCCAGCCTCGAGGCGGCCAGCCACGCAGCTGTCTCGACAGACGCCCCCTGTTTCCCAATGCTTTACACGAGGAGCGGTCAGGCAGAAAGAGCCGCACTTCATCTCAGGGACAATGCTGGCGATACCTGCGTAAGTTTCGTTGCTGTTGTATGAATAGTTAATGATCCTCATTCCCAACAACAATAATGGTTAGGCTCATTCCAACCATTTTCTCGTTAATTGCGATAGTGAGAGGTTTTCCAAAAATTAACACCTGAAGATCATTTACCTAAATATGCTGTTGTGGTTGACTGAGATGTAATTACTGTGCTAGAAACATCATTCTATCGCAAATACCATCTTTCATATCATTACGCTTATAATCATTCAAAAGGGCCTTCATGAAAAAGCGAAATCTTTTAGTTTCAAACATTGATCTAGGAATTAGAAAGTACTTTTTAAAACTCTATGTGTGGAGCACAGCACTTTATGGTAGCGAAGCTTGAACTTTAAGACTACCAGACAGAGGTGCTACAGAAGAATGCTGAAAATTAAGTGCACAGACAATGTACGAAATGAATGATTTTTGGAAATGATGGGTGAGGAAAGATGTTTGTGGAAGAAGCTTACAGAAAGAAGAAACAGGGTGGTAGGTCATATTTTAAGACATGCTGGATTGGTTAATTTGTTAGTGGAGATAACAGTCGAAGGTAAGAACTGTAGAGGAAGAGAGAGATTATAATTATGAAGCATATAATTGGCGACCTGGGCTGTAAGGGATATATAGAGATGAAGAGGTTAGCACAAGATAGGAAGGGATGGAGGATTGCATCAAACCATTCGAAAGACTGATGACAGCAAAAAAAAAAAAAAAAAAAAAAAAAAAAAATAATAATAATAATAATTAACACAAATATTTTTATTATTATCACTGAGGATAGAAAAGGGGAGTCATTATTATTAAAATTCCTGGATTATCTCCCAGTATTTAATAACTTTATGGACGTAATGATTAGCTATCGTGGGAGCTAGGACGTAACGTTGTAGACTTGCGTGTTGTGGGGGAACGAAATACATGACATGAGGCGGCGTTTAACGTCTTCTCCATATCATCTTCTGTCGCGGCCGTGGAATCGATTTAGACAAAGTTGTCCGGGATTGTCTACCATCATACGGGTCTACTGTGTAGTCACTGTCGCAGCACCATATGCCGGCATACGAGGTAGGCTCAAATGTTACCGCAATTGGTTAATACAAATTTATTGAAAGTATGTATAACATTTCTACCTTATTTTCCTTCGAATTAGTCTCCTCCTGCTTCTATACACTTCCACCGTTCATACAATTGTTGGAAACAATGCTGAAACCGTTTTTCGAAAGTTCTTTCAGTCGCTTCGTCAGATTTTCATTCACTTCCGACGAATCAGCAAAACGTCATCCCTTTTATGTCATTTTCAGTAGTGGAAACAGCTAAAAATCCAGTGGTGCATACTCGGGAGAATATGGAGGGTGTTCCACTCTGGTAACATTGTTTTTGGCAAGGTATTGTTTAACCATTACTCATCGATGTGACGGGGCATTGACATGAAACAAAATCCAATCATTCACTGACCATTGTTCAGATAGTTTTCTTCAAAATGTATTCGTAACCATTTTAAGATCTCTGTGCAGAATTCTTTGTTGACTGTTTTCCGTTCAGGAATAAATTCATAATGAATCAAGCCCCAGTAATTAAAAAAGCCTTCAACATTATTTTATCGTGGCTTCTGTCCAAGCGAAATTTTTCTTTTCTTGGTGATGTTTTTGACTTCCATTCAGCAGACTGACGTTTCGTCTCAAGGTCGTCAAGAATGCCTGTCGTCTGCATCAGCCATTTCAATCAAGTCCCAGAATATGGTCACTCCCATTTCTTTTTGCTCAGGGGATAACATTTTCGGAACCATGTGCAAGCAAACACGACGCATGCTTAAATAATTATGAAGAATGCAGTGAACACTCCTATGTGAAACAGCAACCTCGGAGGCAATAATATCGATGGTTGTTCACCTCTCCGCACGCACAAGTTGTCGACCACCCTCAACATTCTCATCTGTCGTGGAACTTGAATGCCGCCCATTCCGATCGTCAGCTTCAGTTGTGCGACCGTCACGAAAACACTTGTGCTACTCGTAAACTGCCGTATTCTTCATCGCATAGTTTCCGTATGCTTTCTTCAGCATCTCAGGTGTCACCGAGGCTGATTTATCCAGCCACACACAGATTTTGATATTGCCACGCTGCTCTAAAAACGAGATTTCACAATCTGACGAAAGAAAGAAACTACGTCTAAAATATCATGCACCGCACGCACAAAACCAACTACAATTGCCTTCCTGAAAACAACTGCTTGACTGCTACACGACAAATCCACGAACTTTTTGACACTACCTCGTAAAAAAGCTCTTGGACACTTATAGTTGCAAGTGGCGAGAAGAATAGTGACTAATAGTATTAATAATTTACAGTCCCTTTAGCACTAATAATCATCGTAGTTATATCACAGTTACCAATAATCAAATCATTAACCTCTCTATCCATTCAACACTGCTCACCTCCTGTTTTGTGATCAATGTGGATTTTCAGGATATGCTGTTGGGTCAGATGAGTCTCAGACAGTAAAAAAATGGCTCAGTTGTCTGACGTAACGCAGATCTGCACAGCCACACGGCGGCTACAAAAACAGCTCATAACAACTCCCACACGCAAGAAACTATGAACAACAGTTGTAATCTGCTACCATCAATTAATAATACTGCAAATACCTGACGCTAGGGACACGGTATCGAATAAAAGTATCGATACTATTCTCAAGAGTAGAATCAGCAAGAAAAAAAAAACATTGTACTCACTAAAGTGTTGGGAAAAAGTATCACTACCTTGAGGTGTCGTAAGAAAAATATCGATAATATGATATTTTTCAAATTATTCATTGGTATTGAGATTTTCTTCTACTTCTCTTTATTTTAATATTAAAGTTCTGAGCCTGCATGTTAATTTCAAATGTTAGATCTTTTAGCTATTTAATTTTTGTAGCTCAATTGACAAATAATAATTTATGATGATCAAATTTGAAGCAATAAATCATTTACCTTTTTGTAGTTTTGCTATGTAAAATAAAAAGTATTATGAATTAAAACAAAGCTAAATTTGATCAGAATCAAATTTATTTTAGTTACAAATCAAATCAATATCAAGATGCTATGGCTCATTAAAAGTAACTAAAATATATACTAATATTAGACTTCCCACTCTTCGCCCACACAGTAATTAGAAAAAAATAATTCTTTCAGTAGTTTAGATGATAATCTGTTTGTTGTGTTTGACATCGTACTGTTTGCCTTCGAAAATAAATGTCAGCGGGGGCTTATGTTGCTGGAGGGATCGCTTATACCAGTAAGAACCATCGTATCTTCCCATTGCTCCATAGGGTCAGTCTACAATGGTGACACTGGGGTTGCCAAATAAAGGCTCATTTCAACGCTTTAATTAGCCAAACTTGCCTGTAAAGAGGAGCCTTATGTTCTGCTAACACTTACTGAACTTACACTTACATGTATTATTATAAAATAATAAGTGATTAGTGGATAGATAATTCACAATTACAATTACAACACTGTTGCATGAGTGAAGTACACAACAAAGCATTACACTCACACACTCTCCAAACAAATCAAGCAAACGACAAACATAACACAAAATAGTTCAACCTAGGCCTTAAGTTTTAGAGTCGACAGTTTAAATCTTTTTACCTTTCCTAAAATAAACCTAGAGAAATGTTAAAAACAAGTTATCAAATAACTCTCAAGTTTTAATAACGACAATAATATTACTATAAAAACTCGATTCTCGTCTTGAAATGAACTTATTCTTGTCTAGGGTGCCATATATCTGCTGAATTCAAATTTCACATTTTCTTTTCATGGCTTTGCAGTAACACCACTAATTTTTTACAGCATCATTTTGGTATCAATACCTCCCAGAAAGTACTGATATGAGTAAAGGTATAGAGAGAAAAATATCGGTATCAAAAGAAATGTACTCGATACCAAGAAGTGTCGAAACTTGTTCCGTGGAGCCAGCTTCTAATTAGTATGGGGTCTGTTCTGTGTGCTCGTGTTAACAACCAGAAAATCTTCTGTTCTGCACTTAATACATCTTGGTGCATTTCTCTTTTGCTGTTGTATTTGCTAACCTGAATTTTGGGGTGAATACCCCGCAGGATGACTGTAGGTGAAATCATCTTCGAGGATTCTTCTTTTTGAAGCTATTGTTGTGTTAGTAAATCATTTGCAAAGGTCTCCATACTACTAACAACATTATCATTTTTTTTTCATAATAAATATGTAAGATAGTTGTGCCTCTGCATGAAAGTTATTTCATTCGGGAGGACGCAGTTTCGAATAACAGAGACTCGAAAACTGTAAATTTTGGACTTTTTTACAGATCAAGAAAAAACTAAACAACGGACTTCAAAAAAACTACACATAATTCACTGATTGACAAACAGAATACCTTCGACAAGTTACATATTCGTCCAGTAAAATGTAAAAAAACTATCTATCTCAAAGTATTGTTTAATTTTTAAAGAGTTGTAATATTTTGGGATTTATGTGGATATTAATAAGTTCCCATTGTAACTGTCCAAAGATGTAATGCAATAGCAGACTGAACTGGGCAGGAGACATTGGACAGGTAATAGTGAAAGGGTTCAAAATCCTTCACCTGTTGGAAAGAGTGATGAGGGGATGCACTAGAGAAGTAAGGGAATTGGGGTACAAAACGTTGGTCAGACCGCTGCTGGAATTTGGTGGCGTAGTTTGGGACCTACATTTTTGGTATCAAATACAGGATTTGGAAGGGGTACAGAGGAGGGCTACCAGATTTGTCTTTGGAAATTACCGAAAAACACGATCGGTTACTAATATGATAAAGGAGCTGGAGTGGGAATCACTGGAGGATAGAAGGAGGGTGAATGTACAATGCCTATATTGGAAACGAAGCGAGGAAAGATATTGGTGGAAAAATTAAGAGAAGTGATTGGAAGGGTAAAGATGACCATGACCACAAGCTGGTACTTGATTTCAGGCATAAGGGAGTGGCAAAATTTTCTTTCGTTGGAAAGGGTGTAAGGGACTGGAACAGATTGCCAAAAGAAGTGATGAATAATTTACAAAAACCACTTAAGGGATTTACGGTAAAAATTAGTAGAGGGCAAAAGTTGGTTGGAAGAGGAAAGGAGAAAGATGGATGTGTAGGTAGATTGCCACCGGAGTGGCTGCTCCATCGCAATTTGACAAATTATTATTATTATTATTGGGTAATTCTCCCAATGGAATACGTTAAACAAATGACCCAATCAAGTTTTCTTTGAGTTCTTCTTTTTGTTCCAATAAGTTTTCATTCATTCCGATAAAGCTTGCTACGTTCGTCCAACCACTTTGGTCTGTATTCTTTTTGTTTTGATTGCTCAGTTATAATTTCCTGTTTGTGTACTTTGTGTTGGAAGGTGTCTCTTTCTAAGATGACTGTTGTTCCTATGTTTGAACTTTTAAGATCCTTCCGAATTTCATTCAGCCAAGGTGTTGGATTTTTAAGTGAGGTTACATAATCTATTATGTTTTTTGTCAGTCGATTTTCTGGTAACCTCTTAAGGTGACAAAATAATTTCATTCGCCTTGTCTTGATATCAATTTCGATGTTTGAAAACTTTTTTTGTTGTTTTGATTGATTGTAGTCTTTAACAATGTTTACTGAGTCTTGCTCCTAGAATTTTTCTAATTATTTTTCTCTCTACTTTATTTCTTCAAGGTCACGTTTTCTGTTAAGTGTTAACGTTTCACTTGCATAGAGGACTGTTGGTTTTATGACTGTGTTGTAGTGCCATATTTTGGTCTGTCTTGACATGGATTTTTTATTGTGGTGATTTTGGACTAACCCTTAAGCTTTTTTTACTTTTTGGAGGCAATTTTGTTGCGAGATTTTCTCAAGGCTTGTCGGTTCGATGAATTCTCCGAGGTATTTAAAGTGTGTGAATCTGTTGATTTTCCTGATTTTGTTCTCAAACTTGCTATTTCTGTCTTTGAACATATGAAATCAGTTTTCTCGAATGAGATTTGTAACCCTACTTTTTCTGCACATTCTTTGAGTCTCTCAGGCTGTTTGATGGCAGTCTCATCATCTTCTGCTAGTATCGCCAAATCATCCGCAAAAGCGAGGTATGGTATGTAGAGGTTGTTTTTGTGAAAGCCAAGTGGGATTGGGTTCCAACACTTAGATTTCTTGAGTTCTTTCTCCCATTCTTCCATAACCGTACCTTTTACAGTCAACTAGGGCCCAAAAGATATATTCATGAGCCCAGGAGACGCGCTGCAGCCGATCTATTTTGTCAGAAGAGGAATGCGCGTAGGACTTCTGCTGGCATACCCCACCAAGGCCAAATTTCACTGCACTGTCCCACATTTAGTGTTGCTGTTCATTGGCGCTGTGTTGCCTGTTTGTAAATAATAACACCTCAGCGCAGACGTCTCTGGTCCCGGTTATTAAGTAAATGTGGCAGCCATGTCCATGGTGGGAGGTAATACCGGAAATCACATATTCACGGCTCTCTTTTTGATTTAGCAATGCTGAATTCAGGAATAACTACTGAAATGGAAAGCCCCATGCGTTTAGCGCCAACTACGATTTTTGCGTTCAGACTTTGCTGCTAATTCATGTCGTGCGTCTATAATCCTCCCACATTAGTCATGAGTAGGATTCGGATCTTTAGGAAAAGTCATATTTTTTTCCTGCCTTCTTTTTGAGCTGAAATGCCGAATTAAACACTGATTCAACGTTTCTGATTGTATTTAAATGTATTTTTTATAGCATATAAATGCATATTCAGACCATTTTCGTAGGTTTGGTCATATTTCTATATTATTTATGGTCATATTGTCATATTTTGAGGAAAAATCTGGTAGTTTTTTAATGGTACCGGGAATTCACTAGATATAAATGAGAAGAAATTAAGATAATTATTTACAAAACTGTACTTCTGCTATGCAGGTTAAGGGTGGGGGGAATAATTTTAATTGCGATCAGAAACCACCAGTCAAGAATTAAAGTTATACATTATTGTCACGCTTTAAACGTTCCACCGCTTTTTAATCTCGACAATGCTGCATGCCAGTGTCGATCTGCGTCAATCAATATCTCAATGAAATATCCTCAGTCATCGTTAAATCTGCATTTTCGCCATGCCTAAAATAAAATTTTCTGAAAGTACGAAGATACATAAGGGAATTTAGAGACTAAAATTTTAGTACAGATGGAATTCTATTAATTAAAGCGACTTAAAAAAAACACACAATTTAAAATTTAATTTCCTAATGGTGCAGCGAATGCATGGAAGCAAATTACATGAAAGCGACACTACTAGATAAATTAAATGATGTAGAATTAAACATCTTTTGAAGTATAGTAAATTTAAATGTTTGGTCATATTCTGTCATTTTAGGTCATATTTACTCATTTCTAAGGTCATATTTGGCTGCATATTTCTCTATTTTTTTGGTCATAAAAATCCGAACGCTAGGCATGAGAGTACAAATTAAAGCCTTGTTACTGCATGTGTGTTTATATGTTTCTTTCACGGTCCTACTGCCATATGGATATTCACATCTTCCAAAACATAAGAATAAAAGACACACCTCAATCAAACCACCAAATGTAATGAAATTGTGGAATTTAATTTAGGATAAACGTTAAAAGATACTACATTACAAACGCTTAGATTTTGCCACTATATACAAAATGCACACCAAGGTCCCTAGGGTAATGCAGTCCGAAATTCTTATCTCGGTGAATCTAAACAAATCATTATTATTATTAATAATTTGAATTGCGATGGAGCAAACGCCCCGGTGGCAGTTCCCCTAATCTACCTTTATATATACAGGGTGTTACAAAAAGGTACGGCCAAACTTTCAGGAAACATTCCTCACACACAAACAAAGAAAATATGGTATGTGGACATGTGTCCGGAAACGCTTACTTTCCATGTTAGAGCTCATTTTAGTTTCGTTAGTATGTACTGTACTTCCTCGATTCACCGTTCGTATTGTGGACGGCAGTGATACAATACGCCATTCTCCAGGGCTGCATCAGCGCATCAGGGATTCCATGCGACGGAGGGTGGATGCATGTATCCTCGCTAACGGAGGACATTTTGAACATTTCCTGTAACAAAGTGTTTGAAGTCGCGCTGGTACGTTCTGTTGCTGTGTGTTTCTATTCCATGTTTAATGTGATTTGAAGAGAAGTAATAAAATGAGCTCTAACATGGAAAGTAAGCGTTTCCGGACACATGTCCACATAACATATTTTCTTTGTTTGTGTGTGAGGAATGTTTCCTGAAAGTTTGGCCGTACATTTTTGTAACAGCATGTATATATTAAAAATTTCTTTTATAATTGGAATATTAAATTCCTTCCCCCTTTACTTTTCCGTTTTAGAAATTTTAATTTTAAATTTCTTAATTTTTTTGGCAAATTATTCATCACTTCACTTGGTAAATTGTTCCAATCCCCGACACCCATACCAACAAAAGAAAATGTTCCCACCCTCTTATGCATGAAATCGAGCTCAAGATTGTGGTCATGGTCGCCTTTCCCGTTCCATGAACTATTCCTAATTCTTTGACCAATATCCCTCCAAGCCCCATAACCAACATATGCCCTGTACATTCCCAGCACTCTCTTCACCAGCCTTCTTTCCTCCAATGAGTCTCAATCCAGCTCCCTTATTATATCAGTTAAATTTCTTTATGAAATGTTCCGTCTCAGTTACAGCTGTTTCTGTTCTGTGTTCAGTGTTCGGATTGAGCACCTGCTTGCCTTATTCGACACAAGCTATTTGAGCAAACCGTATGAGTCGTCCGACTACAAAGCGCTTGACCGTCGCTTGATGGCGCGTCTGGTTGTGCTGGTGGATAGGTGACATACGTCAGAGCGGTAAAAAATGAGCGCAGGCTGTGCAGAGCGTGTGTTTCCACCCCGCTTCGGATACTAATGAAAAGACGACATTTTACCCTCCAAACATAAGTCCTCTCTCTCCAGCATTTGCATTCAACAAATATTGTAGGAATCTTAAAATTTTTCGATTTACATCGAAATACGAGCACACAATCTTCAGAAAATTTAGAGTACAACAACAACTATTGGTCGACAGCGATGCTATAACGATCCCACAAAATTACAACCAACCGGGATAGTTCCTTCAACAGGTCGTAGACAATCACCAAGGCTGTTCTTAGAAAAAGTGATCAATTTTTTTCTTATTACATTTTTAATAATTTTTTTCTTCTCTCAAAACAAGACGCCATCAGTATTTTTCTTTGAAGCTGAACGTTTGGAACGGCCTCCCCGACTCACGTAGCATATTATTTAATTAGTACCGAGGGACAGAGCCCGAATGGTGAGCGGTAACAGTCGCGTGTCGCATTCAGGAGGACACGGGTTCAAATCCCCGTCTAGACATTGAGATTTCTTTTTTCATGGTTTCCCGATATCACACTGACGTATGGCGAGATGGTTCCTTCAACAGGTCAAGATCGAATTCCAATACTCTCCCACCTCGAATGATGTTGATGAAGCGTAAAGCCATAAAGTACATTGGAATTTCTTCCCAGAGAACGTAACAGTAACCACGTTACTTTTTTCCTACTGTCGAAGATTGTAATGGAAATACGGGGCTCTATCCCTAGCTCAGCGAAACTTACGAAAAGCAGTAGAAGCCATGGGATTGGAATAATTGGTAGTGTTCTTCAAGGTATCTTAGCATTGTGCCTAGTGTACGAGCTTAGTTTTTACAGTCTAAACACATTTTAATTAGTGTTATAATTATTAATAGTATTTCCCGAAAATCTACTGTGCATACGTTTTAAAAATTCCGAGTTTCCTGGTAAGAGTCCCCTGAGGCTGCTCTTAGTACTGTATTGCCATACTGCTTGTCTCAACAGACCACTTTATTTCTGCGTACACACGTTGCAGACTGTCTTAAAAGCCTTCGTTTAACGTTTCTTCTACTTTTCCCATCTTTGAAACCAGGTGATATCTTTAGCAATGCTAACAACGTTAAAAATGCGGAGACATTTTTCAGTCCACAATGTTTACTTAAATGTCAGCAGACAGTTTGTATAATCTGTGATGTAAATATCGAACGTCGCTGTGGGATTATGTGCCAGTCGGCACTGTTTACCTTCAGTACTTTGTGCACGAGAGACTGTCGTCAAGCAATCTTACGTCGTTTAAGCTGTTTTATATGTCAAATTTCAATTAATTGTTATAAAGGATTTGAATCGGAAAAGTAGACCAGCCTAATAGCAGTCTAGATGATTTTCTGTGCAGTTTGACGAGATAAAACGCTTAGGACTAGACGGGAGCTCTTTTATTCATAAGTCGTTAAATGCTGTATTTTTTTTTTTTTTTTGCTTATGGCTTTACACCTCGTCGACGTCGAGTTCATTAGAGGTGCGAAAGGATGGGGGTACGGAACGGGAAAGAGTTCAACCATAGCATTTTGAAGGAAGCATCCCAGCATTCGCCTACAGTGATCTGGGGAAACCATGGAAAACACAAATCTGTATGCCCGGACAGGAATTCGAAGCCACGTTCTCCCGAAGGTGAGGCTAGAGCGTTATCTGCTCACCCACCACGCTCAATAAATGTTGCTAACCAATATAGGCAGCGTTTTTGTGTGTTAAACCCATTCATTTAGGAGCGTGAGGGAAAGACAAAAAAACAGAATATAACTCTGCTAAGTTATCAGCGAAACCAGAAATCTGATGGTTGAAAAGTTTGATTACATCGGTATTAAGTGCAGTTCTTCATCACGGTTTCTGGTGGACCGAGAATATTAATAAAGACTTCTGGAGATCCAACATTAAAATTTGTTTGTTCTTCTTCAACGTCAAAACTGCAAACTTTAAATTAATTGGAATGAGTCTAAGAAACTAAGGTGTCCCATGTGATCATCACGACTGGTTGTTTTTTATCCATTCTCTAATGTTTTATAGAGAAACGTATATTTTGTGACTGAAATATTGAACGATTTGGAAGATCCAGAAAATGTAATTTGTCTTACTCTTAAGGATAATTAAAAAATTCGGTTGGTGGCTTCTAACATCCGCCAGTGGGTGTAGCGCTAAGTCTGCGCAGCAACCCAAAGGATTTATTTGGCTGCATTTAGCGTTCCTACATAATCACATTTGGCGGGTTAAGTAAATATACCCTGGCACCCGGCAATTTTCATTCTAATATGATTCATGTTAGCATTGTAATTGATAAATAGAATAGCAAAATCATTCCCAATTGTTTTGAAGGGAAATTTAAATAAAAATCAAATGTGAAACCTTTGTCATCCATGATAAAATTTAAATAATGTTGCATTTGTTTTTTAACGTTACTTAATGTAGTAGTGGTCAATTTCTGTCTTTTATTTTTTTGGCTATTGTGAGACGAGGATTTGCTTGGTACTTGACTTGAGATGCTTTGTGTTATTATTAAAATCAAATACGCCTTCACGAGAACCAAATAAAGCAAGATAGGGCTATCCTTTAAATGAAAGAAAGGGACTATAAAGGTTTCATCTTCCTCCCAGAGCAGCCCACTACATATGAAAAGATTTATTCTTACTTCCTACAACAATAACATGTAATGGTTTCGTAGAGTAACTATGGTAAAATATTTATAAAAAATTATTACAAGTGTTTAAGAAACTCGAAATGATCATTTTCAAAAGCTGCAGCAGAATGGTTCTAAGAGGATTAATGACATAAAATAATAAGAAGACTACATCGTACAATAGGCGAACGCGGATGATAAATATTTTGTTCATGAACTGAGCCTTTCGAAGACAAACACTTAGTGCCAGTTACAAGTGATGGGTGATGAGGCAACTGCAATGGGACAGTTATTGATCGAAGATAGTAGAGGAAAGGTGCCTAATATGAGACACACTTTCTTAAATCCATTTTAAGGACCCAAAACTAAATGCAATTATATTTTTTATTATGGTAATAATATCTTGCATCACTTAATTTTGCCATACATTTATCATATTTGCAATATTAAATAATCTTTCAGTGTAATTATTAAATCTACACAAACAAGGCATTTTTTAGAAACGAAGTAAAGGTTTCCTAATATGAGACAGTAATAATATTTTCATTTCATTTTTTATTACCAAATAATGACATGTGAACATGAAATTTTTACATATTCATTGATTTCTGTTATCCTTCACTCATTTAGCACTACTTATGTTTATTTTTACGACATTTCGGTCAAACAAAATTGTCCTCTGTGTACACCGCAATCTTCATGAGCCCAGCGATAACATTTCGGGCACTGTGCCCATTTTTCCCCGAGTTTGTCGTCAGAAAAGCGCCCTGTACAGAACAGACACTCTGCGTCATCGTCATCACTGCTGTCTGATTCACCTCTGTCATCAAGATGGACATCGGATGCCGAGTCACTGGACGATTCTTCTGCTTTAGGTCTATGCTTTGAAGATTTTCCACTCTTCTCATCCAAATAACTTTTTGCCTTCTTTCTTAGCTTCAGCCGCTGATTTCTTCTGTTTAGAATCTTGCAATCGCTTCACGTAATGAGATGAAGTTAGTAACGCAGCAGAGCACGAACGCGATGTTAGACTTTCCTGACTATCTCCAGGTGGCTTCGCAATCTGTGGGAGAGGTCTTGTAGGGCTGACAGCTTGACAACAACACATCACTAGTTTCATTTTCGTTTTCGGCATCTATTTCTTGAGGAGCGTCAGCATGACGATGAATTGAAGATTCATAGCTCCCTAAAGATGTTTCTGTTGCATGGGAATGAGACCTGTTTTTCTGAAGGCATTCACAGATGCTTCCTTGTTGCTGCTCGGTTGTAAGCTGCCCCAAATAACCTGGCTATTAATAATGGGGTGATAACACGACCTGGGTCACTTGCCAACCATGTTTCTATATCTTGGGCATAGTAGGTTTTCAAAGGCCCCATAAATCCGACGTCAAGTGGCTGCATTTTATGCGTTGAGTGAGGTGGCAAACATACAATATGAACATTATTTTCACGTGCTTTATCTAACACGTCGAGATTCTTCGTGTGGGAATATGTCCATCAAGAATCAAATGACAGGGTCATTTGAAGATGGCTTTACGTGGCTCACAAAATGATCAAACCACTTAGTAAAAATATGAGTTTGTATTCAACCACTTGAATGACAAGCTGATATTGACCCTGCAGGTGCACCGTCAATCAATTCCTGTTTCATATTCTTCTTGGGAAGACCATTAGTGGCGGAACATATGTGCGAGCTGCGTTCATACACGTCACAACTGTGATGAAATTACCTCTTTCTGCTGAAGTCAAGGCAGCAACTTGTCTCTCCCCTATCATAGCAATAACCTTACTGTGTTTGTGCTGCACAGACGTCACCCCAGTTTCGTCAACATTGAAGACTCGGTGTGGGTTGTGGTTGACTTTAGATAACACAGATTCCTAAATATCAAAAAATTTCTCCACATTTTCTGGAGTAAAAGCTTCACTCTTGCTGCTGCAAGACTCTGAGGAGTTCTCATTGATAAAATGGGATGTCTCTTAAGGAAAGCTCGGAGCCATTTCTTTCCTGCTGAAGCCTTTTCTGAATTGAAGGTGCCAATGCCATCTACGAAGAATAAATTCAGTAATCAGACATAATTCTCAAAAGACTTCAACCTCTATGATTTTATTTGTTAGATTATTTTTTAGAAGTACTAGGAATTCGGAGGAATATAGATTAACTTCTGCACAAAATATTGCCCTAATAGAAAGGACCAGAAAACATTCCAATTTCTGATCATAAGACTAGTCAAAGTAATCCCTGTTTATGGTAATATAATCAAAATAAATTCAATTTACAATATTTTACTACAAAAAACGATAAAATTTTCTTATCTTATGATAGTATTGTATAAATTACGTATACAACAAATTGTGAGAGAACGATGTTCCCCCAATATGCTGATAGGTATCGTAATATGCGACACTGTCGCATTATTTGGATCCCCTTACTATCGCATATTAGGAATCTCGCCATCTTACACAAAGAATCAAGCACATGCTAACAACGTTAAATGAAAATGAACCTAACTGTCAATAATTACTAGGTAATACCGTCACAAATAACAACAATAAAAGAATACAGTAATATCCACTTACCTTTAAGCAGAGATATTGTCTTAATACCGATGTCACAAAAACTCCAAACGCTATAATTTTATAAAAGCCTCTACGTACTTATGTCCGACTAAACAATGGCATCCTACTCACTGTGTCGTTGTCGGACAAGCTAGAGATGTGATTAAGAAACTTTTCACCAGATTTCAGCACCTACCATGAGCACAGTTGAGGTGTCTCATATTAGGGAACTATCGCATAATAGGCAGCTTTCCTCTACGGAAATACCAATTTTAAAGAACAACAGCAATCGTGAGTGGGAACTGTTTGGTGTAATAATTCTAATAGAAAGGTTTACTACCCCACTATGAAACGTGATTATTTTTGCCTGATAGACGCCTAGTAAGCTTTCTTTGATGCAGCCACCAAACATCTAGCAGCAGAAATGCAACACTACCAACCCTTTGAGAGTAAGATTGTTGACGTCTGAGGGATGGTCAGAAGATAACAGAAATAGAGCCTCACCGCCATGTTACAAGCATAGGATCACAGCGATAAACGTCACGAAAGCTGTCTGTTGTGATTGGTGGGTGATTTTTCAGAAATGTTTGACCACAACTGCTGCAGTAAAATCTAACTCTCCTCTCACCTACATGCGAGTGGGAGATGTAAAGCTCACTTCGTCTCCGAAATGAAAACTAAATAGTGATATATGTCAATTACTTATTTGTCCTCGAAGTATGGTATTACTTTATGTATAACAAGAATTTAATATAATCAGGATTATTGCTTAGTAACACTTATAAATAATTTTGAAACAGCAGGATTAATATCGTTTGAAAACTTGATTCGCAAATGTAAACGTACTGGAAATATTGAGGAATGCGTCACCATCCTATTTCAGAAAGCTGCCGATCCAAGCGCACAAATGTATCACGAATAGGCACTGGCGTAATGGGGATCATTTCTCTGCAGAATCGTTCCTCATTTCTTCCACTTCTTTTGCCGGTCTCACGTTTTTGTTATAAGCATTTCTGAACTGTTCTCTTACTTCCAAAATAATGATTTCAAACAAACAGCGGTTAATCAAATTCTCAGAATTCGGCGATAGTGTACAATGTTTTCTAGAGTTACGTTAAGGACAAAAATTCTTTACGTCATTACTAAACAATACTAACAAAGTCGATACAGAATCTGAACTGGACTACTCTTACAGACAGAAGACTTGATATTTACTTTGTAACGGCCCTCAGATCCAAACCTTTGATGAAATTGTGTTTTGGGAATTATTTGTTGAGTGAATATGGTTTTGTATATTTTTCTTGCAAGTAATCGTGAATTCGCGTAAATGATCACTGTCCTATGGAAGGAAAATATATAAATAATATTTAATATGTTCAAGTACAGAACTATGCATGAACCATTGATTAAAAGTTTGTAACAGTATTGAGGAGAGCTACGATGTTTAGAGGACAATTGCGACAGTCTGGACTGATTTATGTGGATAATTTCATGTGTGTCTTTAATTTTTGTTTCTGTGCATTTCATAATGTTTGTGTATGATTTTGTATTAATTCCTATTGTTTTAATATGATTTTAATTGTTTAAGTATTGTTAGAATTCCAGAAGCGTCGGTCGGAAGATTTTGAATTATTCTGGAATTTTCTGTAAAGCTTATATAAGCGATTGATAGAGACGAGTTTTCAGTAGTTGTAGTAGAAGTAGTAATGAGAGGTTTTTTAAAGTTAGTTGAATTTTGGTATCAACGTTATAATTCAACATACTATCTGGGGCTACAGAAACATTAACACTGATGGCCAGCTCGTGACAGACTGGGCCGATGCTGAAGATCTATTTCTCATCTATGACCCTAAAGAAAAAGATACGTTCCATTCTGCTAGATGGAACCCTGATCTCTGTTTTGATACTAAAGACCTTCTTGGAAGACCTCTGCACTGCACAAGGAAAGTCTTCAATAACTTTCCCCGCAGTCAGCACAGACCTGTAATTTTGAAAGTCGGTCTTGAGATTCCGATCGTAAGATCTAATCCAGTTCCACGATGGAACTTTACCAAAGCTAACTGGAGTGAATTCACCAGAGAAATAGAACATAACATACAATGGATTGCACCAAATTTGAAAAATTACGAGCGCTTCTCAAGGCTGCTTTGTGCTATAGCTAAAAAGCATATCCCTAGAGGATATAGAAGGGAATACATCACCGACTGGAGCCTGAAATGTAAAGAGCTGTACAGGGAATATGAACTCAGTAATGACCCAGAGATTGCAGATGAACTTCTACGCTCTTTAGACTTGGCGAGGAAACAGAAATCGGTAGAATTAATGCAAAACGTCAATTTCCACCATCCAAGCAGAAAAGCGTGGTCACTCTTGCGCAAACTAGGAAGTAACGCTGTAGATACCACTAGCAAGAGCTCAAAGATAAAACCAGATCAAGTAGCACAAAGAATTGTTAACCTAACTAGAAAATCAACTAACACTTTAAGCAACAAGTCTAAGGAAATCCGAAATGAACTAAAGCTCAGATTACTCCAAGCTGACAGAAATTCTCCATTTGCAGCAGATTTCACAGTCTCAGAGATTTCGATGGCATTGAAAGAAACCAAATGTGGCAAGGCTGCAGGGATAGATGGAATATATCCAGAATTTCTAAAACACTGTGGCCCGCGAACATTCGATTGGATTGCCAAATTTTTCAGCAATATCCTAAAATGCGGTAAAGTCCCAAACCTCCTTAAAAGTACCAAGGTAATAGCTATATTGAAACCAGCAAAACTGGCTGCATCCCAGAAGATTATAGACCAATTGCTCTTCTGAGTTCATGTTACAAACTGCTCGAAAGAAACATCTACAACAGGATCTCAGAAAAAATCCTTGACTTCATATCAACTGAGCAGGCAGGATTTCGACCAAACCGGAATTGTTGCGACCAAGTAATGGCGCTAACTAACCATATCGAAAAGGGATTCCAAGATCGGAAAAATACCTTGGCAGTGTTTGTAGATTTGACTGCAGCATATGACACAGTCTGGAGAAAGGGAATGATCCTGAAATTCCTTAGGATTACGCCGTGCAAAACGATTGCCTCTCTGTTGAATGACATGCTATGCAATCGAATGGTTGAGGTTCATCTAAATGGGAATAGAAGCAAATATTACAGATTAAACAACGGGCTACCACAAGGATCTCTCCTTGCTCCACTACTTTTCAACATCTACACCGCAGACTTGCCATCTACCACTTCTAGGAAGTTTATATACGCTGATGACATAGTCATGACAGCACAATCTAGCGACTTCAAAACATCTGAAGAAATTCTCGCAATTGATCTTCAGAAACTGAATGAGTACTTCAACACTTGGCGCCTGAAACTGAATATAAATAAGACAGAGGTCAGCTCATTCCATCTAAACAATAGCAAAGCCCACTATAGACCTCAAATAAAATTCCTGGGACCAATTACTTAAATACAATCCTCATCCAAAATATCTAGGCGTGGTTCTTGACCGGTCATTGACATATAAGGAGCATATCCATAAAACAGCGGCAAAAGTAAAAACTCGAAATAACATCCTTCACAAACTTTCAGGAACGGGTTGGGGAGCACATGCCGCAGCTCTCAGAACATCAGCTCTTGCTCTAATATATTCAACTGCCCAATACTGCAGTCCAGTATGGCTAAACAGCAGTCACACAAAAAAGATTGACGTTCAATTAAATGACACAATAAGAACAATATCTGGAACTGTTAAATCTACACCTACAGACTGGCTGCCTGTACTCTCTAACATCGCTCCACCAAGTCTCCGAAGACAAGCCGCATTAAAAAAGGAATGGCAGAAATGCTGAAGTTATCCACAACTTCCAATTCATCTGGACTGCACACACAAAGCTCCAAATAGACTAAAATCTAGATATTCAACTTGGAAGTTTGGTCAAGAGTTGGTCCAAAATAATTTCAACATAGGCGAAGCATGGTGAGCTGAGTGGACAAATTCCAACCCCGATAATCAGGCGCTAATCCAAGACCCTACACGACAACTTCCTGGATTCAATCTTTTTTTTTTTAATGGCTTTTGGCAGCTGAGGCCATACAGCCAGCTCAATGTGTTACATTAAAGCTTCCAGTGAAGCAGTTAAATCCAGTGTTTATATAGTCTTAAAAGTGCGGACGCCACAGGACGGACAGGACACACACACAGACACACAACACTTAACATCCATGCCCGCGGCCGGATTCGAACCGGCGACCTTCGGCACGTGGAGCTATCACTCTAGCCCCTACGCTACCGAGGCCGGCAGGATTCAATCTTCCTAGGAAAACCTGGACGGCACTGAACCGAGTGAGAACAGGCCACGGTAGATGCAACTACTGGTTGTACAAGTGGGGAATGACAGAGAGTCCTTCTTGTGACTGCGGTAACTACGAGCAAACCATTCACAACATCGCCATGGAATGCCCTCTCAGGAGATTCAGTGGTACAATGAATCAGATTCACGAAGCAACAACACAAGCAATTGAATGGCTGCAATCGTTAGACATCAGTCTGTAGCAATAGTTATATTTATTGTAAGTTAATGTAGTTACTTCTTTTGTATCTCTTCTGCCATACGACATAAATAAAATCGCTGGAGCATTTGTTTACGTTTGCACCTCGAATCTTTGGAGTTCCATGTCTTAAAGGAAAATTAGCTTTGCCTGACATGCCTATTTTTATTTCTTAAGTGGGCACGCATATAGAAAACACACACATTAACATGTACCAAATAACTGAAAGGAAATGATTTTTATCAATTACATTAAAATTGAAAAAGTTTATTCTGGTGCTTTGGGTTATACAATATCTTCTCGTCTTCCGTCTTCTGCATAAGCAGAATACCCAGCGTTGTTCGTCAGGTGGATATGAAAGATGTGATGTTATATCCGTTTCGATCGGATTTTAGTTTAAATATTCTCCATCATCTTCTGTGGCAGATTTCCCTACCAAAACGTAAAAGTTGCTATGGGGTGGAAAGAGTGAGAGGGGTTGGGTTTCTGAAATCAAATTTAGATACTATTTTTTTGTCTGTTTTAATATATACGTGTGCATAAGACCATTCAAATCGGATGAAATCTGTGTGTATGTATAGAGAATGATTACAAAAATAAGGGTGTGGAAAGGGGGAGAGGGTTAGGGCTTTTGAAAACAAAATGTAGACAACATTTTTTCTGTTGATTTTAAACAATACGTGTGCAAAAGTTCCGTCGATATTGGATAAAAACTGTGGGTATGTGTAAAGAACATTGACAAAAATTAGGGTATTGGAAAGGGGAAGAGGGGTTGGGTTTTCGTAAATCAAATGTATACAATACTTTTTTGTTTGCTTTAAAGTATACGTATGCAAAGGACCCTTGAAATCGGATAAAATTTGTTGGTATATTTACAAAAATTAAGAGCTTGGAAGGGGGGGAGAGGGGTAGTGTTTCTGTAAACCAAATGTAGAGAGTATTTTTCTGTTGGTTTTAACGTATATATATGAAAAAGTTCCATCGATAGTGGATAAAAACTGTGGGTATGTATAAAGAATATTGACAAAAATTAAGGGTCGCAAATGAAATGTATACAGTATTTTTTTGTTTGTTTTAAACTATATGTGTCAAAAGTTCCATCGATATCGGATGAAAATTGTGGGCGTGTATAAAAAATGTGGCAAAAATTAGGGGGGTGGAAAGTGGGAAAAGTCTTGGGTTTCTGAAAACCAAATGTTTCTTATTATTTAAAGTATACTTGTGGAAAGCTACATCGAAATCACAAAAAAAAAAATGTGTGATCGTATAAAATTAAGGTTTGTAAAGGGGGAGAGGGGATAATTTTTTGGATTTTTTTTTGTCAAAAGCTTTTGTACGTGTGCACACAATAACTCACTAAAGTTTCATCGTAATCAAATGAATGGTACAGTAACGCACAGAAGACGAACATACAATCATTCATTTTTATATATAAGAAGATAAACCGACTTGAACATGAATCTTCTTGGTCTAGTTATTTCATTTTAAAACGAGATACCTATCAACTTGAATTGATTAACTCTGATATTAACATTAAATTTTATTTTTATCCGCAGTGAAATATTGGTACCTCGAATGTATAAGGTTTACAGTGACAGAATGGATAAAATAAGGGAAGTAAAAATACAACTGAGAGCTGTGCATATTAATTATTTTCTCATGCCGTTGAGGACTGATATTCACACACTAAAGCATAATTGCATTCAAAGTGCACTTTGTTACTCGGAATTACAGGGCATGTGTTTGTGAAAGTGGAAACATTACAATGTGAGTAACGAACCTAATTTGTGTGGGAAAGACTGCTTCGGGCAAAGTAAAACTGTTTCTGACAGCCATAAAAAATCCCGCTTGAATTAGGAAAGAGGTTTGACAAATGCTTTGTGTGGAGCATTCTATAGGGATCGGAGACGTGAATAATCAAAAACAAGGAACAAAAATACTTGGAAAGATTTGAAATGTAGCTGTGGAGAAGAATGTAGAAGCTGAAATGAACAGATATTGTGACGAATAAGTAGATTGTCATTCACTGTAGCTGAGTTTGTGGAAGTATCGACCGCACTTAGCAGTAGCAGCGTTAGTAGATAGGTCAGTGTCAATTATGTTTATAAACATAGTTCCAACAAGCAGAGTAAGTCGCCATTCGCTGAGTGAGCCAACATTGGTCACCGAGTAACGGCTGAGGTGTCTGCTTTTGAGGAAAGTAAATTCCTGATCATACTGTTCCAACAATAAAAAAATTATCAAGTTAGAATATTATTATTGATTATGAATCTTAAGCTAGTCATATGACATATTACTGGACTGAATATGATCAATGAAAAGTGGGTGTACACTTTATTAAAACTTGGCACAGTGAAATTTACGCAAAAATGAAGTTTATTTTATTAATGTATCAACAATTATACATTGCCAAATGTCTTTTATTTTTAAACAGTTAGAGCAATTTGAGATTTCTCTGGGTCGTTTACAGGGTGAAAATGATTGCATAAGCTTCCGTCACGAACGAAGATTTACCGTTTCACCGCTAGCGAGGTCGGAGGACCCACGCGAACCACAACAGCGCCGCAGGGGTCTTCCGAGCAGCCAGCTGTCTCGACTACTGCGACGTGTTGGCTTCATCCCCAGGCCGCTTCATTCACCCTGCCTCGTACAGTGGTCAGACTTCGGTGAAGGTTACTTGTCGCTTCACCAGACCAGCATCAGAATCAGAATCCCAATGTCCTTCCAACCGTTCCTCTGCTCTGAAGAATACTCTCTCCTCTTCGTACTGTGATGTGGCATATAACACTCGGCATTGCCCGCGAAGACGATTTCTCTTGGTAGGCTCAACAGATAAACAAAAAACGCCAAAACGTTAATAATATTCCAGGCCAGCTTCTTTAGTGGCTGGTTCTTCTCCCACAACTCTCCGAGCCCACCGCTTTACTGAGAAACGGCACTAATAAGGACTTTTTTCGGTCGCCGGCACTAGCTAACGGCATTTGGCGGGTCTCTTCCGAAGCCTGCCCAAATGGAAAGAGAGCCTTAGTTATTTATGATGGGCAATAAATACACTGAAATCCCAAGCAAGGTTAATCACCCACCGGATGTATAAATCTGGGCGTTTTGTTGCGTCACGTATTACTGTCTGCTTGAAAAATACCGCACCACCAACATCTAACAGATATTGTACGAACACTCGGTGCCTAATAACACTCACACTCTGTACTTATTAATTAATTACTCGCTTAAAGTCGACGGTAGTTCAGAATCGATGCAGCGTGTCAGAGACTACGACCGTGGGCGAACGCAGAACTTCTACGTTGACCGCGCGTTCTCACTCTCTGCCAGAAGCACTTTAACCCTTACCGCCGAGATCCAATGGACCGTAGACCATTGTACGAGGTGCATTCAAGTTCTAAAGGCCTCCGATTTTTTTTGTCCAGACTGGAAAGAAATAGAAACATGCGCATTGTTTTAAAATGAGTGTGCACTTATTGTTAATATGTGACAAAGATGGCAGCACTGTACGACAGATGGAACTCTAGCGGCAGCGTCGAGAATGAGAACTGTTTTAGAAACTTAAAATGGCAACATTTTCCTTACTTGAACAGCGTGCAATCATTCGTTTTCTGAATTTGCGTGGTGTGACACCAACTGAAATTCATCGACGGTTGAAGGAGACATGTGGTGATCGAGTTATGGATGTGTCGAAAGTGCGTTCGTGGGTGTGACAGTTTAATGAAGGCAGAAACATCGTGTGACAACAAACCAAAACAACCTCGGCCTCGCACAAGCTGGTCTGACGACATGATCGAGCAAGTGGAGAGACTTGTTTTGGGGGATCGCCGAATGACTGTTGAATAGATCGCCTCCAGTGTTAACATTTCCGCGGGTTCTATACACACAATCCTGCATGACGACCTGAAAAATGCGAAAAGAGTCCTCCAGGTGGGTGCCACGAATGCTGACGGACCACAACGCACGCGCACATCGGGCTAACGATACGCAACAGTTTCTTCGTGAAAAACAACTTTGAAGTGATTTGTCATGCTCCCTACTCACCTGACCTGGCTCCTAGTGACTTTTGGCTGTTTCCAACAATGAAAGACACTCTCCATGGCTGCACATTCACCAGCCGTGCTGCTATTGCTTCAGCGATTTTCCAGTAGTCAAAACAGACTCCTAAGAAGCCTTCGCCACGGCCATGGAATCATGGCGTCGACGTGGTGAAAAATGTGTAGGTCTGCAGGGAGATTACGTCAAGAAGTAACACCAGTTTCATAGTTTTCGGGTGAGTAGTTAGTTAGAAAAAAAAATCGGAGGCCTTAGAACTTGAATGCACCTCGTACAGTTACTCTGTAGTGAGCTTTTTTTCCTGTTTATTTAAGCTATATATGAAACGTGTTGGAAAAATACTTGTTTAATGTAAGTTATATCTGATTCGTAAAACAGCATAAGTATTCATAGAGCGGGTGTTTTCTTCCACCAGAGGAAGCAACGCGACTCGTCGATAGATCACAACCTGCCCATCCCAAAGTCCCATACTGCTCGGAAGTGATGGGTGTACACTCGTCCTGTGGTGTAATACCCCTGAACGGTAGCTCAGGCGCGTCTTCCAGGAGCCTGTCTACCGTACTCTCATTGCACGTAGTATGGAGCATGTGGCAGGTATTTGCGGACGTGACCCTTATGCCTACAGGGAATGGCGAGTTGTTGAGAAGGCTAGAAGAAGAAAGGAAACTGATGAGGAGTGTTGGGTTATGGGAGAAAAATAGCATAGAAAATACGAAAAGAAAGAACATAGCGTAGAACGTTAACTGTCATCCAAGAGTAGATATTACAAGGTAAAATAGAATAGAAAATACGAAGATAAACAAGAAGTTGCAAATTTTCAAAGATTATATGCTGCGAATAAATGAAGGAAGATGATCAGGGTATGGAGAAACTGAAGATTCCCAGTTTATACCTGAATACTGATCATCTAAAAAATGTATTTTGCAAGATGTTACAGAGACTGTCTGCTATTAAACATGTGGATAGCTAAAAGATGTTAGCGATTGATTGTTGCAATTGACTAAAAGTTTCAAGCGTATTTACGCGTAGTACTAAACCTTAAAAAAACCTTACTTTATAGATCTAATGCCTGTAAAATGTGCAGTGCAGTTCTGATTCGGATTAAATAGGAATTTCACGTGGAAAAAAAAGCTGTCTCGTGGGTTAGTGGTTAAGGCGTTTGACTGGAGGTAAAAAAGTCCCCTGTTTGAATCACTGCCTCGGCGGGGATTTTCGCCTCTAGCACAGCTTGCTGTGTAATGTAAAGTACGCCAAATCGCTTCCGTTGTTTGTATTCCTCGTCAAACGTGTAATGTACCATTAAGGAATAGAGAGTGAAAGACATGTGTCCGTGCCTCTTGTTTTTTTTTTGGGGGGGGGGGAGAAGGTATGTCTTGCGGGAGGCTGCCACTGCCTAGCAGGTCTGTGTGGTGTTAGTCCTTAAGAGCATATGCTGCCTCAGCAGGCCGCCCATTAGGCGTACCGAAGTGGTGGTGTAACGGTTAGCGGTCTGGCCTCGCATTTGGGAAGACGGCGGTTCGAATCCCCGTCCGGGCATCCAGATTTGGGTTTTCTATGGTTTCCCCAAATCACTCCGGGTGAATACCGGGATGCTTCCTTCAAAAGGGCCCATTCCTTGCTACCCATCCTTTCCCGTATCTAAAGACCTTCGCTGTTAAGAGACGTTAAGCAGTTAAAAAAAAAATATTAGGCGTGATGAATCGTGGAACAGACGGGTAGAATAGACACAGCTGAGGACGGGGCCGAGTGGCTGGTTACGTCATCAGTAAAAAGATATTAAAAGAAATCTGGACCCAAGAATAAAGCGTGAGGCGGAGCCAAAGAGTACACCCAATCGGGGCAATTGTTAATATTGTTATTAACTGAGAGCGGTATGTCTTTGACTGGGAGCCAAGCAGCGTACAAGAGCTCCCCTCTGATGCAGAGATTGAAAGAAGCCTCAAAAACAGTGGGGACACGAGGCTTCTTCGTGGCGACGACAAGCACGAGAAGACACTTGATGGTTGCCTACCTTGAGGGGAACCATGCCACCTGGGCAGTCGCCTGGAGAGTGGGTCAGCCTACCGACTGCACAACTAGATTCGTTTACGACGGTAATAACAATCCAGGAAAGAGAAACTTTTGCATCGTCATCAGTGCCCTAGTGAATGCCCTGAGATAGTCGCCCTTGCTTTACCAAGAAACTGTGCGTCCTTTTGTGTTTTTATTTTTAAATTAATCTTTATTAAATTTTATAAAATATAGATGTTCAAGTACTGAATTAAATACTAAAGTCGGATTGTGAACCTTGTTTTCATTATGTCCCATCCAGTCGTATAATATGTCACATGAATTGATTAAGAATTCTATTTATTAAATAATTCAGGTTCAAATTAGCGTACATTGAGAACTTGATGTCGGTTTACTTATAATAGGAAACATTCCCAAAGGAATCGCTGGCGCCCACCTGATTTTGAAATGCGAAAAATTACTTATAAACTAATAACAGGAAGTAAACGGCCACAGTGAGGTCAAGAAGTCGCTCTCCTCAACAGAGGAGACACTTCAAACTGTAGGTCCCCTCTATTCGATAGAATTACCGGGTTAGTTTAAGGGGACACAGTCGCGAAGGACATCCCATAAGAAATCAATGTTAAAACAAGCAAAGTTCAGGTACACTTTCTGAAGAAACTTATGGAGATATAGACCTGAAACTTTCGCAGTATACAGATAAAAACATCATCTGCAAATCACATAAATATTTGTTACTAAATTTTATATAGTTTATGATTATTATTTTTTTTGTTCTAAAAAACAAAAAATTATAACTTTTATAAATATCTTGGAGCTTGTAAGTTTGTTCTTGTTGTTACGATAGGTCCCATTTTTTATTTGATTAATCATTGTATTATTAACAAGAGATGCTGAAAGTCTGATGTTTTTATCAGTCTTAGTTTTTGAGAAAAGTGTACCAGAAGATCAAAATATGTAGTTTTAAGAAAAACTGTATTAAAAATTTTACAGAAAAGAAACTAATGTACATTACAATACAGACACACTATTACCACGCATCACGAAAAAATTAATAACTCCGAATCTAATCGTCAAATTTACATGAAACAAACGGCATTTTGCAGCTAAATAATTGGAGCTTTTAACAAGTCTAAAAAGAAAAATTCGATTTTTTTGAACCTGTTCGCGACTGTGTCCCCTTAAGGTGGCTACGATAGGGGCGGAATGCGCAGCCAATAAATACCCTGTTACCAGGTCGTTACGGTAACACGAGCCTTTGCCTAAGGGTATTTACGCTCATGACTTGTACGGCGGCGACAACTATTTCCTTTCCTACAAATTTATTTATGAAACCTGTTAAAGCGTAGTCCGTAAGTAGCGAGTATTACAGAGTGTCTCGCTGTGACACCTGCCAGAGGCGTGCTTCGGATCGCCTTGAGCCCTCTCTCCAGCGAAGGGCCTCGCTCTCGGAAGAGGCGGGAATTGGTCCGGAATTCTGGCGCAGCGGGGCTTATCGGCTCCTTTATGTGTTCCCGGCCGATCGCTAATGGAAGCGGGGCAGCCCACCGCTACGCCCTAATGGCCCGCCCTCCACGACGTAAATCTCCGGCGGCGGATCGGCCGGCTAACTGCCGCCCGACAGCCAAAGAAACACGCCGCGGCCGCCGCCGCCAATCACTCCACAGCAGATGCGCCCCGACAAGCTATTCTTTAACCTAATGCAGCCCCATCTCTACCGATCCGTGCTTCTGTGCAAACTGTCTTTGATGTGCTCCCATTTATCTAGTGACTTGCACCCATGCAGTAAATTTCTTCTCTACTAGACGAGTCTTCAGTCGCCTCACTCTTTGGATATCGTACTTTTTTTTTTTTTTTTGCTGTCATCAGTCTTTCGTCTTGTTTTATGCAATCCTCCATCCCTTCCTATCTTGCGCTAATCTCTTCATATCTACATATCTCTTACAATCCACGTCCTCAGTTATCTTCTTCATATATTCTAATCTCTGTCTTTCTCTTATAAGGGAAAACATATGAAGGTATATTTTTATTTAATGTTAATTAAAACAGAAAAGAATACCCAGTTTTTTTTGCCTTTTTTTTGTTACAAAAAATTTATTAATGTAATATCTATGGTTACCAAAGAAGAATGAGGGTCTACAATCTGTGGAGTAAGAGATCAGAGAGAAAAGATGGATGGATTTTGTTAAGAAGGAAGAATGGAGAGGAAAGAGGAGACGTGATGGATAGTAGTGAATGAATTGTTGTGTATTAAGAAGAATGTTGATTTCAATAAAGGTTCATTTAGTATTAATAACGAAGACAAGAATTAATTCATTAAGAAATACCTTATACTCTGCAGTTCATACCTTAGATTGTTCCCTCCACTAACAAATTAACCAATCCAGCATGTCTCAAAATATGACCTACCAACCTGTCTCTTCTTTCTGTAAGCTTCTTCCTCAAACTTCTTTCCTCACCCATCATTTCCAAAACTCGTTCATTTCGTACTTTGTCTGTCCACTTAATTTTCAGCATTCTTCTGTAGCACCACATTTCAAATGTTTCAATTTTCTTTCTTTCTTTCTTTCTGATATTCCTAAAGTCCATGTTTCGCTACCATGAAGTGCTGTGCTCCACATGTAGAGATTTAAAAAGTACTTTCTAAGACCTAGATCAATGTTTAAAACTAAAAGATTTCTCTTTTTCATGACGGCTTCTTTCGCTAGTGCTATTCTGCTTTCAACATAATTCCTGCTTCCGCCATTGGTTTGTAATTTTGTATCCCAAGTACCAGAATTCACTTACTACTCCTATTGCATCCGATCCTCATTTCAGATTTCTATTAAGGGAGCGTCCGTAAACTACGTGGCTCCATCCAGGGGAAAGGGGAGAGGTTGGCTGGAAGGCTACGCTTAGCTAAGTGGTTGGGGGGAGGGGGTTCCGAGCCAAGCCACGTAGCTTTTCATTAATGTTATTAGTCACAGTTAAAATAAGGTACAGAACACACAATTGCATCTGAACATTTATTTCTGTATTTAACTATCTCCGCATGTAATTTACGATAGTCTGACAAGAGAAAACAGTACAAATTATTTTATGGAATCAATAGGGAAAAAAGCTATGTGTTACGTATGGGGGGTGGGGGGAGGGGAAAATGCCATGTCGGGTTACGTGGAGGAGGGGGGTGGGGGTTCACAGGAGGCGAAAATGGAGCTACTTGGTTTATGGCTGTTCCCTAATGTGTAACAGTTCTGAAGTTTCAAGAAATAAACATCGGAGTAGGTAAAACGAAATCAGAATATAATTTTAAAATCAATAAAATAATCTCCCTCCATGTGGATCACACTAAAATTAAATTAAAATATATGTTTCAGTCTATCTGTCGATGTAATTCCAATCTGCAAGAGATTAATAGTAAAAGGCCTATTGTGACAGCTACAGAGTGTCTTTATATTATATATCTATTATCTAGACACACTTGATGCAGTTCGTGATCCTCTCTCGTGCCTACCTCTGCATCCCTAGATAACAACTGAACACTGCTTTTCCAAACAACTGCTTCAAGAAAATTAAACCCTTGTCTTCCTACACCACTCGTTCATCACTGACTACTCTGCTAAGAATTTATAAATCACTTATGTCCGAACTTACACTTCAACTTATTTATTTTATTTTAAATTTTTATAGTTTTTTTTGTTTGTTCTATTCTTGGACAACTTTATCCCTTTTCCACTTTACATAGACTTATTAATTTCTTCCCTGACTGGATTAATAAATTTCCTAAATTCTTTAACAGCAGTAGAATTCGAATGCTTTCATTTTTTTCCCCAAGTTTCTAAATGATTTCAATACGAGTATTAAATAAGTCAATACATATTATTTAATTTATCACAGTTAATTGTGAATAATAATTCTAATACTGGAGTCATTAAATGTCTGCGTTTTTATTTTATTTATTTATATGGCTTTCGGCCTTATCAGCCACACAGCCAAGTTCTTTGCATTTTATTACAATTCACATTTCATTAGTTTACAGTTCTATATACATAGTTTAACAATTTACATTTCATTTCATTTACAGATATAAAAATACATAATTTACATTACAGTTGTATACACAACAGTTTAAAATGTATGATCTTTTACATTTCCATTATTTTACAGTTCTATATCTATCTGTTTACTTCTTGGTGTTATACTATGATGAGTCGACATGTAATCACTTGCTTTATTATATTTCTTATCTGCGCCGTAGAGTGTTTATTATATAACTTGTGGAATATCTTAATTCTATTTGGGTCAATGTGTAGCACTGGTGCCCTAATCATTCACTATGGCCTCAAATTCTAATAATATGACTGGTATGAAACTATGAAGGCTTTAAACCATATACGGAAGTAATAATTCATGCAGCAAAATAGTATTAGTATAGTATAGTATTTTTGTATAAAAAGATATGGATTCCTAGAGCAATATTATACTTTAATGTCATTTATCGTGCTGTGACGAATGAATTACTCCCAGGGATAATACAACTGCTGTAGCCCTGTATTTATTAAATATTATTCAGAGAATGTAACATGTCACATTGTTTTCTGTTTATGTCTGATGTTTTAATGCCTCTGACAGGAATAACAGAATAAATGTTTTTAAAAATGTGCCAGTGACAGCGCGTAGCAGTTCTTTGCAACATCCCAACCGGGTTCCCTATGATACATACTGCTGGAACGTAGATTCCATGATGAGTTGGGCCCTGAACAATTATCTAAAATGGATTCTAAAACTATTTGAGTTGAGAAAACTTTCTCGCCAGTATAAGATAGTAACTTCACGTCGTCTCAAAAACTTGGTGACAGAGAAATAAACAAGAATAAATTAATACACAAAAAGCTGATTATTGCTGAATGCGACTCAACAGAGACAACCGTAAGAAAGTATCAATGTAAATAATAGTAAACGTAGAAAAATATGAATTACTGGCTTCGAGCCCGTCAAAAATGACGGTTTGAACGCAATATTCAGCAGTTCATTTTTTTGTAGTTCGTTAATTATACGGAACTGATATTACATAATGCTAATGACCTTGATTTTCAAATGTTCTACGTATTTCATTTGCCGTTTACATAGCCATATAGTAGTAACCTCTACTGAATTAATGACGCCGGAAGTAAAGAACCATTGAAATTAGGAATCCCAAAAACTTTTGCTATCCATGTAATATCAGTTATATTCCTGGTCCAGGCACAATTCAGCATTAATTAATATCTTTAGTAACATGGCGCCTATGAAAGCAGTATAATTGGTTTGTAAAACTCATTTCAAAATGTGTCAGTTGCGATTCTGGTAAACTTAACCACAACCTCCACTAATATTGCGTTCGAAAATCATAGCTTCTATTACCTTCATATGAATAATGATGGGTATCACCTATGTTGGTAGTAGGAATTCATTCTGAAAAAGCTTGTAAGAAAAATAATCATTTTTAATTATATCTTTCGTTATATCAATACGTTACTCTGGTTAGATTATCAGAGCACTTGGTTAGGATCTGACATGAATAAATGCATTTTACGTTAGATGACGGAGACTATAATTTCGAAAACTAATAACTGTTATTTATTTGACTGATAGGTCTACATGTCGCGATTACGTATGTACGATTCTCTGAATTTTTAATAAGCTTCATTGTTTCTTATCGTGTGCCAAAAAGTTCTTAGTTTACTCTTTCACCTGGTGCTTACAACTGAGACAGATAAAATAGCGTAAATAATGAAAACCCTTCTCCATACATTAATTTCTGCATCTGGTTGTCGTAGATAAATAAAAAGCAATATGTAAATTTAATCTAACGTACTAATTGTAACTTTGTGACATATAATTGCCTGGCATTTTTCCCCCCCCTGCTCTCAGTATTTCTAATATCACTGCTCACTGCTATTTTGCGGCAATAATATCGTTGTTGAATTGCGAGTGTCACATCGTTTATACAGTAAATAGTCATATCCTTGATGATTTAAATCTGATAAAAATGTTATCTTAATTCTCATTTCATAGCTAACACATGTATCAAAAACTAAGGGTAGGGCTATCATATATAATGGTAGTAGGAATTTATTATGGAAAAGTTTATAAGGAGAAACGAATAAGTCATCCTTAATGATATCTTTAGTTATATGAATACGTTACTCTCCTTAGATTATCAGAGAATTTTGCTAGGATTTTAAAATAAAAAATGCATTCACTTTAGATGACGGGGACTATAATTTCGAAAACGGTTAACTGTTATTTATGTGACTAATAAATTTCGCATTATGTACATTTCTCCTAGTTTTTAATAAACTTCATTGCTTCTTACCTTCTGCCAAAAAAATTCTTAGGTTATGGTTTAACCTAGTCCTCATAACTGATACAGATAAAACAGCGTAAATATTGAATCGCCTTCTCGTTACATGAATTTCTGCGCCTAACTGATACAGATAAAATAGCGTAAATATTGAATCTCCTTCTCCTTACATGAATTTCTGCGTTTAGCTGTAAATAAACGAAAAGCAAGACGATGGTACGAATGTAATATGGTGGTTGATGATTGGCCGTTCTCTAGCCAATAGCAGGAGCCGCTATAGACGACGTACGCAGAAGCCACGTTAGCGTTTTATATAATAGGATTTGCGCGAAACAGGTTTAATAATTGCCTTTTTATTAGTAATAGGTGTCAGGTATTATCATGTGATTTCTTTTATATTACTATCACTTGTTACCTCTATTACATAAAAATATTGACAAATAGTTTTATTTACAATATTTTTTAAAAAATTTAAATTTAGTATACAATACTGATAGTAGAGAGACCAATGTTCTAAAATTTTAAATTCTTTACTGGGTGTCTGTTTATTTCAATATCTTTCTTTTTGTCTGTCTGTACATCACGCAAAAAAATACCGAAAGAATTTTAACGAAATTCATTTAGTGATAGCATATGTTGCCAGTAACACACAGGATACTCTTTATCGAGATTAGTAACATAGTTCTCTAAGATACGAAGGAAAAAACTTGTATTTTTGTCTGCCCTTGTATGGCGCAATACCTAATAAAGGGTTTCATCACACGGCAATAGCTTTTTTCATCAGCTATTAGGCCCATATAGGTTACTTTTTATCACATGAAAACCATACGTCCCGATCATACAACCCATAAAATAATTGTTATAAAAAACATAAAAACCTCCTTCACAAAAAACACTAAAAATTTTAAAATAACTTTATACCTTGCTTAGAAGAAAGTAAAACAAAATGGAAAATATTATACATTACTAGTATTAAAATTTTTACATTAATTAGTTATTTTTGGACTTGGCGGCAGCTGTCACACCGCGATGATCGAATTACTAAACTTTATTTGGTGTTCGGGCTGAAACGGAAGTACGAATAAAAATTTCAAATATTTTACAGCATGTCGTGAGGCAGATAGTGTTATTGTGAGAGACAGCTTAGGGAAACAAATTAACAGTATTTTAATCTGTGGTTCAGCCTCGTTGGTCATCCAGACATATCTCTGGCGCTACAGTGTCAGTTGGTAGGCTGCATCATGCAGTAAATGCTTTATAGTTAGTGAAATATCGGCCTATCATCTGTATGTTTCAGTTTTGTTGAAACATTGTAATAGCGTTAATTGTAGGTAAGCATTAACATCATTTTTTATGTATTATTGTTATTCATTATTGTTTTAATTGTTTTTTTTCTTGTTTTGGCTGGCACCGACTCCAAAAATAATTAATTAATGTTAAAATTTTAATAACAGTAATGTAAAATATTGTCCATTTATCTACACAAGGTATCAAGTTATTTTAAAATTTTTAGTGTTTCTTTTTTATTTGAAGGTGGTTTTTACGTTTTTTTAATATTTAATTTTAATTTTTTTAGTTGTATTATAGTTTGTTTTGTATTTTAAATATGCTGCAGCAGCTCTCGTTTTGCGAGCTTCCTGGTAGCTCAGTGATTAAAGTGACTTCCAGAACGGGGTGAATTGGATACTGTGTCAAGGAATGTCAGTTTATATTTTATTCCAGACAGTGTTTTGACATAATTATAACATCTGTTAAAGCTGTTGCTCGATAATCGAAACATGTAACATCTGGGCATTAATAGATACCACATACACAAACCTGTCTCTGGAATATATCTGTTTGTTCCGGCATCACACAGAAAATATAGATTTGTAATTGGTTTTCCCCACTTGAAAGCTTGGGGTCCTGGTTGAAATCTGAAGTACATATTGAGACACTAGGACACATTTATTTTATGAATATTCTACCATGTCTTAAAAATAGTGTAATTGATTGTGACGGGACTGTCAATTTTTGTAAAGAACATTGGGAATTAAAAGTGGTGAGGGTAAAGGGGAAGAGGGATTGGGGCTTTTGTATACCAAATGTAGGCTGTCTATTCCGATTGATTTAAAGTATACGTGTGTAAATTTCTATTGTTACAAGATTAAAACTGTTTGTATGTATATATATATAAAAAAAACAACGGTTGTGGAGGCGAAGAGTAGTTTGGTTTTTGTAAAGCTCGTGTTGACAATATTTTTCTCTTTATTTTAAAGTATACATGTTCAAAGTTCCATTGAAACCAGATACAAAATGTAGCTTTGTGTAAAGAACATTTACAAAAATTAAATGGGGTAAGGGATTAAGCAGTTGGGTTTTCTAAACAGAAAGTAGACAATATATTTCTCTTTGTTGTTAAGTATATATGTACAGTGTTCTATCGAAATCTGATAAAAACTGTGGCTATCTACAAAAGAAAATTGGAAATTAGGAGAGGTGGGAGTAGAAGGGAATAGGGACTCCTGCAACAAAATTTAAACACAATAGTTCTGTATATTTTTAAGTATACGTGTGAAAATTTCCTTCAGAACTGGATAGAAACTGTAGGTATGTATAGATTAAGGGGATGGAAAGGGGGGAGAGGAGATTGACTTCTCTAAACCAAATGTATAGTATTTTTCTTTTTGTTTTGAAGTATACATGTGCATACTTCCTTCAAAATCAGATAGAAACTGTAGCCTTATATGAAGAACATTGACAGTAATTAAAGAGGTAGAAAGGGGGATAGGGTTTAGGTTTTTGTGAAAGTAATGTAGACAGTATTTTTATTTTTCTCTTTGTTTTAAAGTATATGCATGCGAAGTTTCACGGAAATCGGATAAAATATGGGTTTGTACAAATATTAAGGGATGTAAAAGGGGAGCTAGGGTATTGTTTTGATTTTTTGGTCACAAATATTCTTCATAAAAAAACACATATATGTGCCAACTTCCATAAAGATTGGTCAAATGGTGTCGACTGTAGCATTTTATGAAGAACATTGACAAAAATCAAGGGGGTGGAAACGGGGAGAGGGGTTAACCTTTTGCAAATCAAAATTTGACATTATTTTTCTCTTTGTTTTATAGTAAAAGTGTGCTAAGTTCTATCTAAAGCGGATAAAAACTATGAGGGTATAATAATTAAGCGATTTAATGGGGAGAGGGTGTGGGTTTTTGGATTTTTTGGTCAGAAAACTTCTTCGTGATAAAATATATATAAGCGCCAACTTTTATGGTAATTGGTCAAGGGATGCCGACTGCAGCTTTTTATAACAAAAAAGGGGTGGAAGGAGGGAGAGGTGTTGAGCTTTGGCAGACCAAATGTTGACAGGATTTCTCTCTTTGTTTTAAAGGATACAAGTGCAAAGTTCAATCTAAATCAGATCAGAAATGTAGGTTTCTATAAATTAAGGGGGAGATTGGGTAGTTTTTATTTATTTTTTGCATGGAGTAGGCAAAAATCAAAGTATCCACTTTAGCGAGTTAGTACTTAATGACAGTTTATGTCACATTAGTAATACTGTATATTACACTACCTGAAAATAAAAATGAGCTCCCAGAAGAGGAAAATGAAATGGAACGTCTCCGATTGAGAGGGTATGTGATATACCAGTGATTACAAAGAATCTGCAGTACAAGCACACTATGACGTTGCACCCCCTCTGGCCTGGATAAATACACTAATTCTGTGTAAAATAGTCGTTGCCGTAAGACACGGACATATTGCGACAGTAACGTGGTGCCATTTTTCAGCAAGACAATGGTCGTCCAGTTACGGCAGTTGTCTGCGTGATCTGTCTGAGAGATATTGAGGTCTGCCAGCCAGACCCCTAGATATGTCCCCAATATAACATGAGTGAGACCAACTCTGACGTCAACTCCATCCCAGCTCCAGTATCCAGGATATCAGCTGATCTTGGCGTTCTACGATTACAGCTTCTATTAGGGCACGTCTAGATTCACAACAATTTCGTCATATCACTTCATCTTACATTATTTTACAACTTCACATTTCATCGACAATTTGTTAGTGCTCTTGGGCTGCAGAGAGCCGTCAGAGAGCCCGACTGTCAACTCGCGGGTTGTTCTTGGTTGGGAGTGTCACTGATGTCTACTACGGCCCCGGTGACACACGCGACACAAACCACGCGCTATACTCTCATCATGACATCACAACGTTCTAACTAAAACTATTACGAAGCCCTTAGGTCATCCCATCCATCCACCACTTCCCCGAAAGCCTCCAAGATAAAGCTCATCGTAAAGGTTACAAACCATACTATAACTGCCGTCAAGTAAACACATTGGTTTCTCCCGTACTCTCCAACTTATCACCGTTCCCTGTCAAATCCACCACTGTCATCAAAACCACCATCCTTCGCACAACAATCTTCCTCCTCTTATCAAGTGCTCCCGGGTAACTAGCCGAGTTAAGGAAGTGTTATCACACGATATTTCGGCGATCATATATACTTTCGCCATCTTCAGGTGACGATGGTGACAGTGTAGTGATCGCCGAAATATAGTGTCATTAACTCGGCTAGTTACCCGAGAACATTTCATAAATTATCAACCCCGAGGGAAAATTCGTTCTTATGAATGTTCCACTCACTTTCCCCATCTCTAGGGCCCTCACCAGATCAAACCAACTTCGCGGTTAAATTACCCCTTGACGTTGCTGTCTGATAGTTGATACGGTTTATTGATGGTTTTTAGTTGATGCAGTTGATTGATGGGTTGTTGATGCTGTAGCTTGGTGGCTGCTGGTTGATGCTGCTTGTTGGTGGTTGATGGGGTTGGCTGGGAACTGCCAGGCCGGTGTGTGACTGGTGGCCGGCTTGTCCTTGCAGGTGAACCCTTCCTGGCTACGCACCGAGGGCCCCGCTGGTGACTTTCAAGATCGCCACATTGATGGTGGAGAAGGCTTGTTCCTGTTGGTTGCGAGTGGCGCATTCCTGTAGACGGCAATTGGTTCTTTGTCGTCATTGGCGGTGGCGTGTTATCCGAGCAAACCCAGTAGACCTGAACCTGAAATAGAAGAGAAAAAACTTTTTAGTCTCATGCAAAAAATAATATAGTAAGTGCAATGAAGTCTTCACGGGTGTACCGCCGGATTGACACAATATTTCGACAACTACCTCCGTCGTCTTCCTCAGGTGGGAAAACATCTGTACTGGTCGGCTGACCGACAGATACTGAGACAGCTTATATATATATATACATACACAGTCCAGTCACATTAATGTGACCAGCACCTACTTTCGACGTCAAAGTGAAATAACCAATCACAGAAGGCAGGCGGCAGCACATTACAGTGGAGTGTATATAAAGGATGTCCTAGGGCATCAGAAAGCATTTCAATCGTTGGCGTAATGCAGAAACGTAGCGATTTATCCGATGTCCGATAGGGCATGATTATTGGCTTTCGGGCCTAGGGTGGAAGCCTTTCGGAAATGGCTAATTTTGTGAACTGTTCACGTGCCACCATGGTGAAAGTGTACCGTGCATGGCAAAATGGCACTATTCAAAATCAGCGGCGTGGAACATGTGGTGCAGCACGGGCTATTGATGACAGAAGTGAATGAAGGCTACGGAGATGCGTTCGGGCAAATAGACTTGCAACTGTTGAGCAACTGATCCCCCAGATGAACCAAGGGGCTACCAAGAGTGTATCCTCAACAACGGTTCAGTGAACGTTGCTGCGCATGGGCCTCCGCAGCAGACGCCTGGTTAATGCATCTATGCTGACTGCTGTTCATCGGTGACGAAGGCTGGAATTTGCACGCTAGTACCGCAACTGGACGTCCACAGACTGGCGACAGGTGGCTTTTTCCGATGAATCACGTTTTATGCTACATCGGACAGATGCATGTTGGCGTGAAACGTCTGAAAGCAAACACCCTGCAACAATTGCCGGAAGGATCCAGGGTGGAAGAGGGAGCATTATGGTTTGGGGAATGTTTTCCTGGCATTCACTGGGTGAACTCATCATTGTGGAAGGCACGATAGATCAGCACAAGTACGTATCTGTCCTTGCGGACCATGTCCACCCCTACATGCGAATAATTTTTCCTCAGAATGATGGCATCTACCAGCAGGACAATGCGAGGTGTCATACAGCTCGCAGTATAAGTGCGTGGTTCGAAGAGCACCAGGATGAGTTTACCTTACTCCCCTGGCGAGCAAACTCATCGGAATTAAACCCAATCGAGAATCTGATGGGACTACCTCGATCGGGTTGTTCGCGCCATGGATCCTCAACCGCGTAATCTAGCGCAGCTAGCTGGCCACGGCACTGGATTCGGCATGGCTCAACATCCCAGTGAACACCTTCAGATACCTAATTGACTCTTTTCCTGCACGGCTCGCAGCGTTCCGCTCTGCCAAAGGTGGTTATTCTGGTTTTTGAGAGGTGGTCACATTAATGTGACTGGACTGTGTATTTATATATATATTTGCTGGCTCAATGGTTTTTCTGTGCAGTCCCATTACTATTAGTAACTTTACTGCTATGTTTCAGGTTAGGTTATTCTGGGGACACATTTTATTCACTTTGGGGAAAAAAAGTGTTATGGACCCAGTCGGCGCCCTTTTGTTAAAACCCCTTGCTGGGTTCGTGTGGTCAGTTGGGTTTCCCAACTGATTTTCTCATCTTGGCTCTTGGTTGGAGCATAGATGCGCATGCTGGTCATTTGTGTTGGTCGGCAGAAGGTTATTGCTGCGGCTTGATGTCCATTTCTATGGTCCTCGCACTCCTTCCATTGGTTGGGTGTTATTGGGTTGGCGTTGGCATTGATGACTTGGCGATTTGAGTGTTTCTTCTCACACGGCATCCCCCGTTACTGGCGGCGTGATCAGAACCACAATTTGTACACGTCGGTGTTGTTTCACGCGGACGTGCTCAAACCAGGTTGTTGTGGCTCCCTTCATACCAAAAGCTGCGCATTTGCTTGCGACATTTCGAAGTTGTATGCCCTAAGCTTTGGCAGCGGAAGCATTGTTGTATTGTTGTAATCGGTCTCCGCCTTTGTTGCCGTGTTTTGGAGCTCAGGTGCCGCACTTCCTTAAATGCCCAACGGCTCTGTCCACGGCCCACGCCCGGTGGCTGGCTACCAATGGGCGTGGCTGTAGATGTTCGTTGTGGTTCACACAGCATGATATACAGCCGTCTATGGTGGCAGAAGGACAGAGGTACCACGCTCTCTGTGGAGTTTCACCAAGGCAGGTTTCCACGCCCATGCCCACTGTCTCTATTGAAGCCGACCAGTACAGATGTTTTCACACCTGAGGAAGATGACGGAGCTAGTGGTCGAAATTTCACACAATCCGGCGGTACACCCGTGAAGACGTCATTGCAGTTATACACCAGAAAAGTCTCCGTTATTATAATATATTAAGTAAACATAAATTATGTAACTAAATAATGACGTCATCCTATTAAAGCAATATAAAAAATGATGGTATGTAGGAAAATAATAATGTTGAGAATGTTATGGATGTACTAACCATTAGTTCTATGATTCCAGTGCGCTGATGGTGGTTGTAGGACTGCGGCTAACGTTGAAGAGGGTCAAAGTAAAAGTAATAATTGCATGACTAAGAGCATCTTTTGCTGGGGAGGTAGTACTTTTATATGTGGTACTTATGTATTTATTGTTAGAGCCTAATAAATGAGAGGAGAATGGAATATCACAACAACAATAAGTTGTGCCCTAGCCTATCTAAATTCGAATAGTCTATTGCACTTGACTGAAAATATTGAAGACACTGGTTTGTATGTATGACAAAGGAGCTGCTGTTTCCAAATGAATGCTAGGATTCAGAAAATAATAATAACAATAATAAGAAACTGGTAGTTCAACGCGTTAGGGTTTAATATTAGACTACAGCAGCAAAATGTTTTAATAATAGGAAAGTATAGGTATGAAGAACGGTTAGCTTTGGAGAGGAAGTTATACCTTCTCAGTCAGTTCTAGCTGCTAAGGCTGTCGGTCTGTTCATCAGTACCGCCTGCTGGCTAGGTGAATTTCACTGTCGCTCTAATTTTATAACGCGATAACAATTCATATAAACATGAACACTTGTCGGTTATTCAGCACGTGGCATCAGGTCGTCTGCCTTCTTGAGTCCGTGTTTCAAGCAATGACTTTGAAATCAAGGTGAAATTTGGGATGTTACAAATGGACTACACTGTAAACGAGAAGCTGTATCTAAAGAGAAATTCCCGAAATATGTAATGAGTGAAACTTAGGTTTTGTTTCCTTTTGGCGACTGGAAATTTAATCAAAATATATTATAAAAGTAAGTGAACAATGTGCGTGCCGCTGAAACTAAAAACGAGTCCCGTTACGTTCAAGGAAGTTATGTGGTGTGGTAAACCTCTATCCGTTATCTCTGAAGAAGGTTCCCGTTTTTACATGAAGGGCGTGCTGTAGAAGGTATAAGGGTTGGAAGTTTCGCCCTCTAGAAATTTATAGAACAGACCAGAACATTCTAGAGTGTTTGAGAGCATTAAAAAACATTCTAGAATGTTCTGGGATATTCTGGAACGTTCGGAAACATCGCGGAACATCCCGGAACATCACAAATCATTGTGGAACATTCCAGAATACTCTCGAATGTTGTGGGTTGTTCTAGATCATTGTGGACCCATTCGAAGTCTCTTTTGGGTGGGGGTATTTAAAGCAAGATCCGTCGTGAGTTGTAACGTCACTTTCTTATCAGTGACAAGGTGGAGAAAAGAAAAAGAAATGAAAATTCCAAAGTAGTGCAGTGTATGAATAAAAGCAAAACAGTGAAGTAGGTTCCCGTTTTTACCTGAAGGGTGTGTTGTTCAAGATATAAGTGCTGAACAGTGAAGTGTGAAAAGTGTATAAAGTGTTCGTAATGTATCTGTTAATAAAATGTTGATTTGAATTATATTTTATGCAATGCCCAAACTTTCAAGAGGAGCAGATCTTGATATCTTTCCAGTTCTGAAGCAAAACAGCGAAAACAAAAAGAACAGTGATAAAACGAAACAGTCAAAGAGCGCGAAGAAAGTTTATATTCCCAACAAACGAGAATGAGCACCATGAGAAGCAGAGAAATCAAAGAAAAACGAAATGATCGAATTAAACAATCAAGAATTGTGACACAATCTTATAATAAAATATTTGTACAAATATTATAAATAGTTAGAATATTTCCTCTTTTATTTTCAAGTTTATCATTTTATTCCAACTACCACACAGTCTCATATCAACTCCCTGAGCGAAGCCGGATACCCCAGCTAGTTGTCCAATAAAAAGAAGATACTTTCGTCTAATCTTTGAATGCCTCTAGTTTTACATTGTTTCATGCAATGAAAAATTAAGCTGAACCTGTACCGAAGATCGATAGCTTATTCCTGTCTAACATGTTTATCAGTCTGTTTTGTTTTATTATATTATTTGAACGTTTATTGTTTGAGACGTAAATTATAAACATTGGGTAGGATAAATCTTCGTGGTCATGCAGAATCGTGTCCGGACAAAACCGCGAAGTGACAAAACCGCGAGGACAAAACCGCGCAGACAGAACCGCGAACGGACAAAACCGCGAACGGACAAAACAGCGAAACGGACAAAACCGCGAAACGGACAAATCTACGAGTTATCTCCTCACTATTTGATCTCTTATGCTCCAAAATATTGTGTAATTTATTTTGTGTATATGTAATTTATAATCTACGAGATCTCTTATGCTCCAAAATATTATCCTAACGCAGTTTTTAAACGATTTGGGGATCGCAGCTAGGGTTACGTTATTATGGAGTACGGTACTGTAATTTATTTTGTGTATATGTAATTTATAATCTACCAGTTATCCCCTCACTGTTTGATCTCTTATGCATCAAAATATTATCCTAACGCAGTTTTAAATGATTTGTGGATCGCAGCTAGGGTTACTTTATTATGTAGTTGATGGTAAATGGATTGGACGTATTTTTCGAGGAAATCGACGACAAAAACCACTATTTCAAATCGAAATTTGGAACCAAAACCAGAATGTTAAAAATTCGTTAGAGAGAACCAACAACTCCGTCGAAGGTTGGCACAATGCTTTTCGGTTATTACTTGGATCAAACCATCCTACAATTTGGAAACTCATAGAAGCTTTCAAGAAGCAACAAAATCTGACGGAGGTTAAATTGGTGCAATATGGAAGGGGAGATAGAAAGATACAGAAAATGATATATGCGAGAGTCACCAAGTCGATTTTCAATTTAGTTAGTGAATATGATTGTAGCGATGCACAGAAATTTCTTTCTGGTATAGTTCATAATTTCGATTATTAGATAGTGTGCTTGTGTATTTTGTTACAATTTATATTAACTTATTAATGGTTTATTGATATATATTTCGTATAATCCATCTATATTGTATTTTTATTTTCCATAATGTTCATGCTTTTGTGTAATTTTTTTAAATAAAAAAAATAATGGGATTACGTAGATCACCTCCTCGTGGTGCACCCTGGGTAACGCTAAGAATCTACGAACTCTTGTGGTTTTATGTATTCCTGGTTTTTCTGTATTCGCGTTTTTGTCATTTCGCGGTTTTGTCCGTCGCTGTTTTGTCCGTTCGCGGTTTTGTCCGTTCGCGGTTTTGTCCGTCGCGGTTTTGTCCGTCGCGGTTTTGTCCGTCGCGGTTTTGCCCTAGAACCATGCAGAATAGCACCTTTTTAAATTGAGGTGAAATCGTATGTCCTTGGAAAAGGAAGATATGCTACCTTTATGATTCTGCAAGCCAACATTTTATAAAATATGCGGCCTATAAAAAGAAACATATACGGAGATTGGTAGCACTGACTAATGGCGCTAAGGTGTAATCACCTACTGCTGCTGTCGCTCATCAATAAATGAATCAATACAGGTACAGGCAAGCGTATACAACACATTACTGTTAGACCTGATTGAAGAAAAGATGAAACTATATAGAAATATATCAGCGTCGTAGAAACATACTTTCTTCCGATATAATCTACTATATAATTTGCTAAGCTCACTCACTCATCCGCTCACCTCGATAGCTTTTGCCTGGAGAACGGTGACGTCGCGAAACAACCGTCGCTCGCAAATTAACAGCGACCAGAGAGAATAAATTCGACGTTATGTCCACAATTCAATAGCTAAAAATTAATTGCCATAATACTTTCATTAGATTGCTTTAACTACATTTCATGGTCAACGAAATATCGATAAACTTTAGTGTAGAAAAAACATGGAAATGATTTTCAGTAATAAGTCGCTAATGAAAGAAATATTTAAACAAAACTTTAAAATACCTAAATTAATCACGGTCTCTACTGTAATCACGAACACCAATTGTCATTCCGGCCTAGGCTAAATTTCAATATAATTAAAACTCTCGCTAATGTTGCTATTTGACAAGAGTTTATACAGTACGTCTTACTTGTCTTTTACTTATTTTACTGACCACTTGCCTTAATGGTCTTTATTCAAGTTCACTGTACGTGAGATATTAGGTTATTTAAAATGGACATAACACCAAATATTTTACCGAATCGAATATTCTGGCAATTCATTTCGTCGGAGTTGCTCAACTGTTTAATAATCTGAAATCTGTAGTAAGTTCTCTGGTTGTTACATATTCTACAGAGAATATATTATGAATGTTTCCTCGGCCTCAATAAAAAATACGACTTGATGCTTTCCAAGCAACTGCACACTCCCTTTAAACAGAAAATCTTCAAATTTTCCAGAGTGAACTTTTAGGGTCATATACAAGTCAAGTTTGTATTTCGGCTAGCTCGAGTGTACGACCTTTGAAACAATTATACGATAACACGATCATCCCTGTACTTGTTTAATACGTCTATTAATACTTCTGAGTAATTCAAGCACAAGTGCTTTTATTCACCTATGGGGTTAAACACAGTTCAAGTTCGTATTTGGTCAGATCACGTCAACATGTTATAAACCTTGACCGTAAAAACTGGAACTATTTTAGAGTCATGAAGATACGCAGAAAACTGTCACGGGCTTACAATAGTATTACATAAATGAAGAATAGATTAGAAAGAAGGTCAAGGAAGTACGGAAGATAAGCTGCACAGACGGCGTTTATAACGTAGTCAACATAAAAAAAATCTTCATACGGTCGGTAAGCCACTAGGGAATTCGTGCCAGTATATATAACCGGAGGGACACTGTATTAAAGAAATAAATAAATGCAAATTTCCTGTATTATATTACTTTTTTAATAAAGCAAAATTTAAATTTGAACAGTGTGCATAGGTTAGTTGTATTGTACTCTGTTCTAATGCTTTGACACTCGGCTATTGCCCTTCAAGTTATTTCTTTCTCCGCCGTCATTTCGAACGACTGAATGAAAAAAAACATGAGGCCGCTTTGCCGGCGATCTATTCCGATACGGGGCACGCGGCCGGCCTAGTGCGGTGTGCCGTGTGACGTCACGCACAGTGGTGATTTGTGTGCGTACTGCGCCAGCTGGGGATATACCCCGTAAATCCCCTCATTACCAAGTCGCCGCAGAGCTTCCCCGCGGGCAGCGAAGGGCGTATTTACTGCAGTAAAAAACCTACCGCGTCTCCCCTGACCGCTGCGATTAAATTTGTGCGCCAGCACATATTTCACTCCCACATTTTGATATTCCCCGCGCACTTCTATGTGAGTGTAAGAGGTAGTGAGAGAGTTTCCCAATATATCTCTGATCTCTCTTTAGTGAGGCTGTATTTAGAATCTCCGACATTGCACAGTGTTGGTGGAATATCTCGACTGCCGAGCGAAAGCAAATAAAAGAAAACCTAGTGCTGCAGAGCAAGGATTAATAAAATGCCGTTGGTCAGGTAACGAAAAAAAAAAATCGGTTTAGTTTTTGAAAAATAATGCAGTCAAGAAAATTGTGCGACACGGGTATTCCTGGGTGTAACGCAACCTGTAATGTGAGAGTCAGTACTCATTTTTTGTGTCTGATGAATGATGTGCTATCGCTATTTACCTCGTCATTCTTAATTTTTTACCATTTATTGATTTGAAAGGATCTCGTCCAAGGGCGTATATAGGATAAGAACTATTGGGGGGGGGGCAACATCTGATCGGGGGTGGGGGCAACTCGTATTTTTTCGAGGAAATGGGGGGGGCGACTGATACATGATGATTTATAGCAAAATGAAACTCCAACTTATTGAGGAAACTATTTTTATTATTGATTAACATAGTAATCCAACCACTTAATCCAAGGACCTACTATGTAGTTAATTAAGATCGTAACTCAATTACAGTTTTTTATGTAAACATTAATCGTCTCGGATTCTCATAAAATGTTTCAGTAACTTTATTTGTCAATATCTCACGGTTTACTTCACGAAATTTCGATGCACACCCATCAGGCATCATCCAGTCACTCTTTCCTCTCCCCTAGTGCTCCTGAGCCAGTTCTTCACTCGTAGAAGCGTACTGAAGACAACTTGATTTTTCTTCTAGGGGGGAGGGGGGCAGCAGCTCCTCCCAGCCCCTCGCTGGATACGCCCATGATCTCGTCTGTTGTTTCATGAGAAAACTTTTAGCCGGTCACAATATTTTGATGTTTTTGATCTCCCGATTAATCTAATTTTTTAACATCTATTTCCTTGCAATTTAATATTTACACTCTCATATTTTTACGGATAAATAAATTCTTGAAAACCTAGGCCACTGCAAATCGCGATCGATTAAGCAGTGTTTTATTCTATCCAAGGATAGCGGACCAATATTTGTGACAACTTCTCATTAACTGGAACCGAGTTTAGTTAACTATCAGAACTTTCGAAGTTAATTAATCTCAACTCGATACAACACATCTGGGTCGCTATCGGGCGCCAGCTCTGCACCCACAAAATACCACGTGCCGAAGGTCGCCGGTTCGAGTCCGGCCGACGACATGGGTGTTTAGTGTATGTGTTGTCTGTGTGTCATGTCAATCGTGTTGTGTCTAGAGCCACTTGGAAAATAATACACTGTGAAGCTATGAAGAAACTGAAGTACCCTGGATGATTCGAAATACACTTGAGTAGGCTGTATGGCCTCGGAGCCAAAAGCCATTTTTTTAAATGCAAATTTTAATTAATAAATTTAAAATAATTAATTTACTTGATTATTAATTAACATTCTTATCTCTGATAGCGTACCAATAGGAGCTTGGTTACGCAAGTAGCATGTCTTGGCAAAGATTAGGGAAAATAAGTTGTAAAATGGTAATCTATGGATGTACCAGGAAGCAAGAAGGACGGGATAAAACGGAAAAGCACCTTGCTACAGACTACCAGCAGAATAAATGATTATTGAGCTTAGTACGTGGCTAAGGGTTCAGAAATTAATGTTACTCAATACAGAAAATTTTGTTAATTTTAAGGGCTGCGACCTTTTTAACAGAGCGTGGTCAACGCAGAACAGACACATCAATTAATTAATGCAATCCATTATTAATTAAAGCCACCTGCCTATCCCCGCCGTCAAAGCGTGACACATTGCAGCAAGTGCACACTTCCATAATATTCTGAACAATGCAGAAATAGTTGTAAGGTGTGATGAATGATGTTATTGACCGAAAAAAAACATAATTAGTTTCACGTGTGATATCACGCTGAAAGGAGTAATACCATTCTTTTGGTATAAAATCAGAAACGTAAGATGAAAATTAGGTGTTCTTACTACGCGAACTTTAAATAAGAAGTCTCATGGAGTATTATTGGTGTTTTGTAGTTCACGTTTTTCCCGTAATTTGAGTAAGAAAAGCTACAAGCTATACAAACTGTCGAACGACATTTATTAAGGGCTCAATCGACGTCTGGACAGTTTTAAACCTACAAACCGATTAAAAAAATGCGAAATGTTACCAGACCAGTTTTATTAGTAACTAGCGGAGCTTCCGGCGTTGCCTGGTATAATTGGCGTAGATTTACCCGTACGCTGTTTTTATTCCCGCAATGAGCAACATTGTACAAAGTTTCATAAAATTCGCGCCAACTTTTTTCGGAATTATAGCAAACTTAGATTCAGCCACCCCCTACCAAGAAACAGGTGGATTGAAGTTTATTTGCATGTACACTATTTTCATTCGTCCGAAAAGATTCATGTGTATCAAGCTTCATTAATTTAGCTAAAAAATTGCATTATTACATTACTGAACAACGCTAGATTACGTTAGAAACTCACATTTGATTCAATTGCGAAGAGAATGGATATATTTTTTGCTCGAAACGCCAGATATTTTAACTCCAAAGATTCAGCCTTTTATACAAATATCAAAAGTGAATCGAGAAGAATACAATCGTAAATAATTGAAATTATTGTGAACAGATGAATAATGCTGATGGCCAGAGGCATTGTAGTTATACTGCCAGAGATCGTGGTTAAAGAAAATCTCTGTTGTTTTTACGGCTATCTGCGGCGTTTAAAAATTGAATATCTCGAATTAAAGGAAAGAATACTTCAAGTTAAGGCTATCTATGTCGTTTAAAAATGGAATATCCCGAATTAAAGGAAAGAATACTTGTTTAGTGTGCAAAATAGTTATTATTGTAAAGTTATCTTATTGCTTTCATTAAAGACTATGGTAAGAGACATTGTTGTTGTGTGTTTAGTGCGAAGTATGCAACACCTAATCCTTCCATCTTTGGGATTTGTCATCATACGTTCAGATTTTCATTTAATGCTCCTGCGCTATTTAACGTTGAAACATAAGACATGCCAAACAACTGAATTGAGATTCTAAGCTTTAAAACGGTGAAAACCCCATCGAAATCTGCTCAGTAGTTTCCGAGTTTTTATAAGACAAATTTATCCGGTTTTCGTTTTATAGATATAGATGCATCCCATCCGTTCTTGATAAGCTATTTTTATTTTATTTTTCAGATTCTCCTTATTATTTCAAAATGTAAAAAAAAAAAAAAAAAAAAAAAATGTTCATATAGGTTAGTGTGTAGGGAAAGAGGATTTAAATCGGAGGAGCTTCTGTTTCTGTCAACCAAAAAATTTAAAATAACCTCTAAAACAAGATTATTGGCGTTAATAATGACCACTATGAAAAATGGTCACTGACTTAGCAGTAACTCTATTGCCTCGATCTACAAAACATGGAGAATCGCTGTATTATCCAATGAACTACGAAATAAAACATAGCAGATTTATTTTCCAGTAACATTTATAGGGATACACTATACTGTCTGAAATGAGATTTAATCATACAGAAATAATATTCTTTAAATTCTACGTTAATAAATACTTTTATCTATTTACTGAAGGTCCCTAGATTTCGAATCGCATTGTTGGTGCCTAGCATCTGGGAGGGTCGGTAATCAAGTTTCTGTTTTGTATATTTTCACACACTCGACCGAAGCTAACGTCATTTGACTTATTACTTTAAAACGAATAAAAAAATTCGCAATCCTGTGTAGAAATAAATATAAGTAATCTTAAATGAAACTAAAAGTTTACTAATTTACAGTTTTGAACAAAATAAACAATTTCGGCAATTGGCGTAATATAACATATGAATGTTATTAAGATGCTTCGTGGTTTTAATTAACATATTAAATAACACGTCCACGATCAAGTACAAATTTTAACTTGTTTTATTGCTAGTACGCCATTGCACTTCAGAATACAGTTCACATGTAAACACAACATTCCAATGATTACAGTCGACACTTCTTCCAAAGACAATACTACAAAAACTGTTCGTTCAATACTGCCCTTGACCGACGTAACCTAAGGCCAACATACTGTCCAAGTAGAAACTGTCTCTGAGTATCTGCTGGTCGCATTATATAAGCTCCATCGAAAGTTCTAGAACACTAAAAAAGCTTCAGAGAGATATTTCTCGAACATTAACAATACTTAAACAATTGAAAATATGTTAAAAATAATCAGAATTAATACATACTCATTTAATCATTACAAAATGCTTAGAAATAAAAATTAAAGATACTTAAACACAAAATTATCCACATAAATCATTTTAAACTGTAGTAAATCATCCTTTCAATATCGTAGCTCACCTTAATACTAGGAATTACAAACATTTAAGCAATTATCTGGCATAGTTCTGGTCTTAATCATATTAAATAGCAATTACATAATTTCTTTTCACAAAACAAAATCCCTTTACAATGGCTCACAGTAAATTACAAGACAATCATCCAAAAATCATTCAGTCAAATTCTAGCTTGCTACAAATGCTTCATAAAACACAATTCCATTTACAGTTTAGGTTTGAGGGCTGTTACAATGTCCTTTAACTAAAATGACAGATATCGTAATGAAATGTTCCATTGTATTCAACTGATTTTCTATTGTTACTGTCAAAGTTATGAGAACAACAGGGCATAGATATAAAAATGTTGAATTTCTAACAAGTGTGCAAAATTTCAAGCAATTTCGACGTCTGGAAGTGGGTGAACATTGAAAGGGAAGATTCCATTGCATTCTTCAATTTTTCTGTTGTTACTGTGATATTATCAGAATATTCAGAACATAACATCTGAAGTGGGTTAAAATTCAATTTCAAAATTCCACCACATTCAAAAATGTTTCTGATGTTACTGTCAAAGTAATGATAATAGTTTGATGTTGCTATGAAATTATTGTATTGTCACCAGGTCTTAATAATTGTTCAAAATTTCCAATGACACGGAAGTGGGGGAAAATTGAGTTGAAAGGCTCCGTTATATTCACACATACATACATACAGGTCAAGCTAATATAAAGCGTGTAAAAAAACAGGTTTCTCAATAATTTATGTTGTTGCAGATGTAGTTAGTTTTAAATATTTTAGTTATTGCTTTAAGGTGTTTCGTTTAGTCCCACATATACATATCTCCAGAAATAACCACTGTTAAGTTAGTCAATATAGTAAGGCTAATAGATGCGCTTATATAATTGTAAAACTATAAAATGGTTGAAAATTTGTATTTATTTTTTGTGCTCGATGCAAGTTCATGTGGTTAGTAATGTTTTTATAGTTTCTGCTCACATTATCATTTTACATTTAACAGTCTTATGCATGTCATGATATAGAATGAGGCATTATTTAATATTTAATACCTTCAAATTACTATCATGATCAGAAATCTATTGTTCAAAGATCACGACACCATAATCATATCTCTTAACTTATCACATGATGGGCATGTGAGTCCAAGCAAAACATTAAATTACAAGATGCGGCTACTACCTACAAGAAGCATCACTCGGGTTTTTTTTTTTTTTTTCAGTAGTGGTGGTTTACTTTGGATAAATTAACATAAATGGGTATACTAATAAAAGGAAAGAACTAAAATTTGATCAACGTTAGATGGCAGGTATTATCATAACTTGAGTTTGACGTAATGAGAAGGTGACAAAATTTCATATAACAACTGTTTGATCCCTTGTCGTATCTGAAATTCGAGCGTCATAGCATTAGCGGTTTAGTTCCCATTCGTAAAATAAGCTTTGCCATAGGAGAGTGTCAGGTTTGGGGTATCTGAAAAATCCTGCACTGTTAATTCGCATCCTCAGCCAGCCAGGCAAGTCACCATTGGACTACTGTCGCATCACTGATTCATACTAATGGGAGAGAAGACAATGAGTCATTTCCAGAGACTTGTCTTATTAATGAAGCACCAGGCAATGACCTAATTCCGGCGACACTGCAACCTGATTTACTACACGCAGCTTCTAAATGATTTACCTCTCAATTTGAGGTGTTATTTGGACTATTCCTGGAAATCACTGATCACGACATCGCAAGTGCGGTTCGGTTCGGTATTTGGGAACAACCATGGATGTGACATGACTCCAGTTATTGATAACAATAACGTGGGCTTCACATCAGCTAAACAGTATTTAGTTCAGTGTGCTAACCACCTTAATCTCGCGTAGAGCTGATCAACGAATGGTTCTAATTGAGAATGATCTGTATCTTACGTTGACATCAGAATACGACATCAGTGGCAGGAAGATGAGTAAAAATCTTTATGCCCCGAATGATTAGTGGACACAGAATCATACACATCTGCAATGGGAGGAACAGAAATGTACTAATCAATTTTTATTAATAAATTTTCATTTTGGCGAAAACTGCAACGACTTGTGTTACAATGTTATTTTTAGTTTTAAATGTCGATTGAAATAATTTATAGGCGTTAAGAATTTGCAGCTCTTTCCTGCAATTTTGTATTGTGCAAATTCAAAAGAACTCGCTGCTTCTTCAAGTAAGACGGAAACTTCGTGATAAGGTAGACGTATTTAAAATATAATGTTTAACTCACAGTATAGTGTCCACGCATATATTTGCAACATGCCGCCTATTGGTGTAGGCATGGAATATTTTGGATTTTTTTTTAAAGAAAGAAAAAACCAACTTGTATATCTGAAAGTTAAGGGCAATTGTTTCGGATATATTAACGGCGGAAAATAAAAATGAGGTCCCTTTTCTATACGTGTGTGTTTCATTCATTGCACTGTAAATTACTTTCCCTTGAAAACTTTTAAGATGATTACTATCCACCGGCTTTCGACCTGGTGAACAGATGCGGTGAATGCGAAGCTGTCGTCAGTCTTTCAACTGGTTTGATGCAATCCATCATTCCTTCCTATCCAGTGCTAAACTCGTCATCTCTGCATACCCCTTACAACCCACGTCCTCAATTATCTGCTTCATATATTCCAATCTCTGTCTTCCTCTACAGTTCTTACCTTCGACTGTTCTCTCCACTAACAAATTAACCAATTCAAATATGACCTACCAGTCTGTCTCTTCTTCCTGTAAGCTTCTTACACAAACTTCTTTCCTCATCCATCATTTCCAAAACTCGTTCATTTCGTACTTTGTCTGTCCATTTAATTTTCAGCATTCTTCTGTAGCACCACATTTCAAATCTTCAATTTTCCTTCTTTCCGGTATTCCTAAAGTCCATGCTACGCTATCATAAAGTGCTGTACTCCACACATGGAGTTTTAAAAACTTCTTTCTAAGTCCTAGGTCAATATTTGAAACTAAAGGTTTCTTTCCTTCATGAAGACTCTTTTTGCTAGTGCTATTCTGCTTTTAACATCACTTCTGCTTCTGCCATTGGTTGTAATTGTGCTTCCCAAGTAGCAGAATTCACTACTTCTCCTATAGTATCTGATTCTATTTTTATACTTAATCTACTGTGATTTGTATCATTTCTGCTACATTTCATCACTTTTGTCTTGCTTTGATTTATATTCAGTCCAAAATCTTCCTTCAGTATTTTATTAATGCCATTCAGTAACTTCTCAATGTCCTCAGCCCCTTCTGCTAACAAGACAATGTCATCAACAAATCGTAGCATACTGATTTTTTCTCCCTGAACACTTATGCCACATGGAAATTTTTCTTTTACTGCCTTATTGCTTCGTCTACACACAAGCTGATTATTAACGAGGATAGACTACAACCTTGTCTCACACCCTTTTTAACTGTTGCATCTGCCTCATGATTCTCTACTATTTTTTTTTAGCCACTTGACTCTTATGCAGTTTATAAACTATTTTTCTATCTCGGTATTTTAGGCCTGACTTCTTTAAAATTTTGAACATGTTGTCCCACATAACATTAACAAAAGCTTTTTCTAAACCAACAAACGCCATTAAAGTATCTTTGTTTTTCCTGATCCGCCATTCAAGTATTAATCTCAAAGCCAGAATTGCTTCTGTTGTTCCACGGTTTTTCTAAACCCGAACTGGTATCCATCTACTATCTCTTCTACTATCCTTTCCTATCTTCTGTATATTATCTTGTTCAGTAATTTTGAAGCATGTGATGTTAGACTAATGGGCGATAACTCTCACATTTGTCGCCTTGCTTTCTTCGGAGGTGTGAAGATGATATTTTTAATAAAATAAGTTGGAATTTTTACTGTTTCATAACTTTTTGAGATCAGTTTGAATAACCTTTTGATTCCTTCCTCTCCTAGGGATTTAAGAATTTCTGCGGGATCTCATCAATTCCAACTGCCTTATTTGCTTTCAAGTCATTCAGAGCTCTAACAAATTCTGTCCTCAATACAGGATTACCTGAGTCATCAATGCCGACATTGCCTTTATTTTCCACTAGCTGAGCCGCGACTTCGTCCGCGTGGAATAGTTATTTTGGGCATCATATTTATTTTTGCAAACAACCTCCTCAGCTTTATAAATTATAGCAGTTACCCACGACTTTGTCCGCGTCAATTTCTGTTATTATTTTAGACAATTTTTTGCAAATTTAGTTTTTAAGTTTTTAAAAGAACATAATTATTTTAAAGTACTTCTGCGTAAATTATATTTTTAGTTTTATTTTCTTGTGGCAGAAGAACATATTGGTTTTCTCCGCAACCCGATCTTGACAACGCGACATATAGTTGGCCGTGTGAAAAGCAGTCTTGACGTAAATCGATTCCTACGTGTTTAAATGTTTGCCCCTGTGATTTATTAATTGTAACGGCGAAAGATAGCTTAACGGGAAATTGAATTCTTTTAAAATTAAAAGGTAAATCATTTGGAATCATTGGGATGCGAGGTATAAGCACTGTTTGACCAACTGCTGGACCAGTCAAAACTATTGCAACGATCACGTTATTGCGTAGAAATTTAATTTGAAGTCGGGTTCCGTTACATAAATTTGGTGGTTTGAGATTTCTAAGTAAAATTATTGGGGCACCTATTTTTAACTTGAGGGAATATGGGGGAAGGCCACTTGGGTTCAAAGAATTAAGAAACTCTTGTGGGTAATGTACCGCATCTTCTTGATCCATTACGTTATCAATAGATGTGTAGGTAACTATGTCTCCTGGAAGTTTACTTAAAATTAGGTTAATTTCGTCCACGCTACTGTTTCTCGCCGCCAATATTGCCCTTTGACACATCCATTGATGATCTTTATTTTCTATTTCGCTGATTTCAGGGTAAACTTTCGATATTAAGTCCTCAATGTTACTTACTCTTTCTCCTAAATCGCGATCAATTTCAATTTTATTTTCAAAATGAGGTACTTTCCCGTCTCCTATTAAAAGTAACTTTGAAGGAAAAGTTATACTACCTCTCCCAAATGTGCTCTCATATTTGTAGTTAATTTTAAAATGTTAACAAACTTCCATAATGGGGAACTTTTAAGGCAAGACTTTACAATGTCTGCTCTAGTTCCCCTTACTATTACTGGTAAAGTTTGTCGAAAGTCCCCAGCAAACATAACAGTAATCCCACCCATGATTTTATCACAGCTTCTAATATCTCTAAGAGTCCTATCTAGAGCCTCCACATGAGCTCTATGGATCATGGTACATTCGTCCCAGATTATTAAACTGACATCTTGTAAAACTTTTCCCAAAGGACCATTTTTACGTATAGAGCACACGCTATCTTTCTGTAAAAACAGTTAGGGGCAGTTTAAAAGTGGAATGAGCTGTGCGTCCACCTGCTAATAAAGTTGCAGCGATACCTGACGACGCTACTGCCAAAGCTAGCTTTCCCTTGTAACGAGCCGCGCTGTCGCCACGTTACAAGGTGCATTTTTATTATATATGTAATAATATAAGAGTAATTTACATAAATCTTGGGCGACCACGTGATAGATTTTCCTTCATTAAAACGAACACTTCGCATAACACAATTATACGCGGTCACCTGGTCATTAACTAATTTTGGTTCATTTTGAGTAATATACTCATTTAATTCATTTAGATCATACGGTTTTCGCAACGCTACTTCTAACGGATCCAGATGATTAAGTGAATTAATCCTTTTTGATACAGGAAGCCCAAAATCGGTTAGTGATTTATCGCAAATCTCATGAATTTTATCTTCAATTATGATTAGTCCATCATTGTATATATCATCATTGTATGTTAATGTCATATCTTGATTCTCATTACGCATTCTGTTTAATATATCTTCACATAAAGCATTACGAAATTTATTCCATAACTCTAAGGGGTCAGATGGTTGGCAAAATATAAGGATGATGGTAAATAATTCTCTTAATTTTGTGGCTGGCTCGGACATGACAGCATCTGACATTGTATTTTGCCAATGTTCATCTCCCTCCAGTAAACCTAACTCCTTGCAAGCGCGTTGATAAGTTTGGCAAATAACACCATTCACGGTCCTTAGATGTTCAAATGACATTGGACCGCGAACATGTTGCAGTAACATTCTTAAATAAAAACATTCAGTTTGAGTTGGATGAATGTTGTAGACACGGCCTAAAGTTGTGTCTTTTTTTACACCGGGATATCCTTCAACATCTTGCCCACGTCTTCTTCTAGAAAATGAATTGCTTTGCCATACGTAATACTGGGGTACTTCGTGATATAAAAGGGTTTTTGCAAAATCGTCACTTTTGCAAAGATCAAAGAACGCTGTAAGTGTCGTTGATGAAGGATTATTAACGCGATCTTGAAGGTTTGCATTATTATGAAAATAAACTCTTTGTCCATTTTCCAAATGAACTGCTAAATGAACTAAAGTTCGTGAATAGGAAATTGGAAAATTCTCCAGAGCGCTTCCGAGGAACTTATATAGCGACCATTTAGATATTTTTCTACTTCATCGTTATTACTTTGTAACGAAAATGTGGCTTGATCAGAACCTTTATGAATATACTTACAGATGTACTTAATAGCTTTGACCGATTCACAAAACTCTACGTTAATGTGTGCATTGAAAATTCGTGATAGCACTGGATTATAGGGAACAACCCACCTATTATCCACGCTCATTTCTGTACCTTTGACACGAATTATTGCTGTGTTTCCACCATTATCTGGAGACCTGCGCCTGTAGGTTGGGTAACCGTCATCCCCGGTTTGTGTTTCAGAAATAAAATGCCTAGGGTACTTTTTAGAACAAATGTTTTCTTTCATACATGGTGACTCAGGATTATGAAATCCGCAAGGACCATGTATCATATTTTTTATGACAATATTATGAAGAATTGGATCTTGTTGTTTGTCAGGTATTTCAGCCGATATTATTGCATCTATAGAATCTGGTTGTACTTTGTTAGCCAGCCACAATAAAATGTGGGCGTGAGGTAAGCCTCTTTTTTGCCATTCTACGCTGTAAACAAAGGCTTTCGATGGTCCAAAAATATTTTTCTTCGTTAGTAGGTCTATCATTTTTTTGAGTTTTAAATGAAACACTCTAGAAACCAAGTCATGTCTGTCGTAAGAATGTTGATCGGGTAATAACTCAATTTTTATTTCCGGCCATTCGGAGTTACACGTAAATGTAATGAAGAGATCTGGTCTTCCAAATTTCCTGACATATGTCATGGCATCTTGACTTTTTTCGTTCATGTATCTGGGGGATCCTGTAAATGACGACGGCAATATAACATGCTGGCCAATATTAGAAGCGTTTATATTGGCATCATTAACCACGGCATCTCTTAAATGAATGTACTCTTCTGCTCTCAATTTTTTTTTATTTCTTTTGATGAAGTCAAGCCTCTCAGAAATCATTTTTGCCGCCATATCAACACAATATTGGTTGAATAATCCTTTGAAATAATGTATGCTGTTAAAGTCATTTATTCTCACCATGAGTCTAAATGCATAGAACTGCATACATGATACAGTTTTAGATCTAGCAGCAGTATTCTGCTGTGGAATATTTATACAATATCCGTCATTACCAAAGGGAAACAGTAAAGGATACTGAAGTGGATCATAAGATCTATGAATTTCAGAAACTCGTTGAAGTCCACCATCTCGCGCAGTCAACACAATATCTCGGGGACCTTTGTCTTCATCTATCAAAAGAACAGCTACTTCATCTACTATTGGCACATTATACCGACCTCGATGCTCGTTAGGAGGTTTCACATCAGCATGAATAATAAGTTTTAAGTCATTCGGTGGTCTATTTTCCAGATTGTATTTAAAACTTTGAATATACGTATTATGATCGTGAAGATATGTTTGGAGAACGTCGATAAGATCGGTTTGCAAGCTTGGATTTAAATTTGAGCGCAAGGATACCTGATCTGCATGGGAAACAAAATATATTTGCAAAAATTCGGGTTGTGCCCCTTCAGCTGGAAGTAAGTTACCGATCAAGTGATAAACTTGCCCTTGGACTTTAAAAGTAGGCATAAAGTTTCCCTCACGAATTTCTTTGGCACCAAATGAAGTCATCTGAAATAGTGTATTATATTGTCTTGAGTGATTTAAGAAATGCTTTGATGATGGATGTGAGCCTGATATCAGTTCTTTTAAAACTGTAGTTGGTTCCGGAATTGTAGGTATTTACTTTGCCACTACAACACAGTCCAGGAGCTTCAGTCGCCCATTTTTTTGCTTGGCATAAGTTGCATATTTTATCCATTCTGCCAATATCAATATCATTTAGCTCAGTATAGTCAAGGGTACAATCATAAGCAAACGCAGCATTTAATAAATTAAGTTGCCTGCGAGTTCTATTTCTTGCTGATCGTGCATTTTGCTGTGCTAATCGATGAGAACGTTCAGCGCTTGATTCCCGTTCTCGGTTCACCAAAGTTCGAGAACTCTGTGAGGCTAAACGTTGAGAACGTTCAGCGCTTGATTCCCGTTCTCGGTTCACCAAAGTTCGAGAACTCTGTGAGGCTAAACGTTGAGAACGTTCAGCGCTTGATTCCCGTTCTCGGTTCACCAAAGTTCGAGAACTCTGTGAGGCTAAACGTTGAGAACGTTCAGCGCTTGATTCCCGTTCTCGGTTCACCAAAGTTCGAGATCTCTGTGAGGCTAAACGTTGAGAACGTTCAGCGCTTGATTCCCGTTCTCGGTTCACCAAAGTTCGAGAACTCTGTGAGGCTAAACGTTGAGAACGTTCAGCGCTTGATTCCCGTTCTCGGTTCACCAAAGTTCGAGAACTCTGTGAGGCTAAACGTTGAGAACGTTCAGCGCTTGATTCCCGTAGTCGGTTCACCAAAGTTCGAGATCTCTGTGAGCCTAAACGTTGAGAACGTTCAGCGCTTGATTCCCGTTCTCGGTTCACCAAAGTTCGAGAACTCTGTGAGGCTAAACGTTGAGAACGTTCAGCGCTTGATTCCCGTTCTCGGTTTATCAAAGTTCGGGAATTTTGTAAAGATAAACGTTGAGAACGTTCAGCGCTTGATTACCGTTCTCGGTTTATCAAAGTTCGGGAATTTTGTAAGGATAAACGTTCAGAACGTTCAGCGCTTGATTCCCGTTGTCGGTTCGCCGAAGTTCGAGAACTCTGTGAGGCTAACGTTGAGAACGTTCAACGATCGATTCATTAGCACGGTTTTGTTCACTGATTGCTCGTTGAGTAGCCAACCTATGCATATTTTCATCCTCTGTTTCATTGCTGCGCAATACTCGCAGCCGCTTTGCAGTAGCAGTCTGCCGAGAAAGCTGAGATCTTTTTCTAGGCATTATAGTGACGAAGAAAGAACGTAGGAAATGAAAACTTAACTAAACCGTAATTCATAATCAATAAAAAAAACAAACGTAAGGTTAATAATTAGGAACCTAATTATTTTTACCTGTATTTGGTAATTACGTCCATAAAATGAAAATAAGGTAAACTAACTGTATGCTTAAAGTAAAACCTAACCTAATAACAATAATTATGTAGATGACACCTATTTCCAGGTATTATCTACAACAAAACAAAAAAGTGTTAATTATTGTTAAATTATTAGAAACAAAATACTATCCTTAAAACAAACAATACTATAAAGAAAACCATGACACCTACTTATAATTAATTATTTACATCAAAACTAAAAAAAAGTGTTAATAATTGTGAAATTATTAGAAACAAAATATTATCCTTAAAACAAAATGAAATAGTATTTAAAAAGTATTATTACACGACAATATTATATCGCAAAAACAAATAACGCTGCATACAACCGTTCAGAAGGGAGCCGACCGCGCGTAATATCTTCTAAGATGTTCATTGATATTAAGTGATGCCAAAGACAATTTTGTTCACAATTAAATACTCTTAATCAACAACACATTTATTTGGATAAAGATTAATATTATTATGTTGATACAACTCTAACAAATAATTGGTAATAATGCATTAATTTCGACCAAATTTGATTACCATAAAAACGGTTCTAGTGAGTTAATCTTAAAAGATAGACATATACTGTCGCGGACATTTTTTTAGATCATTTCAAGAGGAATAATCCTTTCATACATATTTTTTTGGTATCTTGAACCGTTTTCGCAGCGCACGCAACAGAAGCCCTCAAAGATGAATAATTTTTCCCGTTTTTTTCCACATTTCCCATTGTTTCTTCGCTCCTATTAGTCGCAGCGTGTTGTTATATAGCTTAAAGCCTTCCTCGATAAATGGTCTTTTCAACACAAAAAGAATTTTTCAATTCGAATCAGTAGTTCCTGAGATTAGCGCGTTCAAACAAACAAACAAACTCTTCTGCTTTATAATATTAGTATAGATTATGCTATCGTTCAAATCGTTCCCATCACATTCTCGACGTTCTCCTTCCATCTGTTAGCTCTATCGTTTGAGCTTAAAAGTGGTTTCCCATCGGCAGCTTTACTGTTTACACATCTTTACCTATGGTCATTTCTTTTTCTACTTCTTCACACTTTTCTAGTAGCAATTTTTTTGGCTTTTTTCATTATGAGACTAGTGAAAAATAAAAACTTCAGAAGTTACTTATGAGAATTACATATATTCAGAGCATTCACATTACCACAAATTTTTAAAAATTTATATTCTAGAAGAAACTAAAATTATAATACCTTGACGAATACAATTTAATAATAATATAATATATATATATATATATATCGAAACTAAGAAACGGGGAGGAGATAAACAGATACCGCGTTCATGGAATCGGTAAGTCAGCGTTTTTATAGCTAAAACGCTGTCGCATATTGAAGATAGTTGAGTCTTTTAGCTGCTATCAATAAATCCGGAGCTTAAAAATTCATGTTCATGTTCATACTATTGAAATTTTTTTGTTCGTTTTCAGTCAGTGTGTGTACGGCACCGTCTCTATAGTCAAGACGTAATAAGATTTTTTAATGAATTTATTCCTCATTTTTTAATGGTCGAGAAAAACTTCGGAAACTGTGGTCGAAATCGGTGACATAAATAACATAATCCTTTTTCAGTTGGATTAACTAAGAACAAAGATCTCCAAAATCAGCCTATGTAATATGCATATCATGTTATACATTTCTTGGTCTGTCGACCATAACTATTGGAATAAGATGTTCTTGTCTGAAGCAAATGGCTATGCGATTACATATAATGTATTCGCCACTAATGAAATGTCTATTCATTTTTGCGTCAGCATAAATTTAACGTTGGTATCAACTCACTGATTTGTGATTGTCACGGTAGTGCCAACAATTACAAATGTTTACTCAACTACAGACAAGCAGTTATCAAGACTACCGCAGTTCATTAGTCACGCATACGATCATCGATTACTTGCTATCGGCGGTCAACGTACTACCTAACAGTTTAGTCGAGCGTCATACAGGAGACATACATAATCACTGTTGAGTTGGCCTCAAATGCCGTAAGAACCCCCTCTCCCCCCAAAAAAGTCTCATCTAACCTCATATTCTCCAATGTTTACAGCAAAACATATAAGATTAGGAAGTGCCATTCGTGGTGTAATAAGAACTGGTCTTCTGACCATCCGAATATGATCGCCTGTCTCCACTGCTTCTAAGGAGGGGAGGCCGCCAGTTGTAAAATTCAGATTCCATTCATACTGTGTTTTATAAAAGATAAAAGTTCATGGCCAAAGGTGTAATGTGGCAAAGCAGTAACATGCGAAACTTCGCCACTGTCGAGAAAATCGGCATTGAAATATTCCGTTCGTTTCAAATACTTCCTTCTTCTTCTACGGTAGTCAATCCTGGGATTGGTCTGCGGCGGTCTTCCATTCAGCTCTTGTCTCTGCCCTCCTCTTCATATCTACATATCTCCTGCAGCCAACATCACCCATTATCTGCTGGATGAATGTTAAATGTGGTCTTCCTCAATATCTCTTTCCTTCTACCATTTCCTCCATTATTGTTTTTAGTAAGCTCTCATGTCTAAAGATATGTCCAATTAATATTGTCCTCCGCGTTTTTATACTCTTCCATATTGAGTTATACTCTCCTGCCTTCTCAAAAATTTCCTCACTTGTAATCTTGTCCCTCCAGCTAATCTTTAACATCCTTCTGTAGCACCATTGCTTAAACGAAATTAATCTTCTTTTCTCTTCTGTACCAACTGTCCATGTTTCGCTTCCTAAGTTGCAAAAATTTAAAAGGGTCCCGTGGCACATCGAGCAAGCCTGTGCCTCGTAATCCAGTCGACGCCAAATCGAATTTCGCTACTGGCAACTTTTTTTATTTATTCAAATGTGTATACATATAATTTATGGCAATCAGTTTCAACAATTATGAATACAATAACTTTTTTAAATGCCGTTAGCTGTAAAAAAAATAAAAAAATAAATAAAAATAAAACAGACGTTTTTGAATTTCATTATGTTGTTAGCAAAAAAATTATAATCCTTGATATTAAAAAACAGCAACCAGTCACAGTTTGTTTGATGTTGTATATTTAATAAACCATTACCGGTTTCTAACACAAATTGTTCATCATCAGATGGTTTTCATTTATTTTTATATATGTAATCAATTATGCAGTTGCAAAATGCAAGCGTGCATCATTCAAAAGTTGAATGTTTTAAACTGAATTCTTCTCGAATGATGGCAAAGGATATGATGTATTGATAAATAATTATAAATATTCCACCACTATAAGCATCGCAAAAGCACGCTAGAAATTTGCTTTGCATTTACAGATGTTACAATTGAAGCAAATGAGGCGGTTCTTCTTACATCCTGTTACAAACCCCCAACCTTACGATTCATTGTATTCACGCATCTTTTTAATGTTATTTATGTCAGATGACGTAAAACCAGTTACATCAGTTGAAAATTGAATTTAAACAAGTTAACGGTACTTCAATTTTGAACTACCTTAAGTAGGAAATAAGAATGTGAGTAACAGCTTTGTCAGCAAAAAATAAATGTACGTATTTTCGCAGTAGCTATGGCGAAAAAATAATTTCAGCTCAGTATTAAAAAACTAGGCCTGGTGGTGGTGCCATGTTTTCATTATGGCTTGTTATCAATTTAATTATAGCTGTCGGTGTTTTGCGGCGTTCGTGAACGAAATCCAAGTACGGGGCACGATCCATAATTTAGGGGCGCGGGCAGGATAACTGTATGACAGCGAGAGGGTTTATTATTCCATCGGGACGGAGGCCGTTCTTCATCGTACGGCAGGCGGGAGCGTATGTCTTCATTCACAGTGCTTCGTAAATCAGCTGACATCGCAGACATGTTCTCAGAGAGCGACTACTTTATGAAGGACGAGGTGCGAGGAGGCGCCTGCAAAGCAGCCCTCAGACGAAATTTAACGTGACGTCATAAACACGGCACCGGAGCGAAATACGGCTCGCTGAAGTTCCAGTTCAATTGTGTCCAGAGCAGTGCTGCGTACGTCAGTGTACTGATGTGAGCTGCGTCCAGGTATCCGATGCTACGTTTCAATCGATTACGAAGTATAGCTAATGTTAAACCAAGTTACTTAATCTTAGATGGAATTAAGAAAGATATCGATAAACAATTGTCTGTTTTTTAATTCTTCTCCTCTTCGAAATCGGCCATCTAAGGACCACGAAAAGTAATCCCGTGCATTCATTTCGATGTTTATTTTCTTACTTCCAATAGTTCTTCATCCTCTCTGCTGTTTCCTCTTTTCATCTGTCCATATGTTACTACATTTCCTCTTCTCTTTCTCTTGGAAACCCTTGAAATTTTGGATCAATCTTCTAAAAGTTGCTCTATCTTGTATTAAATCTTCTGTTATTCCGATTTCTATCATATCTTTCTTTACTCCTTGGATCCATTGGTTGCCCTTCTTACTCTTGTAAACATGATTGAAAATTCTCTTTGTATGTCTATTGTTATCCATTCTCATTATGTGACCAAAAAAACTGATTCTCCTCTTTCTGATAGTGTCTAACATCCGTTCAATTTCTTCTTCTTTGTATAGGTATTTATTCCACAGGTGTCTAAACTCACCATTTTCAATTTTTAGTGGCCCTCAAATTTTTCTCAAGATTTTCCTTTCCCTTTAATCTATCTCTTCTATTTCTCCAGTTTTCGTAGAGAACAATCATTCTGAGGCATACAGTCCTTCTGGTTTTATTACTGTGTTGTAGTGTTTGATTTTAGTTTTGCTTGATTTTTTTTTTTTTTTTTATATAAATGGCTTTTGGCTTCGAGGCCATACAGCCAACTCAAGTGTATTTTGAATCATCCAGTGTATTTCATTGCTTCACAGTGTATTATTTTTCCAAGTGGTTCTAGACACAACACGATGGACATGACATAGAGACAACATATACACTAAACACCCATGCCCTCGGCCGGACTCGAACCGGCGACCTTCAGCACGTGGAGCTAACACTCTAGCCCCTACGCTACCGAGGCCGGCAGTTTTCCTTGATAGATTGTTCTTATTGTATGTATCTGTAGTCAATTGGTAGGCTAGTTCTAGTTTTGTAATTATTATTATTTTTTAATTTTTTTTTATGTTGGCTTCCGGCCATGTCATATATACAGTAAGCTGGTAGTATGTGTTTGTTTCTTCTAGTGTATATGTAATATATCAACGTGCTTATCATTATTTTCCGTTATGGACAATACAAGACAGACACAACACTTAATTAAAACCACCCATACCCACAGCCGGACTCCAACCAGTGAGGATTCCTATAGGGTGAGGCTAGTTCGCTGTCCCTAACGCCACAAGGAACGTAACCGCCTGTTAACAACATGTGTTGAGGTTCCTCGGACACTGTTTGCATTGAGCTATGCATTTTATAATTTATAGTACGGCATTAAACTGTTATAGATATATTACGGTCTCCAGTGTTAATACCGAAACAAGTGGGAGAGCGGTAACGCTATCCCCGTTGTTAAGGCTGATTTCGGTTTTCCATAGAGCGTTGACTGAATGCCGGGATAGTTCCTTAAAAATCCATTTCAAATTTTTGCCTCTAATAGCCTCAAAGTACTCCAATACAGTGTTTGTTAATGAACGTTAATATTAATGATTATTGGTAATAGACATTACTCGTATCAAGTAGTAAATTACATATTGAAAAAGTGCTATTTGAGTGGTCTCGTAGCCAAATACCTATTGAAAAAATAAAATAAAAATAAGTGTGTAAGACGCTTACTTTCAAAAGTTCGGGATCCTACAGTGGTTTCAAATCCCTGTGGGGTTTTTAACAGTTGTGTTTGCTCATATGACCTACGGCAAGACGTTCCGTGGTTTGCATTCTACCTTAAACAGTGTCCAGTCATAACACACGCGGAATGAGTGGCAAATCGAAACTCTGTCACCAGGTTTCAAGACCTCATGAAATTATTTTAGTGAATCTATAGGATCTCTAAAAGCCGTCACACGTCCCGTGGAAGACAGAGCTATGCATTCTTCTCCTTAACTATAGCTCTAGTCCTTGTGACCACGTTTACGTTTGTAGTAGATTGAGGAATTTTAGTCGTAGAATATAGTAATTTCCACTCGGAATAATTTTTCTCCAAGTTACAGCCATTTAATTTAATTCCACTCAACGCAGCAGGGCTCCAGATTAGCAGACACACTTCCCGTGGGAAGCGAGCTCCCCACTACGGTAACTCAAAAAGCCCTTAGTAAGATGCTTTAACCCAATGGCACTAAATTCACGTGACTTCCTCCACCACTTGTCTCTATGGAAGAGACCAGTCCTGGTCCGAGCCGCAAGCCTGACAACATCGCCGTCAACATGAAGAATTCATTAGGTAACGGCTAATACATTTTATACCCTTCTGCTGGCTTAGAAAGAATATTGCGAGTGACAGGATTTTATTAACAAGGATTTTAATTCAGGAGGACTATTTTGATACAGTATTTTCAGTTATGTTCATGTACTTATTTTCATTTATTTTATTAAAGTCACTCCATTTTTTTCACTTGTCTCCTTGATTCCTGACATTACTAGTAATAAGTAATGGTAGAACGTAATATCTCTGGTCATATAATCACATATCTTCTGTAAAATCAACCGGGAAGTGGTTGATCGGAGATAAACTCAACCTATCTGTGGTGAGTAGCCGCTCGTTTTCTACATGATGTCTATGAAATCAATGTGCCATTATTCAAAGTTCAAAGGCAGACACACAAGATATCGTTGGTTGCGTGCGGACGACAGAAAGAAATTTATTTCGCGCAATGGCTAAGTAACCAAATCATTCCGATTTTCCAAAATTTCTCAAAATCACTCCGATGGTTATTGAAAAACAAGGACGAATTTCTTTCAGTTATTTGTCATCAATCCTTATCCTCACTAATGATCACAATGTCTGTGAACTGTAAAACGCTGGCAAGAAAGAGACTTCAATTAGACGTAGATAATATCACAGATTTACAATACGGTCACTGTCGGTGACAGGGGAAGATATCGCTGGTTACCAATTCTGTTGCGTTATTGATGTTTTTCAGATATACGGTGTCTTAGAGTTATCGAAACAAAAAGAATCCATGATCTTATACCTGACACTGTGTTCATGTTTAGCCTGTACCCCACTCGATACTGGTATAATCAGCGTCCACACACAATCACCTGCAATATTTCCATTATATCATTGTTATTCCGATTTCGCCAACAGATACATGTTTCGTTTAATTAGATAATTAGTAAATAGTAACAGCCTGCTACTGTTTAGAACACAGTATATTAAACCTGTCTGTCAGCTTGTTATTCTCTTGTTTAATAACTGTGCTCTGTTTTATATTATGAGCAAAACTAGGTATTTCGGTCAAATATTATGGCAAAAAAAAAAAAAAAAAAGAAATTGAGAAACGTCTAGAGTGGTCAGCCAGGGCTTCCCGTGGAACCGCGTCATGAGGTCCTGAATCCGTTCCGTTCTCTCCCCGTCCGCCTCTATTCTTTGGTTAAGTAGTCGGGCGTCGAGACAAGGTCGAACCGACCCGTCCTTCTTAACAACAAAAGTGACCGGGTTGAGGTGCATGGAAGGACGTGGGGTAATGATCCCATTTCCGCAACAGCTACCTGGGCTGCCTGCCGCAACTTGTGCGGGATACTATACGTGCGTCCCTTCAGCGGCGTACTGTCCGTGACCCGGAACTTGTGCACATAATTGCGTATCTCCCCAGGACGGTACGAAAACGCCTGCAAGTTCTCTTCCAAGACTTTACACAGCTCACGCTTTTGCGCTATTTCCAAATTAATTTTTTCTTGGACCTTAGCGGTCAAATTCTCAAGAATGAGGCTTCGTTCGTCAGCTAAAGCGCTTATGGCTGCTCCTTCCCCGTGAATACGCTCGCTATTTTGTTCCGCGGGATCTTGCACTCTATCGGAAATCTTTATTTCCAGATTCTGCGAGTGGAGCCTCGCTTTTCCAGTGCAATATCTCTGGAACCAAATGCTTGATGGTTCCTTCCCCCCAATCCAGAATTACCCGACGCTTTTCAAGTTGGTCGCAACCAATAATCACGTCTTGGGTCAATCCGGGGATAACCAGCATTGAAAGCGATAATTCGCTGTTGCCGATTTTCATCGGGATGAACACCTGCGAGCTGACGAATCTTTTCTCTTTTCCCGAGGGCAGGCACCACCGTAACTTGAGTGGTCGGGATGACTTTCAATCGCGGATTTTTGCTCTTCAATTGTAACATAAATTTTTGTGAGATTGCGGAGACAGAAGATCCGGAGTCGACTAACACAGTTAGCCTTTATTCCGTATGCTATGATCGATATTTGGGGACACTTGGTGCATCTGTTTATTTCGCCTTGGGAATCCATATTAGCGTCGTCTTCGCTATTTTCCGGCCCCTCACCACGCCAGTAGGCCAAATTGTTTATATTGATGCATTCCACCATTCTAGTGTCCCCCGGAAGGCCTCATTGCGGCGCATCGTTTCCGGGTGCAGCCGTCCTATCGCACATATTCTTTTCTTCATTTTGCTGGCCTGGGACTCTGGGAATCCTCGTATTCTACGGCAACTGCATTAATTGTAGCTCGTTCCTTGTCAAAATTCTTGCCACCTCCGCGGTCATTCCCGTTCTTCCAAAATGAATTTCCCGGTTTCCCCTTTGTATCGCCGTTATTACGATGTGGTTCACCATCGGCATCGGGCTGTCGCTTGTTATAAAAATTTCCTCTTTGGGAATTTTTATGCGAGCGTCCCTTTCCGTGATTATCGTGTGGTCTCGTCTCTACTTGCGGTTCCAAGCTATCACTGTCGGCTTCCCGTCGCTCAAAGTTGCATGCTTGCTGTCCTATTCGATCCAAATTCCTTAAAGTGTCCAGAAACTCTGGCACAGTACGTATAAGGACTGGATTTATCAGAGACTGGATTTGTGAATCCGAAATGTGCAGTGGCCATTTCCACAAATTCCCCGTCCGACATCCGAACATCGAACTGCCTAGTGAGGACTAGCAATTTATTCACATATATCTCTCCATAGATGAATTTTGCTTCGGGATATATCGGCCTTGATACAGTTTTATCCTCGCTTGGTTTTGGATCTTGCTAGACCAGAATGTTTCAAGAAATACTTTTCGAAACTCGTCGTATGACATTTCCGGTTCGCAAGTGATTTGAAACCAAAGACGGTCGGCTTCTGATAATGACTGCTCAACCAGGATAAGCTTCATCGCTTCGGGAACCCCTTTTATTTGAAAGTACCTCTCCATTTCGGCGAGGTATGCTTTCGGATTAATGTCTTTACGGGATCCGAAATATGGGAGCTTTAATTCAATATGGGCAGCTGCGTAATGCATGCCATTACCCTGAATTTGAACATTGCCGGCATTAGAACTACTTAGCTCTTTCATTCTAGTTTCTAGCCGTAAGAGCTTAGAACTAGTGGCTTTCCGACAGTTCGTCCTGTGACAATTGTAACTCGTTTTGTGCCGTCTTAACGAGCTCGACCGAACTTGCTACGGCAGTCACCTCCGAGTTAAGTTTCGGATGTTTTGTTCAGTAAGGTCTTTGACCTCGTGAACAAATTCCGAAATTTGCCCTAGGTTTTGGCCGTTCTCGTTTCGCATCTGTTCAATGGACAGGTCGGTGGCGTCAAGTCTTTTAGTCAACTGTTTATTGCCCGTTTTGCAAAGAAGCACAGGTAGTTTTCACTTCTTCTGTGTCCCTTTCCAACTTAGAAACAATTTTAGTTACATCAGACTTGAATTCGGACATTTCTTTTGTGACCACAGAACGGAAGGTGGATATTTTTCCGTCCAAATTTGTTAATATCGCAGCTTGCGAATCAAATCGTGTATCAAAACTCTGCTTAAGCAGATCCGAATTTCTCTTATTTTCCTCCTTTTGTGAATCAAAACGCTTGATTAATTCCAGAAATTGCTGGCTTGATTCCTGTTTTTGTGAATTAATTTCCTGCTTTAATTGCAGAAATTGCTGGCTTGATTGTTGCTTAAATCCTGCTTTAATTGTTGATTCGTGCTCTTATTTTCCTCTTTTAGTGAATTAATTGCAGTATTAAATTGTTGCCCTATTGCAGTCATCAACATGTTTAGCATTGGCGGTGATAGGGGTGGTGATTCCACTGGAATTTGTGATATTTGTCGGGTCTGTTCTGAATAAGCGGGAGTGTTCTGGATTATCTCACCGACAGGTGACGGAAAATTTTCCATGTTTTCTTCCTGTGGCGACAAAGTAGACTGCGAACTATATGAGTGGGTCGGAACTTCAGAACATACGTTCCCCTCCCCTGCAGCCAATATTTCGCTTTGTTCCGTTAACTGAACCTGATCGTTCATGATTTCGGGAGATTTTTGCCTATCAGACTGATCTTCCATATCGAAATCTTTTATCGTACGAGATCGTAGCTTCATATGAACACACAAAGAATGAATTTACACCGCAATTGTGCAATGACGAAATCTAGATTCACTAACAACAAAAATACCGCGAATTTCAATACACACAAATACATATACCCCTCCAAAATACAGCAAGAGAAAAGCAACGATGAATCATGCAACACAACACCATGAAAGCAGACTTACTTTCAAACACATGGGCAAAACATGCGTGTCTTTAATTTTCTTAGCAGCTACCATGCATTAAGAAATCAACACTGACGTTACTCATTTAAAATTTAAACTGATCACAAAATTGTTACAATACAAAGTGTATTGCATATCAATTGAAATACACAAATGAACTTCCTTTTAATGCGTTGAAACAAAATAAATTTTATGCATTGAAACAAAATGAACTTTATGCATTAAAATATAAGTGAAACATCAAAATAAAATCATGTATGAATATTTATTTTCTACAAGAATAATAAAACTGCCAAAAGCCATGTGCAACATTCCATGAAACTTTCTGAATTTGGGCTCCAAATTGTATTAATTTGAATTATGCCACCAAGTTCGCAGACATTAAGTAGTAATGTCTCATCTGGCACCAGCGTTGGGCGACATTATGTAGTGGGTGCCTTGGTGGGCAAACTACGTTCAATTATCTTTCATACCTTTATGATTAATAATTGTGGATTTTTAATTTTAATTTTTATGAAGGAGTGAAAATTTATTAATTTTGCAAGAATCTCGACGTTAGTTGGAATTTAGGAAAAATTGTCACAATATGACATTTATTTTCTTATCACTGGCGATTACAAGTCTGAGCGAATTTACCGTTAACATTAACACAAATTGGCAAAATCATAAAAGCAACGCTCAGAGTTACAATTAGCCGTCATGAGCAAGCAAACAATTGTATATTTACTTTTAAATATATCTCAAAATCAAAATGCAAGAAATAATGACAATTGGAAACAATGAAAAATACAAGTTATGACGACCTCAGACAAAGGTATCATAATACTGTGACTTTACAGTTAAAAAAGAAAATCATGGGCGCCAGAATGAACAATATATCATTCGAAAATAACTAGTTCTGGCAAATTATGCCGCTAGCTCAGGGGTTTTTACAATTACAAAGTGAGAACATGGACCTATCCTCTCAAAGTCGCTTACGGGTTCTGTTTCACGGAATGCACAATCAGATGGCTTGGTCGTAATAAGTTACCATTGTAGTCCTGCGTCTGATGTCTGCGGTGACTGTAGCGGACCCACGATATGTGAGATTATCTCACAAGTCGGCTATAGGCATCTCTGGTCTGACAATGCGCATCATCGCATTACCGGCTGTGTTGCTGTGATAAGCTTGCTCCAGCAAGGCAAGCTGGCAGCCAGAAATCGTACAACGGCAGTTGGCGAGAGAAGCCAACTTTCCAAGTCAACCTCAGACTAGACTCGCATAGCTTGGACTCGAAGATCGAAGTCAGAATGTCCAGCTCCTCGCTCTTCGGTCCACGAGGAAACTTCTCGCTCCGCCCATTTGTAGTCTCGAAGCTCACATATAACAAAAATTCCCAGGATTTTGAGTTATACGCTCATTTGGATTGGATCTTCAGGTCGGCACCTAATGTCACGTGATATCCTCGATATGTGATTTGGCCAGAGTATCTAACAGAGGTCGGACATATTCGGCTAAGTTCGCCGGGGTGAGGGGGTGTCGGGCGGCAGGCTTTTCCCGCCAGGTGAGTGACCCATCCCCAGGGAGCAGAGTGTGTGGTCCGGCAAAACCCCAAATCCACGACTTCTTGTCGCCAAGGTTCGGGAACACCAGATTAGCTTCAAGCCTACATAGCTCAATAATTCTTGAATGTTCGCTTTACAAGATACACTGTATGTTCACCATTTCATTACAGTCCTCACTTGGAATCTTGCGTACTTTATAAAATTACAACAAAAATCTATTTAGGTGGTCGCCCAAGATTTATGTAAATTACTCTAACATTATTACATATATAATAAAAATGCACCTTGTAACGTGGCGACAGCGCGTCATGTTACAATAGAAAGATCCAGAACATCACAAAGGCTTCCGACAGATATTTCCATAACTTTAACAATATTTAAACAATTAAAACATATTAAAACAATCAAAATCAATACACAATCATTACGAAATGCTCAGAAATGAAAATGAAAGATATTTAAACACACAATTATCCATATAAATCATTTTAAACTGTAGTAAATCATCCTTTACACATCGTAGCTCACCTTAATACTTAGAATTACGAACATTTAAGCAATTCTCTTGCATAGTTCTGTCCTCAAACATATTAAATAGTGTTTAAATTATTTATTTTCAAATAACGAAGTCCATTTAGACCGATTTACTGTAAATTGCAAGACAAACATACAAAATCATACTCACTCAACTCATAGCTTGTAACAAATGATTCATAAAACACAATTCCATTTAAGTCTAGGTTTGAGGGCTGTTACAACATGCTTCATTTCTATGAAATCTTCCTATGGATCCTCGCCATTTTAAATACAACATTCGATTGTTGGGCCGACGAGACGATGCAAATCTGAAGTTTCCAACTTGCTGCGTTTGAGTGCTAGAAGCCGATGACAGATGAACAGACATTGGAGTTGCGAACCATAAAACGTCAATTCGTGTACTCTGGAAACTGTGTTTCAATGTGCTATGGTGTACCTACAGTTTAACTTGGAATCCTAAGTACGGAGCATCCTGTCGCGTCTCATGCGCATAGCCTTAAAACATTCCTAAACGCCTCTGGAACTGATGTAAAATCCAGACGAAACACTTAAGACACTGAACTAGAAGACTGCTCACAATTCGGAAGTCCCAAGTTCGAGTACCGAAATTTTCACGAGCTTTGCTTTGTTCATACAACTACGTCAGAATATTCAGTGATTTGATTACCACGTTAAACTCAAGTTCCAGCCACGACCGAGGCGGAGCGCCCGCCAAATAAAAACTCTGTCGTCAGGTAATAAGACCTCGCGTATTTACTTTATTTGAAGAGTGATATGAAGGAAGCAAGAAAACTCGAAATCTGGAGTATCGATCGTCATCAGAATCCAATTTATGCAAAAAAAATCTGGCCAGCACTTTTCCCCTATTATGCTCGGTCTAATAAACCGTATATACTGTTTGATCACTTGAAAGAGTCTAGATAACGTTACAAACACTCACTTAACGGAAACAATTTTCAGAATATTAAACACCACAAATTCATTGTAGATGTCAACAAAACTTAGGATTCATAAAACAAGAAATATCAGAAAGTATGATTTTTCTCGGTAGCAGTACTTAAAAATAATATATATATATATATATATTAAAAAAAAAAACAGAAAAACAGAATCAATACTAAAACTGTTTTAAGAGTTTGAAATTATCCTCGAAACTTTAACCACGATCTAAATTACAAGCCTGAAAGATAAAACTGAGGAGTGAAGTTTCAATAACATTCATTTTAAAATCTGCGAGAGAAAGCAGAATGAAAACCAAAAAAGTTTATTCCAATTAGCGTTCCGTAAACAGAGCTGAGGTATTGGAAAAGATTTAATTGAGCTGAATTATGCATTTATTCCAATAAAGAGATCAGAATGAGAGGCAGTGTGTATTCACGCCACTGAATCGTGGGTTGATCCGCCGTCACGCATTTCCTTAGCTACCTTTCCATTGATAGAGAGCCTGCCTGGTAGTTAGATCTTTCCGGAGAGTTTCTGACGCACTTGAGTTGAATGACAAATTGAGGGCCGGTAAAGAAATTTGTAGAGAAAAAGGGTGAATTGTGGCGTCGGTGAACAAAAAACTTTTCCGGCAGGTATTCAAAATCATTAAAAGGAACTTAGACGCCACATGATATTATTTAAATTTCTAGAGACAAGATTTTCTGTCTCTGCAAATTATTAAGTTAATCAAGGGATGGTATTTGGTTTTGCTACTTCGGAAAATTCACAATGATTCTTTACTCAGATTAGCCACACAGTCATATACAAAGACTATTGTAAGAGTATCTATTTAGGAGAGATATAAACAGTAATACAGATACCCAAATACAGTAAACTAATTTCGTTAACAGAAGTCAAACATCGACCTTAAACTAGAAAAAGAAGACGGGAACAAAAGAATGAAGAATAAGTAGATTCATCATTTAAATTCCTCCATAACTTGTTGAGAGACTGAACATGTAGTCGATATTAGCATTAGTACTGCTAGAATTATTGAAGCTCCATGGATGCAATAGCAACACAGTACCTGAGAAGGCGATTTTTGCGAAACATTTACTATCACTCATTTTATGATTTCAAAGGAGATTTCCTACATATTTTTTCAAATTTAAGGTGCAAGATTTTTACACAGGGAAAATAGTGAAAATTTAGTTGCTTGATTACAGATATCTTTGAAAATATGTTTACGTAACTTAATTAATACAATGTTATCGTCAGCTTGTAGGCATGAGAACAAAGCGTTTGCTGTGGTTCTAGCGGTAATTTGACGTAGACACAAAATTTGGTATTCAGCGAAGTTTATGACACTGATGCCTTTCTGCTACTGCTGTGGCTCTGTGTTTGATCTCTACGAGTCAGACATCGAACATTCTCATATGGAGTGGAATGCGTAAATCGATGCATAGTGATAATTACGTCACCGAATGTAGATCGTGGATTAGTATATCAAAGTTATGACGTATGCGTGCATGTCTTCTGCATTCGTCTCAGTCGAAGTAGAAAGATCTAGCAGCGTATCAGTAACGGAAAGCCATCAAAATGCTAGAAATGTGGAAGTATGAATGTTTAGATGGAGTTTTCCCAGAATTCGTAAGATATCTTGGCAAGCAGGGAAGAACATGGCACAAGAACTTCTTCAGCGATATCCTGTACACTGGAATCATTCCCCCCTGAATTCATGATGGATCACACCTTGACGATCCTCAAACCAGTAAATGATGCTTCAAGCTATCGACCCATTTCTCTACTCAGTATAGTATAGTATATATTATATGCTATAAGCTTCTACAACGGATAATCCTTAACCGTGTTCAGTGATTAATAAATAACATAACACCAAGATACCAGGCAGGTTTCAGACTCAAACGGAGCTATTGTGAACAACTATTATCACTGACACCACATATTGACGCTGGAATTAAGAGGAATTTTAAGACATCAGTAGCTTTTGTCGATCTTACAGCGGCATATGATAGGGTTTGGCTGGATGGACTACTGCTTAAAATTAAAAAGCATTTACCCTGCAGTAAACTAACATCACTCTTAAAAAACATCCTGAAAATTAGATATTTCAAGGTCACCGTTGGGCAAAAGGCAAGTAAGTCATTTACAATAAAAAAAAATTGATTACCACAAGTGTCAGTACTAGTTCCATTGCTATTCAACTTGTACACGAGTTACATGCCTGAAACAGCCGACAATAAATTCTGATACGCTGACGACTTAACCATCGTTGTCCAAATTGACACACTAGAGGAAGGTGAAAGCACTCTATCTAATGACTAGAAACCTTGAATGCGTACTATATGAAGTGAGGACTTCCAAACACGATGGAAACAGAAGTATACACATTACACTTGAGCTTCTTCAACCAAAGAGTAAAACAGTAATTAATAGCCTAAATATCTTGGCATCACCACAGACCGTTCCTTAACTTTCAAAAACACCTGTAAAACACAATTCAGAAATTTAAAACACAGAACAACATTATGAATATGTTAGCTGGTACGTCGTTGGGAGCTGATGCGGACTCACTAAGAACAAGTAAGGGAAAAATACTCTGGACGGTGCTTACGTCCACACTGTTACGCGACTCTCGATGTCAAGGAGTATTCTAAGTGAGAATTATACAAAGCATTTCCAATAACACTGAGTTGTAAATCTGTTCGAGGTACTAACTAACGGGCAGTCGGCAGGGTTCACCACATTCGTTGGTATGAGGGTAGCGTATTGTCTGCACAAGATGTAGAAAAAAGGAATTATTTTAGCGTGATCGCACCACGCGACTTAGCTGCCGCTAGCGAAATAACTTTCGAACCAACAGACACATAGGATAACATATTTCCGAGAGTTACATGGAGACGGACATACACATAGGTCATGGTGGGTGATCGTAAGTTCTTCTGAGTCCAACAGTAGGGAGCAGTCGGCTGTAGGCAGCTTGTAAGATACATACTCCTTGTTTAGAATTAACTCTATTGTTGTGAACTAGTGTAAGCCCATGCGTATCGTCACAGGTCTAGAACAGTTCCAGTGTTTACGGTCAAAGGTTGACCAAATACAAACTTGACCTGCGTTTCACCCTGTAACGTCTACCTTGCGGACGTTTACTTTTGGGTCATACTGTTTTATCATTAGCAAAATTATCAATTTGGAATATCAAAAATCATACTTAATCTTCAGCTAATCACATGAAATATTATTATAATGAATAGGAAAATTGAAAATTGGGTGTACAATTTATTATTGTGAAATTAGGCAAACACGAAGTTTGTTTTTATTCTGAGGTTAACAATTACATATCATTGAATGTCAAACAGTTAGAGCAAAATCTCAGGGTCATTGCAAAATCTCAGGGTCATTGCAAAATCTCAGGGTCATTACTGGGTGGAACGATTGCATGAGTTTCGGTCCGGGTCGTAGCTTTTACCATTGTTCACAGCCCAGGTCAGCGACCAGGTAAGACCAGCGCCACATGCGGTCTTTCAGCTTCCTCGAACGCACCGCGTGATGGCAGCGTCCCCAGCTGCCGACTCGTACTCCGCGAAAATCACTTCGGCCGTACTAGATGAAGATCTGCACCAGAATCTCTCGTCGTCCGTTCTTCTCCCCCGAGCAGGACTCTGTACTTTTCGTCGGGTCCGGCTCTTGGCGAATCACCGCAATCCGCGCCAAAGTACCAGCGTCACATTGGCCCCAGAACAGACAAGAAAAAACACCAACACGGCAATAAATTGAGGCGGCTTCTCTATTGGCTGGATCGTCTTCCCCTACTCTCATAAAGCACTCATTTACTAGGAAACGTCACTAAGGTTTATGTTTGCTAGTCCGCGCCAGTTTTCGGCGGGAACTTTCCGAAACGTGCGAAAATAGAAAGCGGGTCTCAGTTATTTATGGGGGTTATAAATCCGCTTAATGTCCAGGTTGAGTGGGACATTGTCAGCACCCCCCAAGGTGCGTGTAAATCTGGACGCTTTAGTTCCGTCACGTTTCTGTTCGTTGACACGACGCATCGGCAATATTCACACACACCGTGGGATCACTTAGTGCCTAATGGCACTGTACCTTTTAATTCATTACAACTACCCCATCACCCGTACAATTGAAAATTATTCTATGGGATAATTTTCAATTCAGTTTTTCACTATAACTTCACTTATTTCTGGTCATTGGGTTAATGTTCCTTGTGAGTGAGATTAGTTCGTTCTAATATTCTCTAACTGTTTGTGATCTTTGTTAATAGTTACATTATCAAACTTCTTAAGATATACCCATCTTCAGTTCTCTATTTTAAATACAACATGTGATAGCTTTGTACTTCACGAATTACTCTTGTGCCCTACTTGATTCCTCAGTGAACTCGCGAGACAATCCAGCATGTCTTATAACTACATATTACATATCTTATGAGTAGCATGTGACATATATCAATCTCTACACAACTAATTTAAATCTTTCTTAGATTGCCCTTTTTTTTCAAAAAAAAATATTCAATTAAAATGAAATTACATCATTTTATTATTATAATATGCAAAATTATTTATTATATATAATTTCTTTAACAATTATTCTTATAATTACTTATTAATTCACTTTATCATCACAAAAGTATCCTAACAGTTATATTTGTCAAATCAATACATGACATGAACTAGCATTTTAAATACTAGCATTTTAAATCCTAATGCTTGTGATTAATTACAAAATTTTATTCCAGCCTCCTTTTTTATAACAACCTCTGTTGAAATAATTTCCCAGACTGGTATCTTTTTCCATTTATTTAATATAAATACAGATTTTATTGAATGTTTTCCATAACATCAGAGGCATTAACAGTGTCTCTGGTCATATTTGAAAGGCCAGCTGACTCGAGTAAACAAACCCCCACTGCGATTCCGCGAACGCTTTCACTTTCTAAGGGGCAGGTATAAAGGCCGCCACACACGGACGAGCCAACAGGCCAAATGTCCTCGCGCCGATCCAAAACTCGTCGTGTATGGGGCATCTCGGACGGACTGGCGTGGCTCGGCAGGCCGTGCTGGATTTTCGGCCGCTCCAAAATCCACCAAGCCATCGCAGGTAGCCGAGGGTCTGGTAGACTATCCCCACCACGACTGGGGTGGGATAACCCGTGCAAACGAAAAGTGGGTACTAATTTTTAGACACTTTTGTCTTAAATATCTCAGCTTTCCGACATCACATCAAAATGAAACTTGCCTTATTTTACTCACGGGACCACGGACTGTACATTGAGCGAAACCCCGTCAAAATCTGACAAATATTTTTTTCTTTAACCCTGTTCATAATTTTCAGACAGACACAAATTTAAAAAAATACAGCTCATTTCTTTTCTGTAGCGCGTTAATAGTACGCGAACTCATTTTTTAAAGAATATTTCATATGTGCAGACTTTCCCGTTTATAGTTTTATTATATCTATAGATTAAACCCAATAGTTAGTTTAGAACGGCTAATAAATTCATAGAATTTCATCTGTTCGTCGTTTTCACCCTAGTCCTTTCATTCTTGTACACAGAGATTTAAAAAAAAAAATCAGTATTAATAGCGAATTAGTGCAACGCCAAAAACAATTCTGAAAGATCGTAAATATGAGCTTTGACCACGGCTTCAAATAAAGATTACGAAGTTTTTATCTCACGGAGATAGGTTCGATTTGGAAGGGTTTAAGTCACAATGGTGTAGGTCAGTCACATTTTCAATAAAAAAGACACCGAATACATATGTAGATAAATCAATCTCTCAATCTGTTAGTAAAAAAATATGAAGCAAGTCAGATTTTCATTCAGCTTCCACAGGAGGAACTGTAAATTCGACTGATGAACGAAATACGTGCTTTGCTTATCAGCAAAGTGGTATAAGTCAGACTTAAATCATTGTGTTTGTAAACGCATCCTGTGTGCTCACTGTGTAAACGTATCCTACATGCTGACTTATAGCGCACTTCCGAATAGGCTTTCCAAAGACATAATTGATTTTAAAGAAACAATTCAAGATCTCCTTTCTTACAATTCAAGATACATTACGCAATCTCACTATATATCAGTTTTGGTTATAAATACACCCTAGTGTGTTCGTTCGGTTTTTTAATAAACACTAGTTTCAGTCATTTTTGTCAGCAGTAAAATGTAACCATTTTATAGACTTGATGCAATTATAACCTCGGTGTTAAATTTGATTCCAGGTGACATCACTAAAATGAATATATTACAACATCTATGTTCCTGAATTTATTACAGTATCTTTTGCATTATGTTAATTTCTATAAAGCAAGGAAAATTGACTTACACCACCGTATTTTGAATTTTATACGTTCTTACTAATTTTCATAGTTTAAGGCAATTGTTTTTAAGAATTAATTTAAGAAGCTAATTTTTTCCCTGTAAAATAAGATTAAAAGCGAAAAAAAAAAAACAGTTTTAAATGACTGCTGATTTTTTTTAAAAAAAACTTTCCATGAATCTGTGCGACCATTTAGCCAGCTCCAGTTTATATTGAACTAAATATTGTATCAGGCTTCTTTCATGTAATTTTGGGACACATTTTTGAAGAAAAAACGACGCTAAAATGAAACCAACCAAGCCCCAGGGCGGATTCTAACGGGTGACCCTTAAAATGCCGGGCCAGCGTGCTAGCCCCTACACTGCCAGAGCCGGACTGGCGAAATTTGTAGGCACGCACTGGCCTGGCTTGGCTCTGTCGTGTGTGACCCCCTGATTTGGACCGAGTCTAAATGGAATGGTGCGAAATGGCCTGGCGCCAGATGGACTGCTCGTGTGTGGCGGCCTTAAGACTCGGTCCCACAGTCGCTACCTGTTCTCGGCCAAGCGGAGGGTCGCCTCCCTATTATGCCGTTTGGACAAAAGATTACTGCTGTCTGCCGCTCGGTTCGCGGCTATATTCGCTAAGTTTGACTTATTAAATTTACCGTTCCTGTCAAACGATCTCTTCAAATCTCTTATTCCATAAGATTAAAAATTATATTTAATCCTCAACATCTTCCGCACTGATAGGTTTATTCACATAGGTAATTAGATAATATTTCCTGTGATTATTTCGTATTGTTAATTTTTACTACTACTTTTTATAAGCCCTTGTAACCATAGACTTAAAGGTAATGACATATTTCTAGCGGCAACCATCATTTTCATACTTCTTAATTAAATCTTCTTCCCTGTATTCGGAAATTTATTGTTTTACAACATATCCTCTGATTCTATACGCAGTAATTTATTTTCATCGCGGTTTCATCAGCATTTCTTGTTTCTTATCGTATCATAGTTCACCTAACACTTTATTTTTAATCAACAAACGATTACGTCCTTAGCCATTTCTCTTCAAATAACTTCGTGTCATTAGTGTTTCATCTATTCATGGTTTCGAATTTCCTCTTCTTAAAATTATTAGCGTGTTGGAACAATCCCTACTCACATTTTATTAAGTACATGTTCATTCTAGCTTCGGCTATTAAGTTCGATGACTATCTGTCATCCTCTAAACTCCAACTGACGATTTCTTTCGTCATTACAATAATATTGGCCTATACCTTCTTCGGTTTCACGGTCCGCAATATTTTTGTTTCATTTATATAAACTCTTCATAGACGATCATTTCTTGATCTACATTTAACGAACTTTATCTACTCTGCGCTATCGTGAACACGTCATTACTTTCTGCTCTTAATATTTTAACAAATCAACACACTGCTAATATTTATTCTTCTAATAGGTCAAACTCCAACCAATTTTAATCCACAACTCAATGACACGGAATATTAATGATTTTACAATCGTCGCGACTATTTTGGCAAACCCGTCTCGAATTGAAACCGTAATCAAACATGATCTTTCACTTCTAACAATTTCTCTGAGGATTATTATTATTATTTTTATAATAGCTTTTGCTGCGTATGGAAGTTTTATATTAATAAACAATCAACGTTTCATTTTTCACTCTAGGGTTGTATTATTATTGTTGCCGCTCGTCATAGGTTTGAAATGTTTTCTACAAACAAACTAAAATGTCATTCTTAGACTAAAATATCTTTACCTTATCAATTTAAAATTACCTCTACGGATTCTGATGCATTTCCTTAGTTAGAAATACAAAATTTTAAAACTACGTCATCTGTACTGCATTTACCTTTCACTTTCAACAAACTTAAGCCAAAATCTTACACGGTCATTTACATAGATCTGGGGTTTCATAACTGGCTCCGTCATCTTATTAATATTTTAAACGGCCATGTAACCTTTGAATCCATTTTTCGAAATCAAAATTTGTGCTCTCACACTCATCGAAACTGAAAATCATTCGATGCGTTAAACATATCTGTTCCTTGACGATCAACGATCTGTTACAGTTTTGTTGGTCACTTCTTGTATCCATATTTCTACAAACATTTTGGCTAAACATATGTTCTGGCACTGCAGTCGTCTCGAGAATTCCTTTTAGCTCTCTGTGAATGGCCTGTTGGATCGTTAGCCCATACCCCCTGCGGTGTTCTACCTGGAGTGTATCCCAACATTTACCATTCCGTCCGATATGCAAAGTATTCAAATCTTCTGGCACCACATCAAATGTTCCTTGCACTTGCAGAAATTTTACAAATTTCAAATATCCTCTTTCCCCATATCCATATAACCATGGTTTTATTTTTCTGATTTTTCCTTTTCCTGGTTTGGGTGCGATAGTGCATAGCTGTTGCCGGATGGACTTGATTTCCTCCACCATCCTGATCTTTGTAGATTCGGTAATTGATAATGCAAAACTGTTATCTTCACACACGCGGTCTTCCTGTTTCCTCTCAGTTTCAACCAATTTTCTGCCTGGCTCTATTGTGCGCACATCAGATTTAGATTCTCTATCCATGTCTCTGGTTCCTATCTCTTTAGAATTTTCCTCTACAGTCATTTGATTTTCTTGCAGAATTATACTTGTTCCATTCAGACCATTACCATCACTTTTCAAGCCATCAACTTCCGACATTTCTTTTCGCAAATCAACTTTAAATTTTTCCATTATTTCAACCTGTTTATTCCCGAAGTCATCCAGCTTTGTGTCAATTTTTTCATTTATTTCGTTCATTTGGGCAGTGAGGTTCTCATTCATGTGTTGTAACATCCCCAAAATCTGGGAAATACCTAAATCATTTAGCGGAGGCGCTAGAATTACGTCCTGCTTGCTTTGCAATGGGTTCACTGTTTCGTCCCGGGAATCACTGATGGGAGCGCAAACTATACTACCCGCTTCACTAGGAGTTTGTTCAAAATTCACGATTGCGGAGTTATCTATCAAATTCGCGTTATTTCCTTCCATCGCTACGTCAAGATTTCCTAACTCCGTTTGATTCAAACTTTGTGCCATTTTAATAATCTTTCCACTCCGGAGCAGCATTCAATGTAACTTTTAGCGATCGCATTTGAAATCAGTGTTAATTTAGAGAATCGTTTACGCCATAAAAGTTAGTCAAACCTCCCTTTAAATTATCTTTACGGCCCCCCGTAATTCAGTCTCCACGAACACTCCGCGAATACCACAAGGAAAATAAAATGGACAACTTGAACAAGCAACTGGATCATCAGAATCAATAGAAATTTCGATCACACAACGGTATCAAAGAAAATGAACTGAGACCAGCCTCCGCATATCCCCACAAGACATTAAAAATTCAATCACTGAACTTACCTTTGCGCACATAAATCACGTATTAATAGTCCTTGAATTTGTTTTAAAAACAATTAGAAAAAATTTCAGCATAACGCGAGATCTTAGTGATCATATGGAAAGAAATCAAACCAAAAATAGATGTCAGCCCGCTTTAATTTAAAATCAACCATCAACTTAAAAACACATACGTGCAGTAACACTTCTCGTGACATATGATTTCCAGCAAACGTAATTTTACTCCCGATAACACAGGTAAATCACAATGAATAGTTTGTCGACACGTCAGCACACATAAAACACGAATAAGCAAGATACGAAAAAGATAAAAAATAATAGCCGTCCCAGAAGACATTCAAACATGCCGTTTTTTCAACGCTGAACCGACGAAACAATCTTACCATTACACACCAGTCTCGAGAAATCGTCTCAATAGATCCATTACCCTTTATTAGCAAAATTCGACAAAACCAAAACAATCGAAAGAAAACCAAAAATCATATTTCAACAACACAACAACATATCGAATGAAAGACAATCGTCACATCATATTTCCACCATTGACAAACAAAACAATTTTCAACGTCGATTTGAACATGTATCAACACAATACATCATATAGTATGATTTTCAAACTGCATCCATCTCCGTTGCAGGACTAAAATAAAATAATTCAATAGCAGATCATTAACATATCACATATATCATAAAATAAAATTTTCTGCTGGATCATCTGGTTTCCACTGAAATAAAATTTCACCATTTATTTAATATCAATGCTACATAGAAACTCTTGCAATCATTCATATTTCGATAGCCCCACGTTAAAGGGTGCCATGTTGTAACGTCTACCTTGCGGACGTTTACTTTTGGGTCATACTGTTTTATCATTAGCAAAATTATCAATTTGGAATATCAAAAATCATACTTAATCTTCAGCTAATCACATGAAATATTATTATAATGAATAGGAAAATTGAAAATTGGGTGTACAATTTATTATTGTGAAATTAGGCAAACACGAAGTTTGTTTTTATTCTGAGGTTAACAATTACATATCATTGAATGTCAAACAGTTAGAGCAAAATCTCAGGGTCATTGCAAAATCTCAGGGTCATTGCAAAATCTCAGGGTCATTGCAAAATCTCAGGGTCATTACTGGGTGGAACGATTGCATGAGTTTCGGTCCGGGTCGTAGCTTTTACCATTGTTCACAGCCCAGGTCAGCGACCAGGTAAGACCAGCGCCACATGCGGTCTTTCAGCTTCCTCGAACGCACCGCGTGATGGCAGCGTCCCCAGCTGCCGACTCGTACTCCGCGAAAATCACTTCGGCCGTACTAGATGAAGATCTGCACCAGAATCTCTCGTCGTCCGTTCTTCTCCCCCGAGCAGGACTCTGTACTTTTCGTCGGGTCCGGCTCTTGGCGAATCACCGCAATCCGCGCCAAAGTACCAGCGTCACATTGGCCCCAGAACAGACAAGAAAAAACACCAACACGGCAATAAATTGAGGCGGCTTCTCTATTGGCTGGATCGTCTTCCCCTACTCTCATAAAGCACTCATTTACTAGGAAACGTCACTAAGGTTTATGTTTGCTAGTCCGCGCCAGTTTTCGGCGGGAACTTTCCTAAACGTGCGAAAATAGAAAGCGGGTCTCAGTTATTTATGGGGGTTATAAATCCGCTTAATGTCTAGGTTGAGTGGGACGTTGTCAGCACCCCCCAAGGTGCGTGTAAATCTGGACGCTTTAGTTCCGTCACGTTTCTGTTCGTTGACACGACGCATCGGTAATATTCACACACACCGTGGGATCACTTAGTGCCTAATGGCACTGTACCTTTTAATTCATTACAACCCTTAGGGTGAATAAAATCTCTTAAGCCTAAAGAACTCAGAAGTGTTAATAATTGTATTAAACACGGACAGGGACGATCACGCTATCGAATAATTATTTCAAAGGCCGTAGACTCTAACTTGCTGAAATAAAAACTTGAATTGTATTTGACCCTTGAAGTTCACTCTGCAAGATTTGAAGAATACCTGTTTGCTTCGAAAGCATCATCTTTTTAAAAAAAATTTATTGAGGCTGGGAAAACATTCATAATGTAATATTTGGTCATAGTGTCTGTTTCGGCGGAGAACTTGACGCAGATTCCAGATTATTAAAAAGTTGAATAACAAGAATGAAATGAATTGCCAGATTACTCAATTAAGTAACATATTTGTTCTGATGGCCTCTTTAAAAATGCTAATAATTCACGTACAGCAAACATGAACAAAGACCATGAACGAAATGGTCATTAAAAAACGCAGTAACGAAATACACCGTAATGTATAAACTTTGGTCAAGCAGCATCATTTTCGGAATTTTGCATTGGCTGGAATGACAATTGGCATTCTTGGTAACAGCAGCGAGCATGAGTAATTTAAGTTTTATTTTTTTTTATGTTGTTTTCAGTAGCAACGTGTTACTGGAAAGAAGTTCCTTTTTTCAGCCGTAAAGTTTATCAATATTTTTGTAAACTATGAAATGCTACGAAAAGCAATGTATTATGGCAATTGATTTTGTAGCTATTGAATTGTGAACATAATCTCGAATTTCTTCTAATGAAATCTCTGGTCGCTGTTAATTTGCGAGCGACGGCAGGCGCGCGACGTCACTGTTCTCTAGCCAATAGCTATAGAGGTTAGTAAGTGAGCGAGGGAGCTTAAGAAATTATGTAGTAGATGTATTTGTGTAAATATAGAGTAATACATTGTAATTTTACCTCTCAAAACCTTAGTTAAATAGGTCAAAGAGGTCGCCAGAGTTGTGAAGATGTATCTCTGGTGTACAAGTAAGAAAAATTGAAGGCTGATGTATGGAAGAAATTGGTTGATGAAAGCCATTAATATTGAATGATGAAGAAGAAGTTTGGGGTAAGGGAAGCCTAAAAGAAAAATTGGATCAATTTTCGTAGGGTAGTAGAATCCATTAACGTTTGTATATGACATGTAAATATCCTGAGGGCAAATCAAAATGTTTTAATATGTTATCTGTCAAAGTTGGATGTCAGTTGAGTACTGCGCATTGTGAAACGCAATAAATGTAAGTTTTAAATGTTACTCTTAATAGAATCGTAAGACTGCAAAATAAATTGTAATATTTACGTGTCAAAGAAAGCTCCGATGAGTCATTTAAGAGAAGTATACTAGATAGCTAATTAACAGTGCCGAGACTGCGATGTTAGAAGTTATAGCGGTGATCACCTAACAGATATTGGAGACCATATTGGGAACATTAAAGCAACTGGTTAATATCTAGTAAGTGGAGAAACAACTAATGATAAAATCAAGAAGATTACGTAAGAGAGTGCATGGACAGAAGTCACAAGTACGATTATCGTCGTCGGCAGTTATCACTGGTGGCGATATTCGACGTACAGATACGAGCTATCCTTGTACGCTGACTCAAGATCAATTGCGATACCGCTTCATCCGAATTTGCTGTTTGAGCTGATGGGCACATACCCGGGACAGGGATAGCAATCCTACCCTGTCTAACCAGGACACGTTGAACGATGAAGACAGCGAAAGAAAAGGACATAGAATGGCTCATAGTGTGTTTATCCATGGGCGCATACATCCGATATCTTCATGAAATAATTTTTATTGAAAGAGCCGAAAAAATAATATATTCAGTAATTGTTAACGTATTTTCTTTTTATGAACTGATTTCGTTTTAAATAAAGTGGAATTAAATTTAGATTTTTCTTACGTCAATAACAAATAAATTCTGGACTCATTATTAATATATAATTACTTATTAATAATTACTAATTAGTTTAAAAAAAACACCACAAAGTGTGTCACTTCAGCATAGACACAAATAGAAACGTCTGTTACAGGTCTATCACAGTTTTATATAATTTCGCCATATTAAAATAATCTTAGATAGGAATGTTTGCAGGAACCAGAAAGCGTTATTCTAACTTCACTTGCTTATAGAATTTGTACAATTTTTATGGGGCTGGAGATATATTAAATCTAAATTTTTTACAACAAAAACACAGTCAATCTGTTCCTGGCGTAATCATATCCATACGTAATAATAAAAGATATTTATTACGCTTTTACAATCATATACGGTAGTTCTACGGAAAGTAAACAAAAATGCGAGCCAGACTCCATCATTCTCGACTATGTGCCAACAGAGATGTTGCACAACACCAAGCAGCATCCGTTAAGGGCGATATTCTCTCTCCAGTCTTTCTTAAACAGTATTATGGGATATTCTCTACTATGGTGATTAAAATATAATGTTACTAGTTTCTAGGTTCAAAAATATTTCTATACTATTTCAATATAAACCGAAGAATAGCAACTAAAATCAAATCTTAAAAAATGCAGATGGGCATCACGAACTAACTTAACAAATTTTATCATAGTAGAAAGCGAGCTATTCAATGTTTGAATCGGTTGATTTAATTAGGAATAACAATACAGATGGAAATGGCATCCCACCTGGAATATAATTAATAGCTACAATTCGAAGAATTGAAACTAACGTGCTTGTTCTCACCCATAGCAATTCAAAACTGTGGGCGCTGACTGAGTGTTTGGAAAATTCGAATTATAAGAAAGTTTGATAAACTCGAAAAACAAAGAAGCAACGGGACTTGATGGTATCAACTCTGGACGCATAAAACATGGAGGACGAAGGTAAATTTTAAAATTGAGGCTTCTACAATTTTTCAGTATGAACAGGATGAAATGCAGTGTCCCAATGGAATGCAGTAGAACCAAAATGATATGTTTTTCAAAAAAGGAATAGAAATAATACAAGTAATTACCTAGGAAAAATACTTTTTAATGCTACATATAAAATTTAAGGAGAATTTTGAACAGCAGATTGAAAAATTTCACCAGCAGAGGTTTTTTTTTAATATATATGAACAGTTGGAGTCTAGACGATGAAAGTTTTGCGTAGATAACATTTTTACCTGAAACAGGTTACAGAAAAAGGAAGAGAATTGGTTTTGGACATAGTTATTATAGACTATGATAATGTTTTAGATAAAGTCGTGAAAAATCATTTTGGCAAATCCTACAGGTGAAAGAATTTCAAAACATCTACTAAACTGTATAAAAATTTTGTAACACCATAAGTATTACCAACCTTTTTAATTTGTGCACTAGGGAAGGGAAAATAAAGTAAATTTTAAAGTGAAAATTACCATATCTTAACACAGTGTTATTTGATGACGAGCAAGTCATTATCCAAGTGGATGAAAGTTAACTCTAACCAGCCATCCGCTGTCTAAATAAGCTCTCAGTTGAATATAAAATGACAAGATCAACATCAAAAACCGAATGATCTTTAAAGGAAAGTCCTCTGTAAGATTAAAAATAATAATAGAGCGGGAATCCCACTTCTAGTACTTGGGATATGATTTCATCAAAGAAAGAGATAAGAAATTAAAATAACGTTATACACAGTCATGCCACTGTCAACACGTTGTATGGAGCATTGAATCTGGTGGCAACACGGAAAGCTACAAGTAGAATCCAGCCATAAGGAATTAAAAATTGCGCTACGTAAAAGAAAGTTCCCCCGAAGATAAAATACGTAGTAAAGATATTATAAGTAATTTTTATTTTTTCTCGTTCAATGATAAGATTCATGAATATTGAAATAAATGTCTTCATCATTTAGAAAAACTAAAAAAATAATTAATGATTTGTTATAATAACAGCGTATTGCAATAGTGAGAGACTAATTTAACAGACTCCCCAAACGAATTCCTTAGTCTATACTATGCGGAATGATACCGGTCTCGTAAAATATGGCTTCACCTTTGTGAGTGCAACAGGTGAAATAAAATCTCTTAATCCTTGAAGGGAGAAAATATGAAAAAAAGAAACTCGTGTATACCCGTCTCTAACATTATAATACTTAATATAGCACTTAGTAAGGAATGGTTCAACGAAAAATATGACATAATTTGCGCTCAAATTTATTCTATAATGTTTGAACATCTGCTGAAATATTTCTTCGAGCAGGTTTTTCATGTCTGAAAGACATAATAAATAATGAAAGAAGTTAAGCATAAATCTGATGTCTGAAACAATACATTTTTCCTCTGTGCTGATAGGCATTGAAATGAAGAGGGGAGAATAATTTCGTACAATCCATCAAGCGATGTGAACAATTTTATGAACTACACATTAAATATACAGTTGCATACAAGGAATGATTAGGAAATATGGAATGCGATATCTTTTTTGTTTGTATGGAATGATTTTGGAAAACTGTGGAAGCGGAAAACTGAATTTCCTGAAAGCATTTAGTAATCGAACGTTATAACTTCTAGTGTGACGAATGGGCGCCACATTCCAAGTTCGAATTATTAACATTAGAATAAAATACTTGTATATATTTTATGTATTATTATTATTATTATTATTGCTCCGCGATTCGCTAAATGTGTGTGGCGGAGGGTGCATTGCACCTATCGAAAAGGGTGATGGTTTGAGAGGGATATGCGGGATATGGCAGGAAGCGCCCATGGGCTATTGTGAGGAACCATCCCAGCATTCACCCGGAGTGATCTGGGAAAACCATGGAAAACCCAGATCAGGATGACCGGAGTGCTTTATCGAAAGCTACTCCTGTCGGATTTTAAGTTTACTCACCCGGTAAATCCTTTCTATTCCATTCCCTAATCGCTCGTGGGAAAAATGAGTTCAGAAATGAATCGGTTCTGGCCCTGATTTCTCTTATCTTACCTTCGTGGTCATTCCGAGATAGGAATGTTGCTGCTACCAATATGTGATGGCTGTAATTCCGAAATACGTCAGTCATGAATTTTTCTATTAGCTTCCGTCTAGAGCACCGCCTCGGTGTTCCAGGTCTTCCCAACCTAACTCCTTTAACATCGCACTTACGCTTTCCCTCCAACTATATATACCTATCACGAATCGGGCGGCTCTTCTTTGGACCTCTCTAATGCCTCCATTAACCCCTTTTGATGGGGACCCCATACAGAACAACAATATTCTAAGTGAGGACGTACTAGTGACTTGTATACAATAGATTTAACTTCCGGAGTGCATTGTTTTAAATTACGACCTAGAAATCGAAGCATGCGATTTGATTTCCCAATTACATTCTAGATATGCTCATTCCACGACAAATTTTTACGAATTGTTACCCCTAGGTATTTAGCGGAATCTACCGTTCTAATGACAGTACCATTAATTGTATATCCATAGTTAATTGGTGTCACCTTTTTACTTACGCATGACTTGGCACTTTTTAGCGTATAACTCCAACTGCCAGTCTTTACACCACGCAATTATTTTCATAATATCGTCTTATAACAAAGCGCAGTCGTCCTGGGTTTTGATTTAACAATAAATAATAGCATCATCGGCAAATAATCTTTTCATCCTCCCTATTATGTCGCATGAATCATTAATGTATATGAGAAATGTATGTTTTATTCCAGTGCTGTATTAAAAAGTTTTTTATTCAATGTGCTAAGGTACTGTGGGTTTGAACAGAGTGGGTATTCATTTATTTGAGCACCGTGGAAAAAGCAAATTATTGAATTGTGTGAACGTCGTTATTTCGAGCCGTGTTATCTCCACGGTGTCAGTTTGTCGGGTGCGGACAATGGGCTGGGGTTTGGTCAGATAGCTAGCTTTTCCTTGGCGGGGTAACCGCTGGACTCTAATGGTAAAAACCGCCCTCCCACGATAGCGTCACCCACCCGGGAGGAATCAAGCAAATCACAAGTGGACTATACCATGTGACTTCAGACCACCCTCTCCAGCACCTATGACTGCAGTTCTTACAACTAAATTCGGGAGATTTTGTTTTGTGCATGTTCCCGAGAGGCTGCAAGGCGTGGCCAGAGTTTTGCTACGAGCTCGCACACCGAGGGAGAGCATTCTGTGCCTGACTTCAGCCGAGAGCTGATCTGAGACATCTGCCTTCCTGGAGAAGTCTGACGTTGCCAAGCGCGTTCGATTTCCGAACGCTGGGGTTTCTTTCCTGCCGCGAGCCCATCTTCGACCCACGCCGCCAGTTGTCGCAGACTCAGTTGGTAACGTGTTAGCTATCGAAGCAACAGCTTGTGCATTTTAGGAAACTGTTAGCGACCCATAAGTGACTTGAGAAATCAAAGCACGAAACTGATGAGTGAAACCCACTGAGCTAGCAGGCTGAAGTATATATAGGCCTACTTAAATAAACGCATGTCAGAGGCGCACCCACCAAGAAAACAGTTGCGCGCTCTGCTCCAGGTGTACCAACCAAGAAACCAGGGCCAGCAGCCAAGACCAACTAGCCCTGGTGAAAATTATGCAGCTACTGACACAACTGATAACAAAATTAATCCCGTAAAAGGATAAAATCCAAAACAACATGTATAAGGACTTGATGTCCACAGGACCCAGTAAATTGTAATCAATCCCTAATCTTCAAAAAAATAATGTAATGTATTAAAAAGAGGCAAATAAATCTATTATAACAAATAAATGTTTACCCGATGGCTGAAAAGGGCTACCGCTCTACAACGGCCCACCCCTGGCCTTAAGCCAGGGGAATGAAAGATAATAAAAAAAAATAAGCGCATGTTTGTTTGGAACCATATGTGTTCAATCAAAACTTTGTACTGTCTTTCAATTTCTTTTTCAAATGGCATCTAAGAACCTTTTGTCGCGCCTGACGTATTAGCATCATAACTCAAACTGAATTGGATTCTTTTATCACGAGGTTATTGTGATGTAACTTGAATATTGTTTGTTCATGTAATTGTGGTATTGATTATTTAAGTTGCATTTAACGTAAATTTCATCATTTGTTTGTTTGCATAATTGGCTAATTGTAGCTTTGGTTGTTGCTTTGCCACAAATAGAATGGTTCTATATTATGTTTAACGTTAAATTCACCCAGGCATGTAATTGATAGCGATCATCAATAAATATCTCATTGTTGTAATTTACCTGTGATCCTGGAAAATAATCAAAGTTCTTGCAGTATACTAAATTTAGAGTACCTATAAAATGCAACTCTTTCAATTAATGATATCATATTACCATAGGGAAGGTACCCCTACAAACTCACCAAACTACAAATATTTCGAATTTTAATAGGATAACGTTTTAATTCATATTTTATTTCCTGAATCTAAAGCTGTTACATACGTAAGACACAGTTGGATCGGACAGTAAAACTTTCAGTTAATTGCGTGTAAAATTTACATTCCTAATAAGTTAGGATTGTTCTCACTGTAGTATGATGTTCATTTTATTTAAATAAAAACGAACGTTACATTTTCGTTTAAGGAAGGATATCAGTAAAAGGAATAGTAATTACGTACGCCTCCAGAATTTTGAATAGGCCTAAATACTAAAACAAATTTATTTTACTTGGTGGTTATAACACAAAATTCAAATTTTAGTCAAGTTCATTTGCTTGCTATGGTTGTTTGCGATTTTAAACAGTGTGTTAAAGAATATTCTAGAGTGAAAGCATAAAGATTAAATAAAAACTACAATAAGAGCACAATAATTGAATTTCAAATAAAACATGGTTTTATGTCATAAAGTATTTATTGTTTTACAGTTTACACGTTTGGGAATTATGAATGCAACAACATAACTTAAATGATCTTCACGGGTTTTGAGATACAGGCGTACTACTCCGGCAAAACTTTCAGTAACTGTTTTGGATAAATATCGCGGCATTTCGTTGATACAGGGTTCAATTTCGGCCTTTAATGCTAGGATTATCGTTGACTTCTTCGCGTGAACCTGAGACATCAGAAAACGCAACAGAACAAAGTCTATTGCAAGATCGTGGTGACAAATTCTGTTTACCGAAACTGGAGATGATACTATCAGGAAAAGACTCGTGCTAGAGCAGTGATGTCAAAGATATCAATACGGCTCGCGATCGCAATGTGACACAGAAAGAAGAATCATGTTTTTTTTAGAGCTTTTAGACTTCATTCGATTCCTCTACGGAAGTTTTTAAAATTTTATTTGAATCTGGCCCGCCTACACATTCTAAATTTAATATACGGCCCTCTGCAAAATTGAGTTTGACTCCTATGACCTAGACTGTCAATGTTACACGTACGGTTAGTGGCACCGTCCTGTTGAAACCACATTAATTCAAGAGCAATGTCTTCCAATCAAGCCAAAAATGTCTTGGTTATCATGCTACGATAATGTTCGCTATTTACCGTTGATGCATTACCTGCCTTGTTTCGAAGAATAATGGTCAAAAGGATACTCCAGTCCACAACGCTTACCAAATAGTGACGCATTGGGGATGCATTTGTTTCTCACAAATCATTCGTGGATTTTATGAGCTGCAAATGCGGCAATTTTGGCTATTAAGCCATCGAGGTAAAAATTGACCTCGTTGCTAAAGATGGTTTTGTCCCCAACATCGGCATTCACTTCTTGTTGTTCAGTGATCCTATTGGTGATACTATTCGCTGTGCATCGTCTGTTGACGTTGACTCAGTTGATATGCAACCACATCAGAAATGTATGTGAGAAACGTAAGTGGTTTTCAAGTAGGAAACATGTGTTCAGGCTAGGATATTCATGCGAATCTCAGTTGGTGGGATAAAATGCAAGATATTTCAGATGAAATGGACAAGGGAGGCCAAATTGATAGTGTAGCACTAGATCTTTCAAAGGCGTTTGGCAGAATAAGCCATAAAATGGTAGTAAATAGGGTAAAAACTATTGGAGTGGATCAGAAAGTGATTTGCTGGGTAGAAGAATTTTTAAAAGGTAGAAAACAGAATGTTAGGGTGGGAAATGCGGTATCAAAGGAAGTGGAAGTAAAAATTGGAGTGCCGCAGGGTAGCGTATTGGGACCATTGCTATTCATTATTCTAATGAATAATTGTGTTGAATGTTTACTATCTGAAATTAGATTGTTTGCAGATGACAATGCTGTAAAAAAGGATCAAAACGATAGAGGACTGTAAACAGTTGCAGGGTGATCTGGACTGGATATCTAGTTGGGTAGGTAAACATGGGATGAAGATAAATGCAAAGATGAGTCAGCTAATTAGATACACAAATAAAAAACAAAAGGTTAATTATGAATATAAGGTGGGGAAAAAATTGCTTACTGAAGACTTGAAATGTAAATATCTTGGCATTACATTTGATAACAACCTGAAATGGGCAGGAAACATTGGACAGGTGGTAGGAAAAGGTTTCAAAATTCTGCACTTGTTGGAGAGAGTGATGAGGGGATGCACGAGAGAAGTAAAGGAACTGGGTTACAAAACTTTGGTCAGACCATTGCTCGAATATGGTAGTGTAGTATGGGACCCACATTTTGAATATCAAATACAGGAGTTGGAGAAGGTGCAAAGAAGGGCTGCTAGATTTGTTTCTGCAAATTATCGCAGAATGCAATCAGTGACAGATATGATAAAAGAATTTAAAGTTAAAATTTGTAGAGGGCATATGTAGGTGAGTGTAGGATAGGGGAGTTGGGTGTGCAGGGAAATTGCCACCGGAGCGTGTGCTCCATTGGAATTAAATTAAATTTTGTGAGGATGGTAATGCAAATCTTCAGCGAGTATCTGGTGAACTGTGATTGCTGAAATGTCTAGTTCATGTGCACGAATCTGGGTCCCTGCCCTCTAAGGCTATACTCTCGGGAACTGATGCGATATTTTCTTCTTAACGACCACTAAAGTGTGCTTTACGTTGAAAGCTGAACAAGTATTTTCAAATTGTTTGATTATTATTTCATAGTTGATGAAATCAGAACATTATTCCCACCGAAAATTTAGCTCACTTTACTAATCATGGCAACCAGACTTGGATCATTTTGACAGTAAAGTTTAACGATAAGGACGCGTTTTGTATCGTGTAGTCTTCGGTGTTTACTAACTCCTACCTGTCTCCTGTCGACCTGTCACAATTATCGACTTATCGAATCCTTATAGCCAAAACGGCGCGCAGTTCAAATATTGTGCTCTTATTGCAACATCCTTTGTATATTCCTTGAAGAAATTATTTCTGTGGAACAGAGTGCCACGTGAGAAAAATAATTACGCAACAAACGGCCGTTCGAATGTAGAGGTAACACAAACACATCACCGGAAAAAAATACTTACAGAAATATAGGAATATAATTGTACAGATACAGTGGTTGATAAAAATAAACATACAGATTTCCTTAGGGGCCATCCACAAATTACGTCACACGAATTTCATGATTTTTTTTACCCCTTCCTCTCCCCATGTCACAGGTTGTCACATTTGCTGGTGTGACGTCGCATATTTTGCAATTTTAGATTTATAAATTAAAAAACAGCACTTCCAAACTGATTTATGTATTTCTAGTTAAAAAATCATATCAACAATAAATCAAAAATTTAAGAAAATATTTAAAAAAAACATAAAAAATCGAATTAATGATACAAAATTGAGTCGTCATATCCATGGATTTTGAACCCATTCCTTGATACTGTTTATTATTGGCATAATAGTCACTTCTTGATTTCGATAGTGTTGGGAACATTCGATGTGTCAACATCATCTTCATCTTACGCCACGAGCCAAAAAGTGATACAAATTATGCATGTGATGTCACAAAGTTTATCACACGTGCCCCCCCCCTTTTTCCCACACGATGTCACACTTTGTTGACCCCCCCCCCCAAAAAAAATCAAGGTGTGACGTAATTTATGGATGGCCCCTTAGTACTGAGATTTTGTAACTGAGACAACACACCATTTCCAGTAATATGTAATCCTGTCCAAGAATATAATTTATACTGAAAAACATATTGTTGGAATCAAGTATAGGTATCACAAGAAAAACCCGGCATTAATTAAAAACGCCCACTCCCTCGGCAAGGTTTGAACCAACGACCTGTGGAACAAGCATTGAGAGAGCTTTCCACAAACTTAATTGAAACAACCACAAACTTAATGTGGACTTTCTATGAACTTACCACAGCTAGTGTGCTTTACTGCGAAACCAGCAATAAGCTGTTACATACAGATAGTATCGGGATTACCTCTATGATGACTAGTTATAACGGAGCAAACCGCACTGGATGGTACCATATGACCGTAGCTGCGGGGGTTAATTCCCAGAACGGTGTAGCGTAATGTTCATCCCGCATCATCACCGGCGGAGTCTACAATCACAGGAAATTATTATCCTCACCCGGAGGGAGCGCGGGAACTAATTAGAGCAATCTTCGTTCGGGGATTAGCGTCGCGCGGTGGGCCTTAAACTGTACCGAGCCGAGTCGATTAGCTACTCCCTTAAGCAGGCCGCCTCGCCGTGTCGTCGTTTAATTAATGGCCCTTGACTTGCCCGTCGATCCGAGATAACGCAGCCAATGAAGGAGCTCGTTGCGAGCGGTCCCGATAATTACATATTGTCGACTTCGAGTGGCGAACTCAAGGTCCCTGGTTCTAACACCTACGGTGTAGATAAAAGGTCCATAGTTAGGTCAGCCTCCAATTGTTGAAACGGTAAGTGGCAGGGGGTATTCTAAAGTGACAGAAGATTTGTCCAGAAAATCAGCAGACTTGACCGCTATTAGAAAGCTTGAAAGAATACTTGAGTTGAAAGAACGGAGGTTTTACAGGTGTATCAACTGCATAAAACGTTCTCGGGCCTCCCACTGGGGAAATCGTCTTGAGGACTATCTCCAGCTCTATCTTCCGGTGAAAGATAGCGCATTATTGGATGAATTATTATTGAGTATTGTAGAGTTTGTATAGATTTATCAGATCACCTGGTAGGGGCCAAATTAAAAAAAAAAATTGTTGATGCGCTCTAGTATTACAGTCAATAATGTTTGGATGTGGTTTGACGCGACACTAAATTGTTTTAATTTAATTTAATTTAATTTAATTGCAATGGAGCACAGGCTCCGGTGACAATTTCCCTACACACCCATCTTCCCCCTATCCTGCACCTATCTACATTTGCCCTCTACAAATTTTATCTTTAAATTCTTTCAAAGTTTTCGGTAAATTATTCATCATTTCTCTTGGTAACTCATTCTAATCCCTGACACCCTTAACTAAAAAAGAGAATCTTCCTACACCCTTGTGCCTGAAATCGAGTGCCAGCTTGTGGTCATGGTCATCTTTTCCTTTCCATGCACTACTTTTCATACCTATTGCAATATCTTTCCATGTCTCATCGCCAGTATATGCCCTGTACACTCCCATGACCCTCCTCATTCTCCTCCTGTCTTGCAATGAATCCTTATTCCAGCTCCTTTATCATATCAGTCACTGACTGCATTCTGCGATAATTTCCAGAAACTGTTACCTGCTACTTCGTACGCGTACTTAGAATTTCATTGCCAAAAGTGCATATAAGACGTTGTTAGCAAAGTAAGATTTCTACCAAACAACAGGGAACCGGTCCCATTTAGAGAATAAATTTCCAACATATTTAAAAACAGGAAAACAAACGAAGGTACGGGGATATGGGGGAGGGTTTAACTGAGGGCAGCGTTATTTTAGCCTGGTCCTTTTTTCCTTCTTCAGCATGAGCATCAGATTCTTGGGTTCTAATAACTTTAGCCGCTCGTGCTCTTGTAGAGCTACACCCTAGGTAGGCCCGGTTGACGCCCGCAAGGCATGTCAGACAAAATAAACAGGTCCCAGAAACTTTTAGGCAGACACAAAGTTTTAGTACACTGCAGAACAAATCGGCATCTATAATAAATAATAAATTTTGTCTCTAAACGGAATTTAGTAACAAATCATATACTAACAGACTGTGCGAGAAGCACAGCTTGAGCAACCGAAGTAGCAACACAGACTAACACATGCAACCGTCTGTCTGTCACCATTTGATAAGTTCTCAAAACTTCCTGACTAAAACTGTTATACACACCGAAAAAAATAGTCATGTGTTCTTTCTAAAGATACAAAGTATTTCCTTGCTAAATTCTATTAAGATCGGTATAGCCATTTAATCGACAAGACGTAACAAAGAGACAGCTACTCACTTTCGCATTTATAATATTATTAGTGCAAATCAGACACACACTGACTGCGAGAGAAAAAACGGTTGAGTGATCAATATAGCGTAAAAAAGTTTACACCTACAGCATTGTTAGATTGCGGGCACCCCTAAATTTATGGTATCTACAATTTAACATGGAATCCGAAAAACTGACCATCCAGTCGTGGGTCATACGATCAAAAACAATTCTTAAAAATAGTTGTTTCCATCGGGATTTGAGCCGGAGACCACGGTACAAACATTAGAAATCAAGCGCGTTAACCACTGCCCTACCAACGTCCTATAGATCAAATTACTACAGAGTGTTACACATCCTAAGCGTCTGTCTATCGCCGTTTCGGTAATTTTTCAAAATTACGTGACAGTATGTACTATTTATACAGAAGAAGTATCCTATGTCCATCCTAATGCTAAGTCGCATCTCCTTGTCAAAGTTCATCACGATAGAATTAGCAGTTTAGCCAAAGAAACGTAACAAACAGAGACAGAGAGACAGATAGACAGACAGAGTTACTTTCACATTTATAATATTAGTATATTACATCGATAATGGGTAACAAATTGAAAGAAATAACAGAAAACTCATAGTTCTTACAAAAAAATGCGAATTGGTCATTGGAAGACTAGCTTGCAGCTTGATATTGATACATGCTCTCCATGAATAATGAGGAGACCTGCCTCAGCCCTAGTTCCTGTGTTTAGGTTCAAATGTTTTTTGATAGTAACTTGGACGGGCGTAATATCGCGTACCGAGTACCAGAGAAATGACAACTGAAAATATTAGGTTTTGTAGTATGAACTACTGGTGGTGTTAACGTGAATTCATCTTTCTTTAATCAAATAACCGTTAAACGACAGATCTTGTTTTTAATTTAACATTTTGTTTAGATAGACAACACAAACTACTAGGTACTTAACTGAGAAATATTTTACTTAGATACACAACAGAAACTTCTCATCAGTACTTAACTGACACAGCACGTGTTTCAGGGGCGGCTTACTGAAGTAAAGAGCCCAGAACGATGGACGCTGGTGATCGTTGAGATCCTCTGGGTGTTCCACGTCGGCGGGAGGAAGTTCTGTTGCCCTAACTCCCTACCTGCCACTGGTAGTCCCGTCAAAATCGTGGCCTCGTATTGCTTTCTCTCGTTCCGCTTTCATGTTTGCATTTTCAAGGACGTCAGTTTCAAGTACTCCGTTTATTCCTCCACTTTCTTACCATCTACATATTTTCAGAGTGTCACAATTTACTTTTATCGATCTTCAAATGGTCCACCGAAGTGTACCCCATACGATATGCTGTTATCTTGCATCAACTCATGATTGATCCACTATCTAAGGCGTGTATACGTATTCGACGCTCTTTGATGCCTGGACCAACTTGGTGGATTCGCATTGCTTTCTAACATTCAGTTTACTTACCTCTCCGCAATCTTAGGGGCCTAGCTTCAATGGTACCTGTGTTCCGCTTATTGTTCTTTCAGTTTCTTACATTGGAATTTTACATTGGTACCTTTGACGCGTTCCAGTTTTTCTAAAATTACTTTTATCAATCTGGAAACGGTCGTTAACAGTGCGCTGCAGTTTATTTCACAAGAAACAATGTTATTTTGACAAAGAGAAAACTTATTATCTACTGGGCTGTGCAGTTAGCAGCCGCGGTCACGAGAAATGAATGTTATTGATTATATACACTCCTGGAAATTGAAATAAGAACACCGTGAATTCATTGTCCCAGGAATGGGAAACTTTATATACACATTCCTGGGGTCAGATAAAACACATGATCACACAGACAGAACCATAGGCACATAGACACAGGCAACAGAGCATGCACAATGTCGGCACTAGTACCGTGTATATCCTCCTTTCGCAGCAATGCAGGCTGCAATTCTCCCATGGAGACGATCGTAGAGGTGCTGGATGTAGTCCTGTGGAACGGCATGCCAAGCCATTTCCACCTGGCGCCTCAGCTGGACCAGCGTTCGTGCTGGACGTGCAGACCGCGTGAGACGACGTTTCATCCAGTCCCAAACATGCTCAATGGGGGACAGATCCGGAGATCTCGCTGGCCAGGGTAGCTGTCTTACACCTTCTAGAGCACGTTGGGTGGCACGGGAAACATGTGGACGTGCATTGTCCTGTTGGAACAGCATGTTCCCTTGCCGGTTTAGAAATGGTAGAACGATGGGTTCGATGACGGTTTGAATGTACCGTGCACTGTTCAGTGTCCCCTCGACGATCACCAGAGGTGTACGGCCAGTGTAGTAGATCGCTCCCCACACCATGATGCCGGGTGTTGGCCCTGTGTGCCTCGGTCGTATGCAGTCCTGATTGTGGCACTCACCTGCACGGCGCCAAACACGCATACGACCATCATTGGCACCAAAGCAGAAGCGACTCTCATCACTGAAGACGACACGTCTCCATTCGTCCCTCCATACACGCCTGTCACGACACCACTGGAGGCGGGCTGCACGATGTTGGGGCGTGAGCGGAAGACGACCTAACGGTGCGTGGGACTGTAGCCCAGCTTCATGGAGACGGTTGCGAATGGTCCTCTCTGATACCCCAGGAGCAACAGTGTCCCTAATTTTCCGGGAAGTGGCACTGCGACGGTCTTGGCGTGCGTCTGTGCGTCGCTGCTGTCCGGACCCAGGTCGACGGGCACGTGCACCTCCCGCCGACCACTGGCGACAACATCGATGTACTGTGGAGACCTCGCGCCCCACATGTTGAGCAATTCGGCGGTACGTCCACCCGGCCTCCCGCATGCCCACTATACGCCCTCGCTCAAAGTCCGTCAACTGCACATACGGTTCACGTACACGCTGTCGCGGCATGCTACCAGTGTTAAAGACTGAGATGGAGCTCCGTATGCCACGGCAAACTGGCTGACACTGACTGCGGCGGTGCCCAACGGCTGCGCAGCTAGCGCCCTTCGACGGCCAACACTGCTGTTCCTGGTGTGTCCGCTGTGCCGTGCGTTTGATCATTGCTTGTACAGCCCTCTCGTAGTGTCCGGAGCAAGTATGGTGGGTCTTACACACCGGCGTCAATGTGTTCTTATTTCAATTTCCAGGAGTGCATATGCTGTATGGTCTGAAGATAGCACACCATGCAAACGTTACTTAATTAGAAGCACACACGCTTGTTCTAAATCCAAGAACCCGTCATGTATAATCTTAGAAATCCACCACTCTCACAACTGCAACGACAATTAATCTCTGGTACACATTCGCCTCTTGTCGCATTTACATTTTCATTCAGAATTGTACCTCTATTCAGAGTTTTCAGAGTTGGAACATTTGAAGTGTTTCCATTTTTCATCCTCGTTTGGACGATTTAGAAAATGCTTCTGTATTTAACGACCGGAAGTACGCGATCCAGAATTTAATAACATTAAACTGGATGGCCAGCAATTAATTACTGCTTTAACCGTACTCCAATCATTTCCCCATACATTTTTACTCCAACGATTGTTGATTTAACTTCATTATCAACCAGCTGTGTCTCAGCTAAGATTCTGCTAGGGCGCAGATTCTACATCTTATCAGGCCGTGCAGTTTTCTGTTTCACATTATTGCAGAAATCACTTACGGAAAATGGCTGGATAGCTGCTTCAGAAGACAGTGAATATATTTGGTCCCATTCATTGCTCGAAATCTTCTCCCAGATTTTATGACCTCGGTAATGGTGAGTCGTAAATTCCTGACAACAACGAAAGAAAAAAAGACAAGATAAACAAACAAAAAAGGAGAAAAGACAGATCATTGCTCATTTCATGTCTAGAGTACAGTTTTACTATTGGAAAATTATTGTTATTAAATGACATGAAAGAAGGCTGTACGGCTACCAAAGAACTTGTTACGTAATTATTGTATTTTTTATCAATTTTGTGGGTAGAAATTTATTCGCAAGCTTCTTCGAAACTGTCATCTAATTGTTACTGTTAACTCGTTTACTGATTAGTGTGGATCGCATATAAATCTTTTGTGTTGATATCCAGGGGGGTTTCTGTTTCTTAAGGATGTTGGGGATTCCAGAATTAAAATGCGCGTATCATATACTTAATAACAAACTTAATTTCCTGCTGGTGGACCAACAATAATATTGCAGCAAATTTCGACCAATTTTTTCCGACTCGCGACAGATAGGTCTAGAGTTTAATCCCTGTCACGATTCCATTTTTACTAACCATTAGTTTGGCATACGCCTATTGTTCTATATGTGACGTGTGGGTGAAATTCTCCGTGATCGCTTGATATTTCTGACTCCACAGTATTCGAAAGGAACGGTCGATTTTCTGGTTTCATATAGCAAACCCAAATTTCTGTTCTTGTCTTTGATTTCTTAGTCTTGTTAGCACCTGTGGTCCCGGTGGTTCACATCGCCGCCAGCATTTTGTTTACTAGTTGCCGTCTGCTGTCATCTGACCTATGAGTAGCAATTAATACTACAGAAACTATAAAAGGGATTTAGGATCAAACAAAGCGCCACGGCAATAAGCGTTCGTTAACTATGTATGTTATTTGAACTCCTTGTCTTTCTCATTGGTTCCATCTTTCTGACAGATTACATTTACGCTATACAGTGGAGCCGACCACTTACGAGATGATAGTCTTACTGTCCAATTAGGTAGGAATCGCAATTTGATGAAATATGTACTATGACAAGTTATTCCACTTGCATCTGATCGCTCATCAATCTGAAAAAAAAATTAGTTAACGGAACACTCAGTGGATATGTTGGAAAGTTAATGGTGTTTCCTTCCTGGCAAAATTCTGTTGATAGGTGGTTAGCTGAACGCCACTTATTAACACAGTGAACTATCGAAGGATTTACGTAGTACCATGGATATGATGAATTAGATTTGACAAATACCACAAGAGCATAGCACCTGATCAAAGCAACCTAACACAACCTGATCAACAGCGATTAACAATGAAATACTAATTTCTTGAAATAGTTGATCTCCATTATCCACAAACAGCTGACTCTAAAAAATTTGCAAATAATCTTTACGCTCCAACTATAACTGTACTACGCCACAAGTTTACCAAAAGATTGGAGGTGCACATACACAATGGACTTTAATAGTGTCACTTTTAATTTTTCTTCTAACTATTCAATGAATTGCATGTTCATTAACTTGAGATGTTGTCTTTATAAGTTTAAATTAGGGACGAATATACACCAAAGGTTAGGTATAACTTACACAGAGTTAGAACTTTGATACATTTTTCATATTTCCTGAAAAAATAAAAAACAACAACATTTTTTGATTGATTCATGAATCGCTGTGTTTATTTTAATGAGACTTGGAACCCATGCATCTGATAGGACAGCTAAAAACATTGCAGGAATAAATAAACCCTAACCCTATTTGTTTTCTGCTATGGAGGGGGAGGGGGTGTTAGTCGTTCAAGTATAAGGATGGTTTAAAAAGTAACGAGCCGGATGCCTAGGAACAGAAAACAGTACCTGTATTTCAGAAGTATTGGCCCTGGCTGTTTACGTACTTGTCCCACTGCGACACAAGATGGTGAATGGCTGACTCGTAAAATACCTGGGGCTGCGATGTGGACCAGTTCCGCACGTACTGCTTGACGTCGTCGTGCGAGGTGAATCTTTTGCCCCTCAAAACAGAGGGCAATCACTGTCGTACCGTGCTGGAGGAAGTCTATCGGAAGGAGGCCGTATTGGACAAAGAAGAACGACGGCATAACCTTTCCTGCACTTGTGTTGATGGAATTGGATTTTGTTGGTGGTGGTGACCCTCGATGCTTCCACTGGAGACTTTGTCGTTTCGATTCTGGTTCGAAGTGATGACACCAAGACTCATCTCCGGCCACCTGTCGTGTTAGGAACTCATTCCCTTCCTTGGAATATCGCTGCAAATAATCAAGGCAGTAGGCCATTCGACATGCTTCCTGTTGTGACTGAAGACCCATTGGGTGCACACTTTGCACCAGTTCAGTCTTTCCGTAATGATGGTGTGAACACTTCCGACACACAATCCGACCTTGGCGGCTACGGCTTTCAATGTAACTCGGGGATCCTGGGTAACGAGTCCATCAACGAGCTGGATGACGTCATCGGCAATGTGATGTAGTGTTCCAGACTGTGCATGATTGGCTATCGACACCCGTCCTTCCCTAAAGCGCTTGTGTCACGTCTTGATCCTTGCAAGGGACATACGGTGTTCACCGTACACTTGTGAGATACTTCGAAGAATTTCCGTTCCCTTTACTCCTTCCTCAGTCAGAAAACGAACAACAGCTCTTTGCTCTTCCATTTCAATGCTTAAAACACGAATGAGCGCTGAACGACTGATGTTTCAGCTAGCTTTGTAGTCACGTGACTTGCACTCGTGACCCTCTAGCGGCGGCCATGTGGACTTGAGCGCTCTTGTCGGAAACCCTCTTTGCTACTGGCGCAACGATATTACCATTCTGTCAACGGTTTGCACATTCTAGACTCCAGCTCGTTTCTTTTTAACGTTCCTTGTACATATAGCAAATAGAGTGATTGACGTGAAGTTTGGTTCACAAGTGCAGAAAACTGGCCACTGTTATGAATTTAAATATTTACTGTATGTGCGAATGAATCTTGATGGTACAGAGCAACGCCGGAAACTCTGCTACCTTCAATATAATTTGGAAAGTGAATGATCGACAGGCTACATTAAACTGCTAAGCGATTTTTACAGGATCACCCACTCATACGAAGAATTGGTTCCAGACATCAAACACAGAATCAAAAGTCAGCAGTGGCTAACATAAGTTACCAGTAGAAACGGCTACTTATAAATCAATAGACAGTGTTGTAGATCTAGATGAAGCACTAAATTATCCAACCAAATTCTTAAATTCATTTCATTTGCCGCCATACATCATTAATTTGAAGGCTGATGGAACACTATCATTCTTCTTACAGAAACAATTACTCACCCAGTCTTTGCACTGGTACCAGATTGGCAGTCAAAGGATTATTAAGCAATGTATTTGAAACAACAATTTTAAGTGCAAAATTCACAGGATATGTTGCGCTGATGCCACGTATACCAGTAGTGTCGACAGATACGCCATTCCAATTCAGACGATTACAGCTTCCAATTAAACTTTCTTTCGAAATAACGATAGATAAAAAACAAGGTCAATCATTGGAAGTAGGTCGACAGAATTTTGAGAAGCTGTCTTCTTCTTATGGACATTGATATATTGCATGATACCATGTAGGAAAACCAAGGGATTTGTTTGTATTTATGCAAATAGAGTGGGCAAATACGTTATATATCCAAGAGCATCGCAAAGCACTGACTATAGAATCACATAAATTATTTCTATAAGGTATTTTTTTGGTCACAAGCCATTGTCTCCTTTCATACCCGAAATCGATAAATGAGGTATCATTTTAAAGATTAAGGTATCCGCTTTGATGATATCATTTTAAGAAAGTATTTTTTTCAAATTCGACCATTAAAGGGCAAAGACATCAATATTTCTAAAATGGTGATTTTTGTGTCACGAGCCATTTATCTGCCTGGATAACTAACTGAAATCGTTAAATGAAGTATCATTTTAAAGATTAATATCTCCGCTTTGGTGACTTCATATATTAAGACAGGAATTTTTCAGAATTCGACCCTTAAAGGGCAAAAGTATCATTATTTCCATATTTTTTTTTTTTTTTATCACTAGCTATATATCTCCGTTGATATATAATCGAATCGAGAAATGAGCTATAATTTTAGAGATTAAGATATCCGGTATAATCATATTATATTTTAAGAAAGAATTTTTTTTTTATTCGTCCCGGAATGGACAAAATAAATCAATATTTCTAAAATTCTATTTTTTTGTGTCACGAGCCATTTATCTCTCTGCGTTAAATGAGATATCTTTTTAAAGATTAAGGTCTCTGCTTTGGTAAAATCATATCTTAAGAGCGAAATTTTTTGGCATTTGACCCTTAAAAGGACGAAAGTAATAATTTTGAAAGTCGCGCATATGCGAAAGTTCAGAGCCAAGCCGCTAGATAGCAGTAGCACATATCACAGAGATATTAATAAACTGCTTCACTGGCGCCGACTTTTGTTACGTATCTTTTACACTAAACAAATAAATAATTGAAACAAATGAGGCGGTTCTTATTTCATCCTATAATCAAACCACAAACATTACTATTTATTATTATTATTATTAATCATTATTGCCCTTGAGGACAGTGTTTAAACTCAAATTATTCATGATTACTCAGTTTTTGTTTGTATTTGTCTTCTCCCTCTACTCTTCCCAAAACCTCTTCATACGCTCACTGTGTTCCTGTTTCCTTTGTTCAGTCCACTTTGTTCCTGTTTTCTTCTGTATTTTAAATTTTGAGTTCATAATTTTGTTCCTGAATTATCCCCTTTCCCGTGTCATTTCCTTGCTGATCCCTGAGTGATTCAAGTCCTCTTCTATTTCCTGGAACCAATTGGTTTTCCTGAATGAACTATTTACCACATCAAAGATCCTCTTTGTGAGTCTAGTGCTGTTCATTCGCTGTAAATGTCCATAGAATTGTAATCTACGTCTTCTGATCATGTCTGTCAATCTATCTGTATGTTCTTATAGTTCTTTCGTTGGTCGATTCATCCATATACCGTCTTTATATATTGTTTCAAAAATTTTCCTAAGGATTTTGCGTTCAACTTTTTCCGCTTCTGTTATGCCTGAAGCCCCAATCGTTGTTGTTTCTGATGCATATAATGCTTCTGGCAGTACCACTGATTTGTAATGTCTGAGTTTGGGAAAGCACAGCCGGGTCAGCTCATTCCGAAAAAAAAAAAAACCAAAGTAGAAAAAATCTAAAATTTTCACATTTGCAATAGAGATTTGTCACTGACAAAATGCTGTAATAATGAGGAAACTAAAATGGCATTAAATGATATCAACTCAAATATTTACTTATTTTAGGCCAACAATTACTTTCCTTAAAACGTGTTGCAAACGAGATTTACTCCTAAGTGCGCATTTAATCGATATTCAGCGACCAAGAACTCGCGAGAGCAGTAAAATGTTTTACGTCCTTTGTGAGATAACTTAATTCGTTTCACTATTACCTGCAGAGAAAGGCCTTTCGCTTTGATCCCGCCGCACGCGGACAACGTTAAGAAGCTTGCCGCTTTGCCATCCCCCCCCCCCTTCCCTCCCCTGTGGACGCAGGGTGGAGTGGAGGACGGTTTTTCAGACGAATACAGTGCAAAAACAGGTAAAACGCCGAGTCTGGACAGAGAGTTGTAGAGTCACTGTCTGAGAGCTCCTCAACAAACTCCGCCGCAACATTAATATGGCCGCTCGCGTCATCTCCCTTTTTACCTCGGTGCGGTAACTGGCCATGAATTGTAATTACAACAGACTCGCAAACGCGTTTTTACTCCGTCAAGTACGCAAAATGAGAACACAACTCCTCTAAAAACGGTTTTCATTATACCAAATATGCGGTATCTCGTCTATAAGCAGGAGAGCATTCAATTTCTCCGAATACTGCTCCCCAAAGAACGTAGGAAACTTCGGTTCCCGATTTAAAATTATTTTGAGGTTTGCTGCGTCGACTCTTTTCGATTATAGTTTCTATATTTTTATCCAGTTTGAGATGCATTCTTCGCAAGGATAATAATCATAATATGAATTAACTAATGGATCTAATGGACTATCGCAAACATTAATCTGTCTCAAGAATGAAACTATGATTAAAAGTCTATTTTGCTACTCCACCGAGTTTTCCTGAACCACACTGCAGTAATCAAAATTGATCACGGAACATCTTAAACAATTTCGTCCGGAAATGTCGTTCAGTACAGTCGTGTATGATTGCGTATCTTCTTCATTATTTTTTAAGGAGGATTTTGAGAAGTCTTGGAAGAACTAAATTACGGGATGAAACAAAAAAGCCGTTTGTCAATGACATTAGGTACGCTGTTGTTATAGTCGATGCAGCTAGGTGCGCTGCATATTCTGAACTATTGCTTAATTCAAAGGAGAGAGGTTAGATAGTACATTAATGTTTCCAAAACTAAATTCACAATATTTTTTAAAACAATAGGAATTGCGTCTCTTATAATAAAAGTGGAACCTTGTATATAATAATTTGGAACTGTTTCAAATGATCAGTGCAAATAAAAAGGGGGATAAAATCCAGTATTGAACAGGTTACAGGACAATTCTTCAATACTGCAATGGACTGAAGCACTAGATTTTTATTGAAATAATACAACACCTTGTGACGAAACCGTGGGCATTATATACATTTTGTAAGTTGGTAATGTGGTCGCAGATATACTTATAATGTCTTTGGAGCTGAGAAGATAGCTAGCGCGCAGTGATACAGTACAGTTAAGTGGATAGGAGTATTGTCGACGGAGTCTAGCATGTCGTTGCCGCGAGTGTTTGTTCCGTGTGTACGCTGTAACAATTCGCTATCGCGGTATCACAGATGTTCCGATGAACAGAATATTGTGTGAACAGTGCAGAAGTATTTTGTAAACTGTGTATGTTGGTTCTAAGTGATATGGTATGCTGTAGACTGATTTTGGTGTACTGCGATGGTGCTCCACCGCGTCTATTGATTAATTAATAATAACTTTTCCTCACTATTTCCAACCTTATATATACTATAAACCGCATTCTTTGCTGACGAAGATTAGTTTTAGTGTCTGGTGGCTTCCTTTTGGATTATGTAACTTCATTGTAATAACATTTCGTGAACTGTGAAAGCTGGCTTGTGTTTCAAGTTGCGTCTTGCATGTGCCCTTTAACCGTGATTTATTTAACTATCCAAACAGCAAAGCTGAGCAGGCTGGCGACCGGAAGGCGATCGAACACTTTATTAAAGGTAATAAGTTACAAGTAAAAGTACTGAACATTGTGTCAAGTAACATACCTCTACAACTGCAACGCCGTATATTAATTAAAAGCCACAACAAAACGCTTAGTCTCTTACAAGCTGATGAAGTGGGACAAGTGATTTATATAAGATTAATTTTTTTCTGAGAATACAATTTATTATAGGACAGTAAGTGCGTTTTCGAACACGCATGTAGTTTGGAGACAACCAAAGACACTTAGGTACGGAACAGCCACTGGTCAGTCGGGCGTGGTAACGGGATTTTCTCCTGGCCGCAAACCAGGGAAAGCCAAGGTTGAAGCTCGCTGACTAGCGCAAGATGTTTTTAAAGGGAACGCTTTCACCCGATGTATGCGGACAAGCACCAAATCCCAAGCAAACTGTATGACAAGAGATGGCTGAGTGGAGCAGTTGCCATTGTCAGAACATGTAGGGGTATAATTTTGATTACATACATTTTGTAAGTTGGTAATATGGTCGCAGATATACTTGTAATATCTTTGGAGCTATATGTTATAGTTTTCTATGTTATTGTCACAGTAGCCGGGAGATGCTGGACGAGGACGACGATTTGAAGAACGGCGGAGACATATCGAAGACTATAGACTTTTGGCCATGCTCTTCCACCAATTTCGTCTCATGTGAATCATGTGATACGATTCAGGATGGCAGTATTTTTACAGTGTGAAGGGATTGATTCCAAACATATGGCTCGAAAACCTCTCGGATATGGTAATGGGGTAATATCCAGAAAATTACATTGGTTTTGGCGATTGACGCACATTGAAAAAAATAAACTTGGATAAAAAGTTCTCAAGTCGTGATAACATCTATTTAAATGAGCTAGTCTTTTGCCGGATACACTCATGCTTTTATGAAGTTCCAAAAATTCAAAGTTTGTTCATTGTTGATTTTTGTGAGTCTTATGTAGTGGATGTCGCCCATATAAATAAACGTTGTATTAAGCTATGATCCGATGTGGTTTAGTTTAAGTTGGTCAAACTATGACAGTTATTAATCAAAAAAATAATACTTTCTCTGGAGTTAGATGAATAATAAATGCCTCAATTGATGTTTCTTACATATAGTTGCCTTAAACTTACAGATCAGAATCGACATGATCTAATTGTACACATTGTATATTTGTCTATTTTTGTTTACTGATTCCAAAGCTGCGCATTACGTGTTAATATCAATAAACGCCATTATCTTCGAAATGTACTTATACGATCGTATTTTGTGTAAATTATGCAAAAAGATAAACAAAATCTTGAAGCTTCCTTGTCGCACGCAGATTAAAAATCATATTGTGTTCTTCCCGGGCTTACGACTCGCTAATGTCGAAGTCATTAGAAGCGGAGCAAGGAACGGATAGAAACTGGGCCATTGTCTTTTGAAGCAATCATCCCGGAATTTAGGGAAACCACGGAAAACACATATCTGAATGTTAAAATCTGCATTCTATAAACCACCATGCTCGGTGTGTGACACAGAAGCGGAAGATACCAGATGTGGCGCCAAATTTTATAATACAACAACCGTCATTGTAAAGTGCGATTTACACCAGGACGTTGAGGGTTCCTCATATATCTTGTGCATTATATGTATATATATTACATTCAATAACAAGTGGATTTTAAACATAGTTCAAAAATGTTTTTCGGTAGTTGCCTTTCAAATTGTAAATATAAACACAGAAGTATTAGTTTTAAAAAAAGTGAGTCTATTCAAAAAGTTTTGAAAATTTTCAAAGAAAATATTTTTACAGTATGTTCATTATCCGATACATGAAATTCTCTATTCAATGGATATTTAAACATGACGTTTGTCGAAAAATATTATCTCCTAACCTATTAGAATAGATAAAATTAGTTATTTTCGGAAAACCATAAACTTCAGGGAAATCGTTACAGTTTTCCTGAAAACTTTAAAAATCTGCGTTACATCGTAAAATTTTAAATAATATCCAGATCATCAATTTGGAAAATAAAGTGGTAAATGGTATTTTTTTTGATTACCCACAATTTAAGTATGAAACAAAAATAAAAATCCTAATACCTTGAGATATATCGTAAAACCAGGTGTACTTGATATTCATAAACATTTTATAAAGAAATTCTTTCCTGGAGACCATTATTAGCCTTCCCCCCTCACCCCCCCCCCCCACCACCCACCTCACTCCAAGATATAATTATCTTCACTGCGAATGATTTTCCGAAATTTTATGATACTAACTTTTTCAGGAATTAATAATTTCGATGTTGGAAGGTTCAGAAGTTATGGGCTTGTAACAGGGGTAGACAGAAGTGAGCGAATCCGTAAAAGTTCTCTTTCCCGTTCAGAAGGTGAGGAACCCTCATAAATATTGATTGGGAAACCAAAGAAGTAACCTCAGGGTGACATTTACTAGAAATTCAACCCTAAATCAGTAGATATTTGGCCTCTGCTCCATCCAGGCTATGTGTTTAATTAAGTTCCGTCAGTATATTTTGTGCTAACTAAACTTCTATCACAAGTATGTTTGTAAAAGGACATAGTGAAAATTAAATGTTAATAACTAAGTCACGGAAACTCATATATTATACTAAAGTATTCAGCTGTGGAGAGAATAAAATTATGTTTTAACCCCATTAATAGATAGTTCTCTGAAGGCCCGGTGACATTACAGATTGCAGTCATAAGAGAGAAATACAGTGACAGGCCAACCTACAGAAAGGCAACGCGGTGAAAGCTGCTAATACGCTCACTCTCATTTAATTGTACGACGGTAATAAACACCGCAGTGGAGACGTGGTGTACATCTGACTGCGCTCGCCAATATCTGCCCTGTTGTGGTCGCACTGCGCTGTAATCAGATTCAGCGTAAAGTGCTGACGGAGTAGCAGCCAGGGCATTGTGCCCGCCGCCTGCGCGCCCTCAGCCCGCCGAGCATACACATTGAATGGCTGGCTGGCTGCATATTCATGAGGGGCTACGGGAGGAGGTGGGGCGAGTATCTAGCCACACAGAGAGAAGGAAAGGTGGGCGTGACCACAGCGGGCAGATAGTCGTCTGCAGGTACGAATAGCTCGTTGTTCTCGAATTGCTACTAACCAACGTTCTACGCATTTGAAACGAATGAACGAAGAGAGGGAAGAAACAGCGTTCATAAATAAGATCGAAGTTTTCATGGCGTTGTATATAAATAAACTCTTCTTGCGATTCGAGCCGCGTAAAAATGTTACACTTTGTTGCATCCATATTGGTATCAGATCGATAAATAATAGTTTTTCTTGCTTCCGACCCACAAATTAGTGAATTAAATTTTGTATATCGACTACCTAATGGAAGGACAACCAGACTTCGTTTTACTTAATTAAATTTCGACCGCCACCATTGGCTGGCTAAGGTACACTTAATACATATATACTGAAATGTTTCTTCACTTAAACCTGTGGTGTAACCCCAAGCTTGTCAGCAGTGAAAGGAGTGTTTAATGCGACGCGCAAGTGGACATCACACTTGGCCTCAATCAAACGGTCATGTAAAGGTTTCATTGATCCATTGCCGTCGACCAAGAGGACGCCGGATCGAGTCCTGATTGGTTCGCCCACCTCCTCTCTCTGCGGGACGACGGAAAAATATTGAGAGACCCACACAAGCATTCATTCGGTGCCAGACTCTCACCCAGGGTGGCTTCCCCAGTTTTTTGTTGGAGACGTCAGCGTGAGTCTAACCAGCTGCCCTTGTGGACGGCGGAGACATCACGTCTCGCACCGACGGCTCGGCTCCAACACACGATAACGACAAGAGAATCTGTTCACCACGGACCGTAACACGCCCTAATTACCATGCTCTACCCTATGACTAGCCAAGGCAAATAAATTTATACGTGTGTTTAAAAAGTGGAATAATAAAGTAAATAAAGACATGAGCTTTTGTTTTGTCAAATATAATAAACTAGCTCGTACCCGCAACTTTGTAAGCGTGGATTAAGAATTTTTTTGTCAGAATTAAATATAGAAAGTTATTGGTAACGAAGGATTGGTCCCAAACAATATCGAGTCGGAATAATATGACAGGAAAGCTAACACTATATCATTGTACCGTCGAACCTGTCTCTTGAAGAGAATCGATTTCCAACTTATTTCTGTCACCATTCGATAAGGTCTCAAAATTTCGTGACTACAACTGTTAATCATACTGGAAAAAATATCCTGTGCCCTTCATACAGATTTCCTTATAAAATTCCATCACAACGATATAGCCATTTAGTCGTCAAAATGTAACAAAAAGACAGAGACTTACTTCCGTATTTATTATAATATTACTGTGGTTCACACTCACACACTGACTGCGAACAACACCTGAGGGATCATTATAACATAAAAAAGTGTACACCTACAACATTGCAAGACTACCTACGATTTACTTCGCATTGCACCCCTAACTTTCTAATATCTACAGTTTAACATTCAATCCGAATAACCTACGGACCAGGCCTGACTCTTACGATGAAAAACAATTTTTAAAAATCTTAGCCTCCACGGAGATTTGAACCGGAGACCACGACGTTCGTAAGCAAGTGCTTTAACCACTGAGCTGCCAGTCCACTACGCGGAAACACCACACGGAGACGTCCATATCCAACGTGTCTGTCTGTCGCCATATTTCGAAGTTATGAGACAACGTGTTATTTATACAGATAATTTTTCAACCAAATGTGGACAGTATTTTTCTCCTTGTTTCAAAGGATAAGTGTGCAAAATTTCATCGAGATTGCATGAAAACTGTGGATTTGTATGAAGAAAGATTTGTATGATATAAAGATTAGCTTTTTGTGTTCTTCCCAGAATTATCCCACAGAATAATAATAATTTCCTACAGCAAAATAGAAAACATTTCAAACCCCACGTGTGTGAGGAACACAAGTAAAAGATTTATTCACAGTCTTTGTACTGCACAATGTAACCGGTCACCAATGGGGAAAAAAATTAAAGTAGATTCAAGTAAAGTCACTGGTAGTAACTATAATCCGTAGATGCAGGTTCTTAAGAGTGAAAAACAACACATTATTCACTTTCACGTAGCTGTTTATACCAACACAGTTCACCAACACTCCGTCACTTAACAGTAGTTTCTTCTGGTTAGTGATCGGTTTACCGTCGCGGTAACCCGTAATTAGTATCTCACGGGAACCTAGACACTTTGACAGAAACCACTTAGTAATTTCCTGCCAAGACTTACATCGAGTTACCACGAACACGGCGGCATGTTACCAACCAACGTTTTCCTCCCGCTCGACTCCACACACTGATCGATTAATCTATAGCAATTATCGCAAGTCACCGATACACATAGCCTTCGATCCTTGGAAATACATAACATAAATTTAATACTTAAAAAAATGTTAATTAATTGAAGGGACAGTCTACTGTAATATGACAACTTGTGAGGCGTTTCGAAGGCGTCTACTTCAGCCCTCATTTTCAACTAGATGTCAAAGGTGAACTGTTTATGTATGAATGCAATTTTTCTTGGAATTGTTGATTTATAAAAATTTCTCGGGAAACAAACCGAGTAATATTATTATTGATACACAATATTTCGGCGACATAAAACTCAGTCGCCATCTTCAGGTGCAGTCGTAAGCCTTGAAGTTTGTCTTGAGTACGTTGTTTATAAATCGGCATGGCAACGACAGACGTTGTTACGTTGCCTAGCAACATCTCAGACGCCCGCGGAGCACAAAACACTGAGCGTCGCTGACGAGCAGCCTCAATAACAGGAATCCATGCATCACTTAGTTGCAAACCACAATCCCGGATAACCAGATCAGACGTGAGGCGTATTTCAAACGCTTCTGTAATGACGCTATCCCAGAAGCCTATCGCATGGGCCAGCACCTCAATTGATCCGAAATCAAATCCATGTTCTAAGACGGAGTTTTATGTCACCGAAATATTGTGTATCAATAATAATATTACTCGGTTTGTTTTCTGGAAACGTTTATATATAAAAAAAAAAGATTAACTGTTTGTTTACCCGCTGCCGCGGAAACGGTGGAAGACAAAAACCAACACAGCGCGATGACGTCATCCTCTCTCCGTTGCTTGTTACCGAGGCGAAACTGTTTCAGAATTTTTATAGCCCGATTTTAGGCCACACTGAGTAGATAACCGGTGTCTCTGTTAACTAATGAATCAGTTGTATTGATTTCTACAGCTTCTGTAATAACGCTGGCCCAAAAGTCTTAGACCAGGGCTAAAATTGTAGCTTTTTTTTCAAAATCAAATGTGAGACCTTCTTGCATACTGTGTTTGGCCACCGCAGATTTCTCTTCTTCCCCAAGACGAACATTTTTTGCGTGTTCAACACATCGCTGCACAATACACCGCTGCATTAGTCCGATGTAACCACGGCCACATGCACATGGTAAATAATATACACTAGGGATTCGTAAACCTAGGTCATCTTTAATCCTACCTACCAAGTTTTTAATTTTAGTGGGTGGTCTGAAAATTGTCTAGACTCCGTTTTGTGTCAACAGTCTACCTGTTTTGGAACTTAGGGCACCCACAAACGACAGAAAGGCAAGGCCGTTGGTATCAATATCATCTTTCTGTCGATATTCCTTCTGTTTTAACGCGCGACTAATTTTCCCCTGATTATAACTATTATCTATAAACGTTCTCCGGAGATAGTCCAATACATCTGCAAGGCTATCTTCATCACAAATTCTCCGTGCTCTGTGTACGACTATATACTTCTCTCGTTTCAACTTGTCAAATTGTTTTCAATTGACTCACACGTCATTTGTGCTTATTGTCAGTTTACCATTGAGCGAATATTTGTTTTTACGTCTTTAGAAATCAATTTCTAGGTGTTGTATATTACACTGAAGAGCCAAAGAAACTGATGTAGGCAAGAGTATGCAAACGCAGAGATATAAGAACAGTCTGAGTACGACGCTGCGGTCGGCAACGCCTATATAAGAAAATAGGTGTCTGGTGCAGGCTTTAGATCGGTTACTGCTGCTACAATTGCAGGTTATCACGATTTAAGTGAGTTTGAACGTGGTGTTATAGTCGGCGCACGAGAGATGGGACACAGCATCTCCGAGATACCCATGAGGTGGGCATTTTTCATTGCGACCATTTCACGAGTGCACCGTGAATATCGGGAATCCGGTACGTAAAACATCAAATCTCCGACATCGCTGAGGCCGGAAAAAAGATCCTGCAACAAAGGAACCAACGACGACTGAAGAAAATCGTTGAACGTGACAGAAGTGCAAGCCTTCCGCAGATTGCTGCGGATTTCAATGCTGGGCCATCAACGAGTGTCAGCGTGAGAACCATTCAACGAAATATCATCGATATGTGCTTTCGGAGCCGAAGGCCCACTCGTGTGCCCTCGCTGAGTGCACGACACAAAGCTTTACGCCTCACCTGGGCCCATCGACACCGACATTGGACTGTTGATGATTGGAAACATGTTGCCTGGTCTGACGAGTTTCGTTTCCGATTGTATTGAGCGGATGGAAGTGTACTGGTATGGAGACAACCTCATGAATTCATCTACCCTGCATGTCATCAAGGGACTGTTCAAGCTGGTGGAGGCTCTGTAATGGTGTTGGGCGTGTGCAGTTGGAGTGAGTGGGACCCCTGATACGTCTGGATACGGCTCTGACAGGTGACACGTATGTACGCATCCTGGCTGATCACCTGCATCCATTCATGTCCACTGTGCATTCCCACGGACTTGGCTATTTCCAGCAGGACAATGCGACACCCCACACTTCCAGAATTGCTACAGAGTAGCTCCAGGAATACTCTTCTGAGTTTAAACACCTTCACTGGCCACCAAACTCAATAGACATGAACATTATTGAGCATTTCTGGGATGCCTTGCAACGTGCCGTTCAGAAGACATCTCCACCCATTCGTACTCTTACGGATTTATGGACAGCCCTGTAGGATGCATGGTGTCAATTCCCGCCAGCACTACTTCAGACATTAGTCGAGTCCATGCCACGTCGTGTTGTGGCACTGCTGTGTGTTGGCGGGGGGCCAACACGATATTAGGCAGGTGTACCAGTTTCATTGGCTCTTCAGTATAGTTCTAAAGATATGTGAATCAGAATGAGTTTCAAACTTGGCATAAATTAAAGAATTGGTTAAGTCACTTAGGCACTCTTTCCTGTTATGTTACACATCTCATAGCTAAACAGGTAATTCTATTAAACCGAGCGTGGTGGGTGAACGGCTAACGTTCTGGCCTCGCATTAGGGAGGACGCGGTTTCGAATCCTCGTCCGAGCATACAGATTTGGGTTTTCCATGGTTTCCCCAAATCACTTCAGGCGAATGCCGGGATGCATCCTTCAAAAGGCCATGGCCGAATTCCTACCCGTTCCTTTCCCCCATCCCGCCTCTAATGACCTCGCTGTCGACAAGGCGTAAAGTCCAAGCAAAAATAAAATTGTAGTTTAAAAATTAAAAACACGCTTTCGTAGTAATGTGAACTAAAAGGTTAAAAATAATCTATATCTATAAAACTAAAACCGGATATATTTGAAGTATAAAAACTCGGAAACTACAGAGCAGATTTCGATGGGGTTTTCACCGTTTTAAAGATTAGAATCTCAATTGAAGTATTTCGCATGTCTTATGCTCCAACGTAACATAACGCAAGAGTGGTAAATGAAAATCTTAACGTACAGCCTGAAACCAAAAATAAAAGAAATACGATGCTTACGTCATACATCGTAAAAAAAAAAATAGACATGTTATCGCATGTAACGTTTATTTTCTTAAATTTTTGTTTTTAGTCTTTAAACCCCATACATAGTTATATGAAATGCAAAGAGAAAACTACGTAAAGTGAAAAATATTTAAATTAATTTTAATAATACAATGAAAAAATCTTTCGATATCTTCTTTGTTTCTTAATGTTACTATCTGAGACTGCACTGCTACAATCTCTGATGTTGTGAAATTTTAATGGCTGTGTTTAGTAATGAACATTTGACTGGTTTGAACATGAAAGTGAGCTGTTTAAAACCTTGAGTGAAGATACCTCCGAGAAATTTGTTGCTTTCTGAAATGACTGTCTATGGCCGCACAGCTACAATCTCTCATGTATGGATGGGAATTAAATTCTCGCTGCTAATAGTAAGTAATGCACAACTGATGGGTTTGAACATAAATTGAACAGTTTAAAACCTTTATTGCTGTCATGGTGTTACCTTTTTTGTAAATTATTGATTAGCGATTCTGTCTTTACTACATTTCCTGAAAAAAACATTGTTTCTATTGCTGCACGAATTGCTGTGGTTATTATGATAAAACTTAGTACACATGTTCCCGTTATCATGACTAGATATATTGAAGGAATAAATCAACCCCAACCAAATCTCTTTTCTGCTACACAGGGGGTTAGTCGTTTAAATACGTATAGAAGAATGGAGCGACTGACATCAAACTTAATTCACAAGTGCAAAAAACTGGCAGTTCTATCATTATCATGGCGCCTAATTCTTATAGAAAAAAATCTAAAATAAAGAATAACATTTTTTCGTATCTCACTTGGCTTTCAAGATTAAACATGTCAAAAATCAGTTATAGTTCCTTGTGCTTTTGGTGACGTTTCTTCTGGTCCAGACTGTATTTCAACCAAACAACAACCACTGGGAAGAAAATTAAACACCTATATTACATTTCTACCTTGTAGATATAGTGGTTTGTTGATGCAATATCTCGAGAACTAAGCGAGATATCAAAAACATTTATACTTTATTTCCGATTTTTCTCATCAAGTTACATACTAAATTATTATTAAATTTGGCTAAGGTGAAATTTTTCTTTTGGTCCCGGCTGCATTTCAACCTAACCACGTCAATTTTGAAATACGATATCTTGAGAACTAAGCGAGATATCAAATATATATATATATATATATATTATTATTAATAATCATTATTGCCCTTGAGGACAGTTTTTAAACTCAAATTATTCATGATTATTCAGTTATTGTTTTTGTTTATTTTCTCCCTCTTCTCTTCCAAAAACCTCTTCATACGCTCACTGTGTTCCTGTTTCCTTTGTTCTGTCCATTTTGTTCCTGTTTTCTTCTGTATTTTAAATTTTGTGTTCATAATTTTGTTCTTGAATTGTCCCCTTTCCCGTGTCATTTCCTTGCTGATCCTTGCGTGATTCAAGTCCTCTTCTATTTCCTGGAACCAATTGGTTTTCCTGAGTGAACCATTTACCACTTCAAAGATCCTCTTTGTGAGTCTAGTGCTGTCATTCGCTGTAAATGTCCATAGAATTGTAATCCACGTCTTCTGATCATGTCTGTCAGTCGATCTGTATGTTCGTATAGTTCTTTCGTTGGTCTTTTCATCCATATACCGTCTTTATATATTGCTCCAAAAATTTTTCTAAGGATTTTGCGCTCAACGTTTTCCGCTTCTGTTATGCCTGAAGCCCCAATCGTGATTGTTTCTGATGCATATAATGCTTCTGGCAATACCACTGTTTTGTAATGTCTGAGTTTGGCCTGTCTTGATATATTTCTATTGTTATAATATGACCATGTGAGTCTATAAGCCTTCTGGAGCTTTTCTGATCTTTCTGAATTTGATAGCTTGTTAGATCCTCCTACTTGTATGTATTTCCCTAGATATTTGAATTTCTCAACTCTTTTTATCTTTCCAAATTTTGTGTATATTGTTTGTACATTGTTGTTTTGTTTCTCCATATACTGCGTTTTTTCATACGAAATTTGTTGCCCTGTTTTGGCGGCAATTTGATGTAGCTGTTCCAATGCATCTTGTGCTTCCTGCCTATTGTTGCTGAGAATTTCCAGGTTATCCGCAAATGCAAGGCATCTGATGATTGTTTTGGAATGTTGTGTTCTTCCTAGCTGTATTCCTTTGACCTGCGTTTCCCATTGTTTTATAACTTTGTCCAATACCATGTTGAATAAAATCGGTGATAATCCATCTCCTTGCCCGACACCCGTACAAATTTTGAATGGTTCTGATGTTTCTCCCATAAATTTCACTTTAGACGTGCTATCCGTGAGTGTTTGTTGTATCAGAGCCCTTGTCTTCTTGTCTATACCGTATTCTTTCATTATGTCAAAGAGCATCTGTCTGTCTATGGAATCATATGCCTTCCTGAAATCCACAAATGTTATTACGGTATTGTTTGTTTGTCTTATCTTCAGGAGTGTTCTCGGATTCCAGATTTGTTCTATGCATGATCTTCCTTTTCTAAAGCCTGCCTGGTATTCACCTATTTGTGGATCTACCTGAGGTTCTAGCCTGTTCACTAGGGCTATGGAGAGGATTTTATAAATGACTGGCAGCAAGGAGATAACTGTTGGGATCCGTCTTGTCACCCTTTTTATGTAACGGATGTATTAGTGCACATTTCCATTCTTGTGGAATTTTCTCTGTGGCCCAAATATCTGTGATAATTTTATAAATTTTCTTTGTGAGATTTTCGTCTCCAAGCTTCCAGAACTCAGCAATAATGCCATCTTCTCCTGGTGCTCTGTTTTTTTTCAGTTGTTTTATGATCTCCTTCATCTCTTCGAGTGTGGGTGGTGTAGAGTCCGAATTTGGTGTAGTTTCTGTTAGGGTCAATTTTCCTGTCGGTTTCTCGCAGTTGAGGAAATTTTCAAAGTATTGTGACAGAATTTTGCAGTTAGCTTTGGTATTCATTTCAATGGAACCATCTGGCCTTTTGAAACAAAAGTTTGGAGGTTGGTAGCCTGTAATTTGTTCTTTGAAAGTTCTATAAAAATTTCTTGTGTTATTTCTTTTGAAGTCTTCCTCAATATCTTGTATCCTTTTTCTGTCGTATGAACGCTTTTATTTTCTAATTTCTTTTGAGGTTTGTTTCTGGACTGTGTGAAATTGCTGCCATGTTACTTTCAATTTGACTCATCGAGTTACATGGGATTCCATCATAAAATTGCAGCTCCACGGTTATCGTAGAATCCCCAAAAAAAACTGACCTCTTTTATGAGCTTCAATATTCACTGTGTGTGCAAATCAATCTAGATCATACCGGGCAACGCCGGGAACTCTGATAATCTTTCAATATAAAGATTTTGTTTAACAGCGATAGGACGTCCCACAATTCAGGACAAATTAAGTTTTTGAATAATTTTAAAGAATAAAGTCACTGATTACAAAATTAACTTTAATGTAAAATATCGTTGGGTGCTATATCAGTTGTCTTATATTTTTTGTCGCTAGCTGTTTGTAAAGATAGTTACTGTCAAAAGTTATGTAGAGAACACCCCACGCTTTTTTACATTAAAGTTAATTTTGTAATCAGTGACTTTATTCTTTAATCTCATTAAAAATATTAGTTTGTCCTGAATTGTGGGACGTCCTATCGCTGTTAAACAAAATCTTTATATTGAAAGATTATTTTTAACCTTTTAGTTTACATTACTACGAAAGCGTGTTTTTAGTTTTTAAACTACAATTTTATTTTTAACTTTTTAGTCCAGATTGTTTCAAAAGTGTCTTGCTAACTGTTGGCTTTTCTTCGCCAATCTCTATTTTTCTATGTGTTGTAATTTCATTTTTAATTATTATTCCCACGAGTAACGTACAATTAAATGTTCAATCCCATCAAAGATCCAATAGCAGGGTGAATGTGGAAGACTACTCTTCTAAACAGTACGAAGTAATTGAAAACGATGTTTAGAATACTCACTATTTATCATGACATTAAGCGACTGCAGACACTATCGCAGCAGCTTGTACCAGGTTACAGCTGTGAAATTATTGTATTGTTAAACTTGTTAATAAGTGTGCAAAATTTCAAAAAATTAAGACGCCTGAAAATTGGTAATTAAATTAAATGCATATGGCGATATTGGCTGGGAAATCTACGAAGGGTGCGGCCGCCAAATGACGAAGGTTTCTCGAATTGTCGCGTTTGTGCACTAATGTTGCGGCTGCATTTGCCTAACTCGGCAATGCTATCATGTATAGGGTTTCAAAAGATTCGAACGTCAGGAAGTGGGTGAACACCGAAATGAAAGATTCCATTACATGCAACCATTTTTCTATTGTTACCGTCAATGTAACGAGAATAGCAGGACGTTGCTAAGAGATTACTGTATTGTCAACGGTTCTTAAAACGTGTGCAAAATGTTTCTATCGTTACAGTCAAATTAATTATAATATCAAGCTATATTGCTATGAGCAAAATTTCAAACAATTTGGACATCTGGAATAGGGTTAAAATTAAATTAAAAATTTCACGTCATTAAAACATTTTTCTGTTGTTACTGTCAAAGTAATGAGAATAGCAGGAGATTGCTGTGGAATTATTGTATTGTCATCGGTTCTTAATATGTGTGCGCAATTTCAAACGGCTAGGACATCTGGAAGTGGATCTCTCTACGGACAAGTGAGTGTCGCAGCTAGTGCCGGAACTTTTAAACTGCTGAAGGCACAAATGTTTCTGCCAGGTAAATAACGAGAAAATGAATCTTCAGCAGTCACAGTGTATGGGCTATGTATTTGGACAGACTTTGCCTTTTACACCTTTACCTCCAAGTGAATTGTTTGACAGGAATAATTTAAAATAATTTACGCTACTTTTGGTGGATTCGCAACAGTTTAAAAATATTCCCAGAGTTTTCGCAGCCAACTGACTGTTCTAAGCAGCGTGAAGAAACTCCTTACTTACATCTTCTTTATCTTTATCTTTATCTTTATATATATAAAAATCTCGTGTCACGATGTTCGTCCGGGATGAACTCCGAAACTACATAACCGATTTAGATGAAATTTGGCTTAATGTGTGTGATTTAGTCCAACTTAAAAGATAGGATAGTTTTTATCTGGATTATAGACCTCAATATTTATTATTTGCGAAATAAATGTTCATTAAATGTTTGTCATAGGACAATGGTTTGTAATTATTTGTAAGCCACCAAGGCTAAGCGGTCTGCTGGCTAAGTGGTTAGGGCGTCTGACTGGAGATGGAAAGGTCCCCGGTTCGAGTCCCTGTCTCGGCGAGGATTTTTATAGGACACTTAACCCGGCATTAACCCCCGGCGCAGCATGCTGTATGAGGTGAAATACGCCAGGACGGTACTGTGGTTCGGATTCGACGTTAAAATGTAGGTCCCCTGTACCAGGCAGGATGGGCGGGCTAGGTAAAGGCGGCTACGACAGGGGCAGAATGCCCAGCCAGTAGAAACCATGTCACCAGGTCATTACGACCACACGTAATTATTATTATAGTTCCATAAGTTTCTAACAGATGGCGATGTGTTAACTTATCTATACAACACTTGGTTAGCTAGGTTGGGTAATCATCCAGTAGATCACGTTCTGTTTCAATTTATTTATGCTACAGTTTATTCCTAACAGATGGCGGTGTGTTAATTTATCGAACCATCCAGTAGATGGCGTTGTATTTCGATTTATTTATGCTACGGTCTATTCCACGCCATATGTGTGAGTTTCTTCAATTTTAATTGTGCTGTGTATTGTGTTATAATTATACTGTATTGTTGTTCATCGTTTGTGTGTCTTTATACCTAACGACAAAGTAATTACACACATGAATATAACATTGAAGAAAACGTTACGATAAATTCGAATCGTGTAAGCATTTCTCGCTACCTTATCATTTTTCTTCTTCTTTTTGTTATGGTCAGCTAGACTCCACGTGTCAATTTCAATTCCTCTCCTGTTGTTTTTTCTTTCTTCCTCCCCAGTACTCCTTCATTATTGCACTCCTCTCTACCTTTGAATCCTGCCATATTCAAAGTCTGCTATCGAAAAATTTTCTTTCCATACGGTTCACTGGTATTATTTCGTTTCAAATCTTTCTAAACCTCTTGAAAGCCTGGTGTCATCCATGCTATAAATGTATCAAAAAATATCATTCTTCTTTTTCTGTTATTTTTTTCAATGTTATTTTATATTTCCTCATTAGTTCTTAACTTCCATTTTACTGTATTTTTCAATGGACCCAAAAATTCCGGCTTCACCACATGTATTATAGTGTCTTATTTTAAGGCTTTCAGAAAGGCACTTTTTGTTGTAATTCAAATATTTTTCAGTGAAATAGTCGCCAAAGAATCTAACCTCGACAATGCGTGTAGCAGAGAGGCAAGACGCACGACGAGAGAGCTCATCAATCAGCAACACAAATCGCGGCGAAGTAAGGAAGTTCAAAGAATCAGGACAGCTGAGCATCGTATGCAAGAATCTCAAGAACAGCGTGATGAACGTCTGTGACAGAATATATCGAGAACAAGAGCGGCACGAGAACAGCACATAGCTACATTTAGAGAAAGAGAACGAGAGAGACAGTAAATCAGCCGTGCTTTAACACGTGTATCATTTGTTCGTCTTGCGTTCCAATATGCACCAGCCATTGATTACTCTGCACATTCTAAAACTGCAATCGGTGCAGTGAGCAAAATATGCCAGTATTATCAGGCGTTGAAATTCCGCAATGAAGCAGCCAGCATGTGTTGTGCATCAGGAAAAGATGTATTATTACCACTACCCAATCCGCCAGAACATTTACAATCCTTCTTGCTGGCGAATCAAACGATTCGAAATTGTTTCTGCGCAAGACACGCAAATTCAATTCTTGCTTCCAGATGACGTCTTTTGGGGCAACAAAAATTTGCGATCTTACATCTGATGGACGTCATTTTGAAACTAAATTCAAAATACAAGGCCAGGTGTACCATAAGATTGGGTCGTTGATACCGATGCCAAACGATGACCCGAAGTTTCTCCAAATCTATTGGAAATTGTGAGGAACGCTTGAAAACTAGGTGCCAGTATAATTTCATCGAACAAGCAGAAGAGAGAGCAATTGTGGTATTGTTGGAAAATTGTTTGGAAAATAATAATCAACTTATTCAATTGTGTCGCCAGAATTAAAAAATGACAACTATCAAATTGTCATCAAAGCTGACAAATTACCATCAGGAGAATACGCTGGCAGATTCAACGCGCCAACCGTAGATGAAGTTGCAGTTTTTATGGTTGGTGACTCAGTTGATTAAAGTCACACGTCAAGATAGAACTGTTAGTATAATTTCGGATCTACACCGTTCGTATGACGCACTCCAGTATCCACTGATATTCTGGCAAGGGCAGAATGAATATCACATCAACATCAAACAGCGTGATCCAGTTGCTGGTAAATTTAATATTCAACTATTTAATTCGTTATTTTATTAGTACAGTAGACCCGCAGTATTCCGAACCAGGGGCCGGATTATAGCGGGCCCACTATATTGATTTCTTATTCTTTTTTTTACTATTTAATTTATTATTTTTTCAGGTAATAAAACAAATAAAAAAGTTACTTCAATGATGTACTACGCCCCCCGATTGATGATTAGACGTAATTAGGATAACTATATCCTTCGATATCGTCAACTGTGCCTTCAATACGTCGTGGATATGTACGCCAAGGTTGAAAACAAGCATTTGCGATTTATTCGATACAATCAGGTTAAATTACGATCGGAGGAATACATCCTCTTACGAGATACTGTTATCGGCAATATTTATGAAAATTTTAACGCCAATGATATCGGTAATGCATTTATTTTACCTTCAAGCTACATCGGCAGTTCACGGAACATGCAGGAATATATACGAGATGCGATGACTTACGTACGTCATTATGGTCGTCCAGATTTGTTTATTACATTTACATGTAATCCGAATTGGGAGGAAATACAAACTTAGCTATTACCAGGCCATCAATCAATGCATCGTCATGATGTCACGGCACGTGTGTTCAAACAAAAATTAAAATCATTGATTGATTTAATCGTAAAACATTCAGTTTTCGGTAACACACGTTGCTATCTGTATTTGATTGAGTGGCAAAAGCGAGGTTTGCCTCATTCTCACATTTTGATTTGGCTTGAAGTTAAAATCCGTCCAGAAGAAATTGATCAAATAATTTCAGCCGAAATTCCGGACCCATTAATTGATCAAGAATTGTTTGATATTGTTACCAGTCACTCGATCCACGGACCGTGCGGTGCTTTTAACATGACATCGCCATGCATGGAAGGTGGAAAATGTAAGAAGCGTTTTCCAAAGGAATATACGAATGATACTATTACGGATATCGATGGTTATCCGTTGTATCGCCGCAGAAACGCTGAGAATGGTGGCCAAACATTTACAATGCGAATGTCAAATTCTAGAAACCAAGTTGAAATTGACAATCAGTGGGTCGGTACCATACTCACCATTGCTTTCAAAAACGTATAAGGCTCATATTAACTGTCGAGTTTTGCAGTTCTGTAAAATCCATTAAGTACGTTTGCAAATATGTTAATAAAGGCAGTGATTTGGCCGTATTTGAAGTTCAAAATGTAAATAAAAATGACGAAATAACACGATACCAAATAGGTAGATACATCAGCAGCAACGAAGCTATCTGGCATATTTTTAGTTTTCGCATCCATGAAAGAGACCCTTCCATCCAGCATCTTGCAATACATCTTGAAAACGATCAACGTGTATATTTCACCGAAGAAAATATTTTCCAAAGAATACTTGAGCCACCAAAAACGTACAAACCACAAACTGAATTTTTCACATTGTGTCAAAAATCTGATGTGTTCCGCCAATTCGCAAAAAACATTATTATATACCGACTGTTCCAAGCTATTTTTCATGGAACAAATTAGGTAAAAAATGGTAGCCACGTAAACAAGGAGAACCACATCCTTCGATCGCAGGCATATTCAAAGCAAAGACTTTGCATCCAAAACAACGTGAATGTTTCTTTCAGCGTTTGTTATTGGTGAATGTTCCTGGACCAGCTTCTTTCAAATGTTTACGAACAGTTAATGGTCGAGTGTTCAATACATGTCGAGTGTTCAATACATTTCGAGTGTTCAATACATGTCAAGATGCATGTCGCGAGATGCAGCTGCTGGTAGACGACAATTATTAGGGACCTGATACTTGCTGATGCAGCGTTGACAGCCACGCCGAATAGTATTCGTCAAAATGTTTGCAATTATTTTGACATGTTATCCAACACAACCTTCGAGTTTGTGGGAAAAATATAAAAACAGAATGACTGAAGATATAACTGAAATTTCAGTTTATATAAATAAATAAAAAAGATTTTTTTATATAAATATCAATTTTTATATAATTTCAATTAAGTAATTTATAATGAAATGTAAATTAAATTTTTTTATGATCGTTTGTCCTTAATTTTAACTCTCCTTAACTCTTTACCAATTACATTTGAATTTCTAAATCGAATACAATGTTTTTGTCTTTATTAGTGAATATTAATTTGACTACTTGAGGAAGTTTAGAATAACATTAATCCAACGTACTATAATTAGTAAGTCACAGCAACGCGTGACCGGGTCAGCTAGTATATATAAAAATCTCGTGTCACGATGTTCGTCCGGGATGAACTCCGAAAACTACATAACCGATTTAGATGAAATTTGACTTACTGTGTGTAATTTGGTCCAACTTAAAAGATAGCATAGTTTTTATCTGGATTATAGACCTCAATATTTATTATTTGCGAAATAAATGTTCATTAAATATTTGTCATAGGACAATGGTTTATAATTATTTGTAAGAAGGCCAAAGCTAAGCGGTCTGCTGGTTCAGTGGTTAGGGCGTCTAATTGGAAATGGAAAGGTCCCCGGTTCGAGTCACTGTCTTGGCGACGATTTTTTATAGACACTTAACCCGGCAATAACTCCCGGCGCAGGCATGCTGTGTGAGGTGAAATACACCAGGACGGTACTATTATTCGGATTCGACGTTTAAATGTAGGTCCCCTGAACCAGGAGAGGATGTGAAGGCGGCTACGACAGGGGCAGGATGCCCAGCCAGTAGAAACCTTGTCACTAGGTCATTATGACCACACGACATTATTATTATAGTTCCATAAGTTTCTAACAGATGGTGATGTGTTAACTTATCGATACAACACTTGGTTAGCTAGGTTGGGTAATCATCCAGTAGATCACGTTCTGTTTCAATATATTTATGCTACAGTTTATTCCTAAGAGATGGCGGTGTGTTAATTTATCGAACCATCCAGTAGATGGCGTTGTATTTCGATTTATTTATGCTACTGTCTATTCCACGCCATATGTGTGAGTTTCTTCAATTTTAATTGCTTGTATTGTGTTATAAATTATACTGTATTAGTTGTTCATTCGTTTGTGTGTCTTTATACCTAACGACAAAGTAATTACACACATGAATATAACATTGAAGAAAACGATACGATAAATTCGAATCGTGTAATGTATTTCTCGCTAGCTTATCATTTTTCTTCTTCTTTTTGTTATGGTCAGCTAGAGACCACGTGTCAATTTTAGTTCCTCTCCTGTTGTTTTTTTCTTTCTTCCTCCCCAGTACTCCTTCATTATTGCACTCATCTCTACGTTTGAATCCTGCCATATTCAAAGTGGGGCTATCGAAAAAAATTCTTTCCATACAGTTCACTGGTATTATTTCGTTTCAGTTCTTTCTAAACCTCTTGAAAGCCTGGTGTCATCGATGCTATAAATGTATCGAAAAAAAACATCATTCTTCTTTTTCTGTTATTTTTTTCAATGTTATTATACATTTCCTCATTTGTTCTTAACTTCAATTATACTGTATTTTTCAATGGACCCAAAAATTCCGGTTTCACCACTGTATTATTGTGTCTTATTTTAAGGCTTTCAGAAAGGCACTTTTTGTTGTAATTCAAATATTTTTCAGTGAAATGTCGCCAAAGAATCCAACCTCGACAATGCGTGTAGCGGAGAGGCAAGCCGCACGACGAGAGAGCTCATCAATCAGCAACACAAATCGCGCAAGTAAGGAAGTTCAAAGAATCAGGACAGCTGAGCGTCGTATGCAAGAATCTCAAGAACAGCGTTATGACTGTCTGTGACCGAATATATTGAGAACAAGAGCGGCACGAGAACAGCACATCGCTACATTTAGAGAAAGAGAACGAGAGAGACAGTAAATCAGCCGTGCTTTAACACGTGTATCATTGGTTCGTCTTGCGTTCCAATATGCACCAGCCATTGATTACTATGGCATATTCTAAAACTGCAATCGGTGCAATGAACAAAATATGCCAATATTATCAGGCGTTGAAATTCCGCAATGAAGCAGCCGGCATGTGTTGTGCATCAGGAAAAGTTGTATTATTACCACTACCCAATCCGCCAGAACTTTTACAATCCTTCTTGCTGGCGAATCAAACGATTCGAAAATGTTTATGCGCAAGACCAAATTCAATTCTTG
>JARYHS010011408.1:289083419-289126607 GCA_031002005.1 Vandiemenella viatica | reverse complement strand
TAAACAAAAAAACCAATGTCCATATCTAGATTTCACACCAAAGATGTATAATGATTAATGAAGCATTAGTGTTAATCGAAGATTTATGTATTTTTAAATTTCAGATTTTCCACTTAATCACTATGGTATGCCATCAGCTGATCGACCGACAATTATTGTGTTATAATGAGCCTTTACTGACAGCAGAACCAAAAAATATTTATAATCGGATTATGCTGAGTGTTGATGGTGAACAAGGCGTTTTTTTTTGTGTTTTTTTTTTTTTTTTTTGGACGCGCCAGGTGGAACTGTTAAGACATTTGTAATATCGCTGATCCTTGCGAAGGTGCGGTCGCAACAGAAAATTCCATTGGCAATTGCATCGTCAGGCATTGCTGCCAGTTTGTTAGATGGTGGGCGAATCGCACTTTCAGCATATAAGCTGCCACTAGACATTCATAACAAACCAAACGCAATGTGTAAACATCAAAATGAAAAGTGGAATGGCTGCAGTGTTGGAAAAGAGTTCAATTATAATTTGGGATGTGTGTACCATGTCTCATAAACATTCACCCGATGCATTTCATAGAACTGTGCAAGATTTGAGAGGTAACGATAAACTTTTCGGTGGTGCTGTCCTACTACTGTCTGGTGGCTTCCGACAGACATTACCAGTGAATCCTCGCTCTACTTTTGCTGATGAGATTAATGAAGTGAACTACACTTAACGGTTCCTTGAGGTTTATTACTCTGAACACAAATACAACTGGTAAACCATAAACAAATGTGGGCACAGTTATCAGATGACCGTCGAGAATTGTAGCCTGGTCCTGATCCGGGGTAGAGTGACGGCTTCTACTTCTCGTGAACTTCCGGTGGTCTTCCGTAGTTGACGCTGGTTCAGCGGTCAGGTCGGAACTGTCGGTGGAGCTGCCGGCTACGCTTATATAGGCGGCCTGGCGCAGGAATACCGTTGTGTGGTAGTACGGCGACCTCTGTAAGAAAAAGTCCCACTTAGCCTCTAGATGATTCTATTTATTTTCCTGGTTTGTTTTGATGCCTCTGCGCCTGTTTGGAGTCGTATATGTCTCCCGGCGTGCAGGCGCGTTGTGTGTGAGGTCTGCCTGGCAGGGGCCTTTACTGGCAGACTGAACAATTAACGCATGTTTAAAACAATTGTTTTTATGGCGGAATGTCGAAACACTTTGATTGACCATGAACATGCGAGTACAGTTGCAAAATGATCCATCGGCACAAGTATATTGTAAGCAATTGCTGGATATTGGAAAAGATGAAATAGAACTGCATCGAAATACACAATACATCAAATTGCCAGACAAATTCTGCACTGTTGTTCACTCAAAAATGAACTAACTCAGCGTGTGTTCCTGGATATATCAAATAATTACTTAGATCATAATTGGATCGGTAATCGTGCTATTTTGGCAGCAAAAAATGTTGATGTCAACGAAATTAACTTCCAGATACAACAGTTGTTGCCAGGTGATCTGATGTCTTTTAAATCAATAGATACTATTGGAGATGAAAATGAAGCCGTAAATTTTTCAAATGAGTTTTTAAACTTTTTGGATATAACAGGAATGCTGCCACACAATCTCCGGTTAAAGATTGGTTCACCGATTATTCTTCTTCGTAATTTGAATCCACCTAGATTATGCAACGGTACACGTTTGGTGATCAAAAGGATCACCGGAAATGTTCTTGAAGCAAATATTTTGACTGGAATGTTTAAAGGAGAAATCGTCCTGTTGCCACGTATTCTAATGTTACAGTCAGAATATCCAATACCATTTAAAAGGCTTCTATTTCCGATTCGTTTGTCTTGCGGCTTGGATTTGGAATATATGTGTTTCTCCCATGGGCAACTATATGTCGCCTGCTCACGTGTAGGGAAACCATTAAATCTATTTTCATTAGCAAAAGACAGGCTAACTAAAAATATGGTGCACCAATTAGCGCTTAGACAAATTAAAATTATAAATTGTAATAATTTAAAATTATGAAAATAATTGTTAAAAATGTTTAAAAATCAACTTCATAGGCCTCATTTATAAAACTGAAATTTCAGTTTATATAAATAAATAAAAATAATTTATTTTATAAATATCAATTTTTATATAATTTCAATTCAGTAATTTGTAATAAAATGTAAATTAATTTTTTTATGATCGTTTGTCCTTAATTTTAACTCTCCGTAACTCTTTACCAATTACATTTGAATTTCCAAATCGACTTCAGTGTTTTTGTCTTTATTTGTGAATATTAATTTGACTACTTTAGGAAGTTTAGAATAACATTAATCCAACGTACTATAATTACTAAGTCACAGCAACGCGTGACCGGGTCAGCTAGTTTCTTAATATATCCCAATTGAGATATTTTTTTCCTTACATCTTTAGTCACATAATTTAGTAATTTAGTGTGTACCAACTCCTATTTTCTTAATACTTTTATGAGAATATCCTGAAATATTATCAGCTCCTGTAATTTCTACATAGAGGAAAGGTGCCTATTATGCGATAGTTCCCTAATATGAGACACCTCAACTGTGCTCATGGTAGGTGCTGAAATCTGGTGGAAAGTTTCTTAAACACATCTCTAGCATGTACGACAACGACACAGTGAGTGGGATGCCATTGTTGAGTCAGACGTAGTACCCAGAGGCTTTTATAAAATTTATAGCGTTTGGAGTTTTTGTGACATCGGTGTTAAGACATTATCTCTGCTTAAAGGTGAGTGGATATTACTGTACTCTTTTATTGATGTTATTTGTGACGGTGTTACCTATAATTATTGACAGTTAGGTTCATTTTCCATCGAACGTTGTTAGCATGTGCGTGATTCTTTGTGTAAGATGGCGAGATTCCTAATATACGATAGTAAGGGGATCCAAATATGCGACAGTGTCGCATATTACGATACCTATCGCATATTGGGGGAACTCGTTCTCTCACAATTTGTTGTATACGTAATTTATACAATACTATCATAAGATAACAAAATTTTATCATTTATTGTAGTAAAATATTGTAAATTGCATTTATTTTGATTAAATTACCATAAATAGGGATTACTTTGACTAGTCTTATGATCAGAAATTGGAATGTTTTCTGGACCTTTCTATTAGGGCAATATTTTATGGGGCCTTTGAAAACCTACTATGCCTAAGAGATAGAAACATGGTTGGCAAGTAACCCAGGTTGTGTTACCACCCCATTATTAATAGCCAGGTTATTTGGGGCAGCTTACAACCGAGCAGCAACAATGGAAGCATCTGTGAATGACTTCAGAAAAACAGGTCTCATCCCATGCAACAGGAACATCTTCAGGGGGCATGAATTTTCAGTTCATCGTCATGCTGTCGCTCCTCAAGAAATAGATACCGAAAATGAAAATGAAACTAATGATGGTGGTATTGGTCAAGCTGTCAGCCCTACAGACATCAGACCTCAGACCTCTCCCATAGATTGCGAACCCACCTGTAGATGGCCAAGAAGGTCTAACATCGCGTTCGTGCTCTGCTGCGTTACTAACTTCATCTCCTTACGTGAAGCGATTGCAAGATTCTAAACAGAAGAAATCAGCGGCTGAAGCTAAGAAAGCAGCCAAAAAGTTATTTGGAGAGAAGAGTGGAAAATCTTCAAAGCGTAGACCTAAAGCAGAAGAATCGTCTAGTGACTCGGCATCCGATGTCCATCTTGATGAAAGTGGTGAATCAGACAGCAGTGATGACGATGACGCAGAGTGTCTGTTCTGTACAGGGCGTTTTTCTGACGGGGAAAAATGGGCACAGTGCACGAAATGTTATCGCTGGGCTCATGAAGATTGCGGTGTCACAGAGTACAATTTTGTTTGCCCGCAATGTCTTAAAAATAAACATAAGTAGTGTTAAATGAGTGAGAGATATCAGAAATCAATGAATATGTAAATATTGTATGTTCACATGTCATTATTTGGTAATAAAAAAAATAAAGGAAAATATTGTTACTGTCTCATATTAGGAATCCTTTACTTCATTTCAAAAAAATGCCTTGTTTGTGAAGATTTAATAATTACTTTGAAAGATTGTTTAATATTGCAAATATGACAAATGTATGGTAAAATTAAATAATGCAAGGTATTATTACCATAATAAAAAATATAATTGCATTTTCTTTTAGGTCCTTAAAATGGATTTAAAAAAATGTGTCTCATATTAGGCACCTTTCCTCTACTATTTTCTAATGTTACATACATTTACAGAAAGTCATATGAAAACGATGTTCGCTTTTAGATAGTGACGACCAAGGAATTTTAGTCAGATTCTTGTTTCACGATTCGGTGATACCATCAAGGGAGATCATATCATTACACAGAAATATCTTACTTCTGACGTATACAAAGTTACGATTTAATAAGCTTCATATGACATTTCTAAAAATGCACAGTTTTTCTTGTCTCATAAATTTCCCTTTTTTTTCTTGTCTGTACTTTGAGTTTAAATGACTATGAATAATTTTGAAATCTCATTTCATTTTACTCACTTTCTTTGTTGGTCTTTGAGTGCCCTCAGCATAATATCAGAAAGTCTGGTGGGAGAGTGATTAACATTCAGATTCAAAGCCGATACAGTCACTCAGATTATGGTCTTCCTTGGTTTACCGAAATATCTCCAGGCAATGACCGATTTTTTCCCCGTTTCTTGCTTCATATTCCCTACGGCCTCCAATGGCATCAATGGCATATAGTTGCTAAAAAGCTTTGTTGTTTTTAATCGCGTAAATTATTCACCTGGGGATTTAAATATAACTAAGCCTAGGTAGGCCTCTGAAGTGAGTAATATATGAGGCTTAGACCACGGCCTTCTTAGACCACGGCCTTCTTTGAAGGACAGACTCGCGATTTACGCAGAAGGCTTGAATTGTGAACGTAAACGTCACTTCTGAGTGATCTAAGTTAATCAGTACAAGTGTTAAGGCAGCCGTTTCGACAACACTATATACTCTGTTCTAATCAGGATCTGCAATGGAAATTTTGTAGGAACTTAACCTCATACCTATTTATATTTAAGGCATTGTTATAACTCTGTATTACAGATACACTAAAAAGTAGATTCTAAGCGAAAATTGTCATTAAGGGTATGCAGATTAACTTTGTTTTTCCACTAAGAAATGTACTTTTACCTTAGGTACGAGAGTAACATAATTTTTTTTTTAGCCTGATTAACTATTTAAAGTTCATTTTGGGGAATATTTAGACAGTCGATTCGCTTGTGAGTTTTTTTTTTTTTCCCCAATCAGAAAATTTCCAGTGATCTTGTAATCTGCGGGAGACTGTTTACTCTGAAATTTTCGCCACGCCTTTGTGACGTCCCACTCACAAGCCATTGCTTGGAAATAATATGACAAATAATATTGTAATCAATGTTTGTAAATAAGTTTGTAAGTTAATGTATCACAGGTTTTCACAGCGTAGTAGTATGTATAGTCATTGGGGTAATTTAAGATTAGATGTTGTAAGTTTGTTTACTTGAAGTTGGCACGAGTATGGTAAAAAGAGAAAGGAGGAGGAAGCTATTATGGCGGCGTAAAAGTTAGCGAGCAGATTTTTGTGTTCTGGAATGTTTGTAGTAATTTTATAAAGAGTGCACGTTGGTTTGTTGATAAGAGTGAATAAAATTGAGTTAAACGAGAGCTCAAGCGTTTTATTGTAATTATTATCCGTTGCGCATCAAACAGTGTAAAACTATATCTAATTAATTTAATACTAACAACGTGTGCGAAGTGGTAGCATAAACCGCTAAAATCAACAACTTGGGCCAAATGCTGAAAATGACGGGCTACTGCTTTCTATGATGATTTTATCATAGGTACCACGCACCTTTCTGTAGGACTCTACCGGAGTAAGAGGAATTACAACTGTGTTTGAGAAATGTTCAAAAAGAAATATACAGAGCTCGCAGTCCGTGGTTGCGGACAGCTAGTCAGTCGCACGAGTTGGGCAGAACTAATTGAGTTGGTTGCCATCGCAGTTGAAGCAATGCTACTTCGAGTTACGGAGCCGCAAGTTGAGGGTCTGGCGATTGCAGTTAGAGTTTGAAGCTGTAGCCTAACAAAGATTTGCAGTCAGTGCTCATTAGTTTTAACAATAGCTGAAAGGGAAGCGGAAGACAGAAGGTAACTTACAATGCTGATTTCTAAGTTTCAAATACGTCGTAGGTGATCCGTTTGGAATGGCCATTACTTTCATGTAACTGGAATAAGACTATTATTATACCAACAATCCTGATTATTTACGTCAAAGAGGCTAGTGGCACTGATTGACAAACCAGCTAAAAAGAAAAAAAATAATACTAAACTGGTTGCGTAAAAGTTTTCTCGATCTTTCCACCGGAATAGCGCGTCAGTAAGAGGCGACGTTTCGGAACCTGATTCTGGCTCCATCTTCCGGCGATTTCAAGTAGAGTCCACGCATTATAAGGCATTCGCTTGCAATAACCGCGGATTCTTCCGAAATCCGACACTTCGCCGGAAGATGAGCAAGACAGGCTCCGAAACGTCACCTCTTACTGACACGCTATTCCGGTGGAAGGCTCGAGAATATTTTACGCAATTGACTCACCAAGAAAGCCCACATTCTTTCACTAAGCTGATTGTTTACCAGAAATTTGTAATGCCACTCTTAGTTTACGGTACGAATTAAAAAAATTACAAAATAGCTGACAAAATCACCAAAGTTGAGGCTTCATTGTAAATCGGCTTAAGAGACTTCAGTAAGTTACATTTCAAATGTGCGCGTGGGAACATAGATCTCTAATAATGACCCTGCACGTTTCTGCAGACACTGTTGGTCGAGATCGCGCCTATCGGGCGATGAAACGATTTCGCCAAATTTCTCCTCCTTGTCCCTTTGTTGTTCGCCCATCGTGTATATGTTCCCTCAAAGTCCTATAGTGCAATATACTATGTCGTCACCCTCTTCATGTAGTAGTGAGAGGTGAAATTTATGTTATTTGTCTTGCAAAATTAAGAGAATTTACATCTGAAAGTGATAATGTTGAACAGGCCTACTCATCAATTGTCGTTGTGTTAGAAAGACTCAAATCTGCTGTTTGTCGTATTTCGATGTTAAAAAGGTAATTATCTTTAACTGTATCAACAAGCTGTCAACTAACATTATAAGTTATCTAGAGTAACAACTATCGGAAGAATGAGTGTTGATATTATAGACTCTTATACTGTTATCAGTTACAATAATATGTGAATGTACTTTTGGGAGAAGATGATTAATATTGTTGGAAAGACACTACATATGAAGCAAAAATATTCTCATTGGTAAGTTGATTCTTCAGAATTGAATCACACAGGGATTGTGGCACGTTTCCTGATCAGTTAACAACTTTATAATAAAAGTTCCATAATCAATGACATAACTCATCTTACATTAGAAAAAATGAAAAAAACGTTGACTATGTAGAACTTATGCAGGTTACTATAAAAGAATCATTCACTTTCAAAACCAGATTTATTTCAAAATATTATACTTATAAATATAATTGATATATGAAAATAACCATAAAATATCCAAGTTTTATGCTCACTCTACAAATGCCTCCTTGGTGACACGACATACGTCCAGGCGGTAGTTCAATTCAATCTACACATTTTGTAGCGTGGTCGCGTCAATGTTCATCAATGCATCACTGAACAAGGCTGTTCTTTCCGTACTGCCTTCTGAAAGAACGTTGCACTGCTATGACAGACGAACATTTCGCATATTCAAGGACGCAGAAACTCTTTTCCCCCTTTGCCTCCATTTCTGGAGAGACTGAACTGAACCGGTTACAGATACTGAACTAGTGCTGCCATGCCACCTGGTGTACTAACTTGGATATTTTGCGGTAATTTTCATATATCAATCACATTTGTAAGTATAATACCTTTGAATAAATCTGGTTATGAAAGTGAATGATTCTTTTGTAGTAACCCTGCATTCCGTACCTGTTACATGAATAAGGCGTTGATACGATGAATCAAGGTTACAGCAGTTTGGATATGCTCAACATCGGCGAAGATGTGCTAGTTGAGAGATAAGTTCATACTGCCGCAGAGAAATAATTATAGGTGATTAAATCTGAGAAGCGTTTCATACAACTGAGTGCGCATATATCACTTCGAGCCAAAGATTTCTATACCGCTCTCTCCCCCAAGGTGCAAACTCCGTCACTAAGTGTTTACACAATACTGTTCGATGTGGAGCAATGTCGCGTAGCCAGATCAGAAATTAATGTGTATCTGTTTGTCCAATCGCGGCTTCTTCTGTAGAGAACTTGTTTTCATATTTTTCAGTAGAGTCATTTTCAAATACGAGACTCTGATTTTTAAAACTTTATTTACGCTCACTAAGAAATGTTTAAAAACTTATTTATTACTATTGTGTTTTCTATTATTTGCTGAATGCAATTTAATTATTCTGTGAACTCATAACTGTAAACTCATAAATAAAACAGGCAATATCTGTCATATATTTGCAAGAATAATATTCTAGAATCAAAGTTAATTTTTATCATAATTTCGACAGTTAATTTTTGAATATATAGATGCGCAAGTAATGTATTTTTTAATAAAATGGTTTTCATTACTTTCGACATTATAAATAAATATTTTTTTTTTAAATGTGACGTATCTTGCGGGCTGGAAAAATGTTCATTGAACGCGAGCCGCGGTTTGGCCACCCCTGGTTTAAGGTATTACGATAGCAGACCTGCATCACGTTAAGTTATATTGAAAATATTTGCACCACGATCATAAAGAAATTAAAACCAATTTAGAGGTTCACAACATCATTTAATGAACTCATAGATGACAATCCTCAGTACACTATGTTTTATTTCCCTTAACGTTCTGTACTACAGAAAAGAATTTATGGCTGTACACCTCCTCTATATCGAGGTCATTAGGGGGCGGGAAAAAATTGAAGGCAGGAACGCGAAGGAATTCGGCCATGACCTTTTGGAAGGAACAAACCTGGCGTCTCACTGCAATCTTAATATTTAGACAGTAAAAACTAACTAAATTACTCCACCACCCGAAGTTTTGATGAATCCTCCCAAAGAAGGCATACTAAACCATTGTGTCACAGATAGGGCGGACAGTTCTTTTCCTTTATAATCTAGTATTTAGCGTGGAATCCGAATCATGGAATAATGCATATAATTATGCATTACAGCTACGTCTAACATGTTTCATTATATGACACGATCAGTATTGATTTCAAGAGTTGTTGGTTTTTTTTTTTTTTTTTTTTTTTTTTTTTTAAAAAGTTCATAAAATCTGATAAAATAAATATCTGTAGTTAAATAGAATATAAAAATAGCCACTGCACAAAGTGATAGTAATTAACAGTAGGCATTTTAAGAATTGAATATTTTATTGTTTAAATAACAGCAGAAGCTATGGGATTTAGCAGGAGATCCTAATGATTTGCAAACAGAGTTTTCTTTCACGGCGCGCTTTTCATCTCTGCCATGGTCGCAAACTCAACCTGATACAGTGGTGGATTATGTGTGCGTACCACGTTTTCTATGTCCTGCATCACTAGTGACTGTGTATTGAAGCGTGAACTGGATTCCGTCGCAATATTCGATTAGACGATAACTGTAAATTGTAACCAGAATGGCCGGTATGACAAGTTGGATGTTTAATCATGGCCCGTTGCTTCTGCCCCCACTGAAGTGTTTCAGTTTAAGTAAAGGCAGAACGCGAAAAAAAAAAACTGGATGTACTTCAGCAGCTTACCTGAAATGCTTTCAGCAATGAATGTTGAAGAAGTGGATGGGGGGGAGGGGGGCCGTGTGCTATTGTAAAAAAAAAAAAAAAATGACCATTCACAAGAAAAATTTCAAGTTGAATTTTCGTGCTACAACGAGATGCGTTTTCGCCAATCGTCATATAAATTTACCGTCACTGAATGTCAAAAAAGATGAAGCACCCAGATGGTGAAGAGGAAACGAAATAAAATTTCGGGGTCGAGGAAATATGTGATGTTATTTCAGTGATTGCGAATTCGAGTCAAGCTTTACAAATAACTTTACAATATTTGACCACTTATCAATATGAAGTTACAACCCCTCTGGCATGGAAACATGCACTGATTTCGTTGTGAAGGATGTCATAAAGCTGTTGTAACCTCTTCTGAGGCCCACAACTATTCTAAATGGTCCTTGATATCCTGGATACTGACACTGCGACATAGTCTGATTTTCTTTTTTACTTATAGCTTTATGCCTCGTCGACGTCGGGGTAATTAGAGGCGGGATGGGATTGGGGCCAAGGAACGGGAAGGAATTCGGCCATGGCCTTTTGAAGGAAGCATCCCGGCATTCGCCTGGAGTGATTGAGGAAACCATGAAAAACCCAAATCTGGATGTCCGGACGGGGGTTCGAACCTCGCCTTCCCGAACGCGAGACCATGAGTGTTAACCATTCACCCACCTCGCTCGGTTTGACGTCCGAGCTGGCACAAATCATGTTCTACCGGGGTCTGATCTGGGGATCATCTCAACATCAAGCAACACGTGCTGTGTGTGTACCAACATTGTGCTGTTGAAAATTGGCACCACGATATTGTCGCATTAGAGATAGCACATGACGACGCAGGATGTCCGTGACGTACCATTATGCCGTTATGCCGTCTGAATTCCCTCAATCACTACCAGCCCTGACCTTTAATCATTACCGATTGCTCCCCACTCCATGATGCCAGAAGTAACACCGCTACCCTTCTCCAAAACACTGGAGAATGGGACCTCTCCTCAGGTCACCACCATACTCGCCGACGATGGTCATCCGAAGTAGTGTAGAATCACTGTACGCAATCAATGGCTTCCCTTTGCTTTCAACGATGAATCTTAGTTCTGCACTAATTCGGATTACTCTCGCCGGCGATTATGGCAGCGACTGGAGCAAGGGCCCATTCTTCCGATGTCATGGAGACATGTAATTACAATTAAATTTACTCAAAAGATTATGGACATAAAAAATACAGAAATGATTAGATATACACGCACTTTGAGCGTGAGAATTCTGTGCGGAATGAAACTACTACGTGTTGCTATCAGAGCCTCTTGACTTTGTAGTTGGAATCAAGGAGAGCCTGAATATTCTGTTGGCTAACACACTACCACGTGGTTTGTAGGCGCATCCACAATGTTTCGACAGTGAATTCAGAAGGACCAGAACGAACAAGCTGCGGACCAAACATGTCTCAGCCGCATTCGATGGGCGACATGTCAGATGATTGTGCAGGTTAGGGATGCAATGATACCCGTTGTTTTTCGAAGAAGGCCAATCATTGTCCTGCTGCAATATGGCATGTGGAGCTGCCTGCAAGAGGGGCAGTGCCTCGGCCCCAAGACGTCTCTAATATCGCACTTGCTGTTCATACCGCCTTCTATACGTATGAGGAGAGGTCGGAGGTTGAATCCCAAGGTACCGGAAACCATCACGGCGTTTCTGCACTATGGCGCTCATCCAAGAAGGCTGTGGTGTTGATAGTTTCTGGTCAATGGAAGCCGTCGTAATGGTTAGCGTGCCATCAGTCCACCCCTGACCTGATCTGAGAATTATTGTTAAGCTGTATTACAACCAGTCTGCTCATATGAGACTGGGGGGAGAAAATAAGGATGAAGTAAAAATTCTTCGTGGTGTAAGACAAGGTCATCTATTCAGAGTATGTATTTAGGGAGGCGTTGAGCGATGTGGAGATGGGAGTTCTGTTGAATGGAAACTGGATAAACAATATTCGCTACGCAGATGACACAGTCATTTTTGCTGACAGTCAAGAAAGTTTACAATATCTTATAGATAGGGTATCACAATGCAGCCGCGAATACGGACTTGACATTAATATAAATAAATCAAAAGTAATGGTCATTGGTAAAAACAACACCTCCCAATGCCATATTATGATTAACCGGAAGACCATTGAATGTGTATCAAGGTATAACTATCTTGGCACCACGGTAAATTGCCAATAGAACCCATCTGATGAAGTAAAGTCACGTATTGGTAAAGCCAGGAGGGCTACTTTCAATAAAATGAATAATCTTTTTAAACGTCGTAATTTATCGATTACCACGAAGATGAGACTCCTGCGCTGCTTTGTGTTTTCTGTCCTCCTGTATGGCGTTGAAACGTTGACATTAACAGAAACTATCAGTAAAAGGTTAGAAGTGGCTGTATCGAAGAATGTTGAGAATACCATGGACAGCCACACCAGAAATGCTGAAGTGCTACGTAAAATAAAAAAAGATATGGAAATACTGACCACCATAAAATCACGGAAGCTGCAGTACCTTGGCCACATCATGAAGAATAATAGTCGTTATGAACTCCTGCAGTCTGTTCTCCAGGGAAAGATACCAGGAAAGAGAAGTGCTGGTAACAAAAGAATTTCCTGGCTACAAAATCTGAGAATATGGGCCTGTAAGATAACTATGGAGCGAATCCTAGAATCAACCAGCTGAGACAAGACAGCCAAGATGGTTGCCGACATACGGAACAGATAAAGACCAAGGAAGAAGAAGAAGTCCAGCCCTCAGCGAACCGTCGACTTAGTCATGCGATCACCCGTTGCAGTGCTCCAACAACGAGCCGACACTGAACAAAGCTTTTCACTCGGTTACGGCCATTTGGAGAAAAGGACGATCACCGTGCGCTGTGTTCACATTATGAGCTACTGTACCTTTTCGTCGTTGTATACGACCCTCTGCTATCCACGGGTCCCACATTCGCGTCACTCTCGTAGTAGCGCGCCGTGTACGAGCCGCAAAGTCACGAAACGACAAAACCATTTCCTGGAGATCAACCAACCTGCCACTTCGAACCAACGCACTCGCTCATAATGCGCCTTCTGATGGCGACAAGATGTACCGGTATTTACTTTCACGTTTCCAGTTCGTTTGAAAGCTTTTTACCGACTAATTGTGTCGCAACACATAAGATGGCGCTGCTGGGACTAAGTGCACGCCATCTCTCTGCTGCCTTAACCACTTATTATGGATCTAATGTTCCACATATGCTCTGAGTTTGGAGTGATTCAGACCATTCCTTTTATTGGTTTTATTTTTCAGAAATGTGTTAAAGATTTTCGCTCACAAGTGTCACCTTTGACCTCGAACGCTCGGAACCGCACGAAAACATGCTTAGAATAACATGCTTAGAATAACAAGCGATCATAAACAAAACAGTGGTGTGTGTCGTTTCCATGCAACACGTTGCACTCTACTTCAAGTAACATTTTAATAGAGAGAAACAAAGTAACAAGATATCAGTATCATATGAAGGAAATTATACGTAATTCAATAATGTCAGTGTATCATTACGTTTTCAGTCAACAACTCTCTGCTTAAAGTACTTAATATGGCGCAAGACGCCGTATACAACATGACCACACACCTGATAGTGCTTATATTAGTCCTCAAAGTGCAGATGTGGGATTTCGATGAAGTGGTCAAGACAAAGTGAAAGAGAGCAATGTGTACACCTCACCAAAGCCGCGTTACCACATTCCAAATCTATTTCTCATTCACACAGTCCAATGTCAAAAGCCACACTAATTACATTTTCAAATGATGAGTTTGATATATCAATGTCATAACTTGGCTTTCGCCAAGCATATTGCAACATAGGCTTATACCTAGCAAATTGATTGTAAATCACAGAGTGAAGTTTCATGATGAAATAACTACCATGTTTCGTCATTTGTGGTTTGGCACATTGTAGTCTTACAAAACCAGCAGTCCTTCTGATTTAGAGCTTATATTGCCGAAAGAAGTAAACATCAAGGGATTGGCAATATTTTGTTGTTTTCGGTGGCAATACCTGCAGCATAACATCTTTGTTTGGAAAAGTTTCATCTAGAAGGGTGCGATCTGTATGACCTGACCAGGAATCACACAATAATAGGCTAATTTCATTTGTTACTTGTTCGCCAAGGAATGAAGTTAGAAAACGTTTCATGTGTTCTTTAGTCATTTTTTCACTTTTGCTTGCCTCCACTTGAATGTTTCGTGGACAGGTTGTTTCAAGTTTCCTTGAAATATTTCGACCGAAACTGCCTTTCGTCTCTTGAAAACAGATATATAATTAATGGCGCTAGCAGACAAGTGCGAAGGTCGGCATGGAACTGACACACACTACTGTTTTGTTTATAATAGCTTGTTATTATAGACATGTTTTCGTGCGGACCCAAGCGATATTAGTCAAAGGTGTCCCCTGTTAGTAACAATGTTTTAGGATCTGCATTATTTTGGTGCTGTATCAAAGGTGTTGTATTCTTAAGTGCCATGATGTTGTAGGTTAGAAGAATTTGGATAAGGGTCAAAGCGATGTTTGTAATCGGAGATACAAGTAAATAATAACCTAGATTCGTATGTGGAATAAATTTCAGGAATTTCAAGGTAGAATGAGGCGATTCATTCCATGGTTTTAACCTAATTACCACCCTGTTATGGATAACTGTATCATTGCTTTTTGAGATTCAATGTTACACAATCAAACTGGCCTCGCTTGTCCATTTTATGTTTCAGTACTAGCACATAATTGACTAACAGAAAGTTATATCAAAAATCTTTCCTAAAATTTTGTTGCTATATTACAAACTACTTTCTTTCCTTGCAGAAATTTTAATTCTTTCTTAAGCTCTACATTACTTACCTGCAACAGGTGCCAAATCAATCGACCTGTAATTCATGTATTCCTGCCTTTCAAGTTCTTTGATATGGAGAAAATATCCACGCTTGATCTAAATAATAGGTCTATTTTTAGGAATGGTTCAACTTTGTAATCACTTATCTTCAACATACCGCAAATAATCTTATCCTCACCAGCTCCTTTGCTTTCTCTTAATCTACATGGTTCCACAATGATATCCTCAGTGTCTATTTTTAATTTACTCATTTCTACCTACTGATAATTCCTTTTCAATTTCTGTGTAACTATGCGAAACGTTTTCATCAAACTACAATATTTCATATATTCCCATATCCGTGGTTACTTCTGCTGCCTGAACTCCTTGTCCACCCCTCAGTTTTCTAATATAACAGTAGAATTCCTAGTTTTATCGTTCACTGTCCTTTCTCCAACTCAATGTTCTTCTTGAATACATATTTAGTTACATTCTCTGCTTTTATTAATTTATTTTATATGTCTCACGTGTTCCCTATTGCCTTCCTAACTTTCTGTTGTATGCTAATATTACCAGCCTCTTTAGTATCCTCTCTTCCGAATCAAAAGTAATAGATCCACACTTTTTATTATTTTCTTTTCATTTTTTAAACAAACATCTTTAGACATTCTTATTTCCTCTCTGCACGGTTCCTTCGTTTTCGCCGCAGTATTATTACCATCCTTCCAAGAGCCGAATATAATAGTTATACTCATTGGAAATATGTCATTTCATTATTTGAAATTTCATTATTCATAATTAGGTTTTGCTAATTCAGTACGGTCATAATCTTTTTTAAGGTAAATTATTCCTAATTTTCAAAGACTATTATGTTTAAAATTCATTGATATCATTGGTCAAATGAAACAGAATGGATTAAATTTTGCAGTTGATCTGCGTTCCGTGGCGTCTGCTATTCCGTTCAGTTCGTTAGTTATAGAGTATCTTTGATCACTCAGACACAAATTTTCGCGACAATCATTACAATCACAAGTTCTCTAATCGGATCAATTTTCTAATGAGAAATTTAACTCTTAAAAGAAAACTTCTCCCGCAGCCGTAAAATTGTAATTAAGCTTGAAATAAAAACCTCTTACCGTTTATCGTTGATGATTACTGCCAGTTGTTTGATAATATTTGATGGTTTGATGGATAGTCACTTGACTGCTGTATATTCTATTATAAATTATATTCCTGGTGATGCAGTGGTTAAGTCTAGAGTAATGACGTTTTCCTCGTTAGTATCGACGGTATTACTCATAGCAAGGCCCTTGAAATTGGTATCAGGGATAAAAGTGTGTCTGAAGTCGTATTCGGTGTATTCTTCGATTCTATTTTGGAACTAAGTGTCAGCTGGTAATAATTTCACTGAATTAAGAATAACTTAGCAGATGATTTCTCATATTTCAAAAGGAAGGACTTGCAACAGGAGGAGTTATATTAGTGACGTGAAGAGCCATCACAAACATCAAAAGTATTGAATGTTATCATTAATTTAAAATAAAGGCATTTAACACAACATTCGTATTTCCCATCTGTGTACAGTATTTCCAATAGTAATTTTCGTGTTACGAGACGTCAATATTGTCAGCCTTTTCTTTTTCTCTCTCTGCAATCCCTGTGCTTTTCAAGAGAAAATTCGCCTTGAAAGAACAAAGATGTCATTTTGCATTTAGTTCTATTTATTTATTGAATTGCTTATTTTTTTATTTGACAACAGTAATTTTTAACTCACATTCATCACTTTTTTAAAAAAAAATTGTATAGCAAACAGTAATTTAAACTAAAGTGAAGATAACATTGAGAAAATATGATACCATATAACGGTTTTTGACCTATAAATAACGAATATTTCTGGAAGAAACCACTGAAGGCTTTATTTCAACTATGTGCTTGGAAAGTCTCCGATCTTGTATAATAGTAGCTATTGGCGCGAATGTTAAGAGTAGTAATCTACATTAGTTGTAGTTGATTCTTAAAAGCTCAAGGAAAAGATTTAAATGGACTAAATATTTATGTTTATTCCGCTGTTATATCATACATTTTACCTATGTGATTTCGGTTGTTTTGGTGAATGAATCTGTAACTGGTATGAGTAGGTTATATTGCAGTTCTAATTCCTATTCCATTCAGAGAATACACTTTTCGTCCAGAAGTTAACTGCATAGAGTTAATGTAATGGAGGAAAATCATATAATTTGCTTGTGTAGAAACTGTTGTTCACTTTCTCCAAACAGTTTACCAAAGGCGCTGATTGTATCACAGAACGATCTGTACTGTGTACAAACTGAGGAACTCTTCTTTTTATTCTCAACCATTAGATTGGTGAGTCCTTTTTCATAGGATACTTAAACTGGTATGATGGAATAGTACTTAATTATTTATTGTTTTGTGCTGAATACTGTTCAGTGCAATGTGTTGTGAATGATGGAAGATGAAAAAGTGTGAAACCTCGTTCTGGTCCATCCAGGCCTACTCTTCCGAAGGATATAATTAACGTCCCCATATGACTGACGTATCACCATCTGTAGGACCTACAGCATTATTAATGATGATTCCCAATTTCGAGGAATGCACTAATCTCGTAGTCCCCATGATAATTATCGGTATTGGTAGACCATAACTTTAGTTTTCATTCTCATAAATCGTGGGTACAACATTCTGCGCTAAAGCTGTGTCTTCTACATATGGAGGATCAATTGACTACCATATCGTTCAAACACATTAAATCTCATAATCTATAAATACAAATCCACAGTTTTCATCCGATCTCGATGAAACTTTGCACACTTATCCTTTGAAACAAGGAGAAAATACTGTCTACATTTGGTTGAAAAATTATATGTATAAATAATACATGTTGTCTTATAATTCCGAAAAATTACTGAACGGCGACAGACAGACGCGTTGGATATGGAGGTCTCTGTTCTGTTTTCCAGTGTAGCGGTCAGGTAGTTCAGTGGTTAAAGCGCTTGCTTACTAATGTTTGGGTCGTGGTCTCCGTTTCAAATCTTCGTGGAGAGTAAGGTTTTTAAAAATTGTTTTTGATCGTAACAGTCACGCCTGGGCCGTCGATTATTAGGATTCAATTTTAAACTGTAGATATCACAAAGCTAGGGGTGCAATGCGAGGCAAATCGTAGATAGTCTTGCAATGCAGTAGGTGTACACTTTTTTACGTTATGTTGATCCCTCAGGGGTGATTCGTAGTCAGTGTGTGTGTCAACTGCAGTAATAATACTGTAATAATAAGTCTCTGTCTTTTGTTATGTTTTACGACTAATTGCCTATACCGATTTTGACGGAATTTGACTAGAAAATCTGTAGGGAGGGAACAGGAATTTTTTTTTCGGTATGATTAACAGTTATAGTCACGTATTTTGATAACTTATCGAATGGTAACAGAGAGATGGATGTGTGTGTTAGTCTGTAATGTTACTTCACTTGCTCAAGCTATGCTTCTCGCGCATTATGTTAGTGTATAATTTGTTAATAAATTTCGTTTAGAGAAGAAACATATTATTTAGTGTAGCTGTTGATTTTCTGTGTCCTTTTCTTTGTGTCTGCTTAATTGTTTATAGCACCAGTTCATTTTCCCTTCTTTTTGACATGCCTTGCAGGCGTAAACTGACCTATGTTGTAGCTCTAGCTGAGCACGAGCAGCTAAAGTTATAAGAACTCAAAAATCGGATGCTCATGCTGAAGAAAGAAGGAAAGTCCAAGCTGAAATAAAGCTGCCCTTAGGTAAAACCCCCCCCCCCCCCCCACACACACACACACATCCCCTCACATTCGTTTGTTTTTCTGTTTATAAATATATTGGATATTTATTCTCTTCAAGAGACAGGTTCGATGGTAGAATGATATAGTGATGGCTTTCGGGTCATATTATGCCGACTCGGTGTTGTTTGGGACCAATCCTTCGGTACCAACAACTTTCTATATTCAATTCTGGTAAAGAAGTTCTTAAACCACGCGTACGAAATAGCGGGTATCAGCTAGTACGATATAATTGATAAATTAAGGATAATTACATGTTGTTGTCGAGTAGTACAGCGCGACTCTTGCTGCCATTTCGTAGCTAAATTATTTCACTTCAAACATATTAATTCTTTGTGTAATTCGTTTTCTTGCTGGTCAGTTATTATTGACATTTTTTTTTTATCAACGTATTAAAAAAATATTAAGTTGTTATATCTTTGGCATCCGAAGAACGGACCCCTACTTAAATTAATCTTTGAATGTAGGTGTTAAGTGTGGTTACACTGTAAACGGAAGTACTTTGAATAGATTTCCGTGCACGAACGGTTTATTTATAAACTTGAAGGGATAGATGAGATTCTGTGACCGATAAGAATCTTGGAAACCCAATGCAGGTCCCGTGATTTTCAGTTCTTCGCCACAAATGACGAACTGCAGGATGCACTGACGTCGATGGAAATTGAATCATTTCTTCAAGTACGTGCAAAGGAAACTGGTTTGCGGTTGCTGGAGATTGATAACCGTTAATAGCGGTTAAATGTAAAAACGTATGTTTTTCATACCTTTTGTGTTGCAATTGATTGTATCTCCGGTTTATTTTTTAGTACATATGTTAGACACGTTTATAAAGGACGCAGATAAAAGTCTCCGATGAATGACAAAGGATAATAGATAGTTCTAAACTAATTGGTGAAATGATGACGCTACAAGTTGTACGATATTTTCTTCTCCCAATGCGAGCAAGTGTGCAATTCTTAGCAGTCACCTCTCATACTTTCTTTCATTGTGAATGCGTATAAAATGTATGTTCTATACCACAAAACAAAATTGTGGAAAAATTGCATCTGCATATAAACTGTTTTTTGCTTGCGGCATCTTAGACCGTACAGCCAGCCTGATGATTTTTTTTCCCAGCTAATTAGACACACCACAGGAAGGACATGACATTCACAGACACAACACCTAAACACCCAAGCCCGCGGCCGCACTCGAACCGGCGACCTGCGGCACTTGGAGCTAGCACTCTAGCTAGCCCCAACGTTACTGAGGCCGACTAAACTTTATTTCAAAAAAGTAAAGTGGTGATAAAGTTACTGAAACGATAAAATTTAGAATTTTTGTGTGTGTGCTGCCTGTTCACAGAAACTATGACGAGTTTGGTTTAACCTGAATGCACACAGTGAAAGCTTATGTTATTGGTTGTAACTTAGGGTACTTTTCTATCTCCGTAAGTAACTTAGTTTACACTGTTACATATATTACGTATATTTTAAATAATTTTTCTGTCTGTCCACTCAGCATGCAAAGCAAATAGATAGATTTCAACTATGCTTAACAGTGATATCTTATGCCATCAGTTAAAGTATAGGATACGTTTATGTAGATCAGTAACATAACTCGCAATTAATCAAAGGCCAAAACCATTCATTTTGAAATCCTCGCATGTGTCCGTGTACTTAATCCCAAAAACCAATTAAATGGATATCAGCGAAAGTACTCGTAGTGAAAGCTCATTTTCTTACTTAACATCTGGGACATTTGGTATCATATTTCGTCCGTAATACAGAGGCCAAAATCGTAAATTTTGGAACTCCTCGGATGCTAATTCAGTTAGCAGAAGAATGACTTGAAATGTAAACATGTTGGCATTACATTTGGTAACTAGCTTAACTGGGCAGGACATATTAGTCAGGTGGTAGGAAAAGGTTTCAAAATTCTGCACTTGTTTGCAGAGAGTGATGAGAGGACGCACGAGAGATCGAGCGTGGTGGTGTAACGGTTAGCGTTCTCGCCTCGCATTCGGGAGGACGGCGGTTCGAATCTCCGTCCGAGCATCCAGATTTGGGTTTTCCATGGTTTCCCGAATCACTCCAGTCAAATGCCGGGATGCTTCCTTCAAAAGGCCATGGCCGAATTCCTTCCCATTCCTTGCCCCCTATCCTTTCCCGTCTCTAAAGATCTCGCTGTTAGAGAGACGTTAAGCAGATTTAAAAAAAAAAAAGTATGAGAGAAGTAAAGGAATTGGGTTACAAGCCATTGGTAAGACCGTTGCTTGAATATGGTAGTGTAGTATGGGACCCACATTTTAAGTATCAAATACAGGAGTTTGAGAGGGTGCAAAGAAAGGTTGCTAAATTTGTTTTTGGAAATTACCACAGAATGCAATCAGTAACAGATATGATAATAGGATAATAGGATTCATTGGAAGAAAGGAGGAGGGTGAAGAGGGTCATGGGAATGTACAAGTCGTATGTTGGTGATGATGCAAGGAAAGATATTGGTGTAAGAATTAAAAGTAATGCATGGAAGGTAAAAGATGACCATGACCACCAGCTGGCACTCGATTTCAGGTACAAGGGTGCAGGAAGATTCTCTTTTTTAGGTAAGGGTGTCAGGGATTGGAATAAGTTACCAAGAAAAATGTAATAATTTACAAAAAAACGTTGAAATAATGTAAAGCTGAAATTTGTAGAGGGCATATGTAGGTCGGTGCAGGAAAGGGAGAAGAGGGGTGTGGAGGGTAATTGCCACAGGATCATGCGAGTTGTTCGAATTTATTTTGGATCTGCACATGGTAAAGATTTTTTCCAAATGGGGCCAATTTTGAAATTAAGCCTACGGATAACTACCTAACAAATGGAAGAACACGTGGTTTGCTACTCAAAGTTGTAAAATCCTAATTTCTTTGAGCGTAACATACTTCTTAGAGTAGACTCACAATTGTTGAAGGCCTTGCGGCGGTTGCTTTGAGAAGCCCAGCTAAGCAGTGCCCTGTAGAATCGGGCCCCTTTCAGCAGCTTTTTGAGGCTGAGGAACAGTCTAAAGCCTCAAAGAGACACTCTGGCAGAGTAGAAAGCGAAACCAACAGAAAGAATGCTGGGTTTCGCCCATAACGCCTGAATCTGAATCGAAGAAAAGACAAGCTCCATCAATTCAACGTAAACGAAAAATTTGTTTTGAATTCAACAAACTGTTTCTGCAAATGACTAACTCCTGCAGGAGAAGGGTAATTATAATCTCCCATTGGAGATAACAGCAATGGTTCAGGGTCAAAAATAAACGTGCGTCGGGTGTTATTTAAAAAAAAAAAAAAAAAAAAAAAAAAAACACCATTAAACACTGAAATAACGCTTTTTTCATGCAAGAGTGTTAAACCAATATGAGATTTAAATTTTTCTAAGTAATTCTGATTAGTAATAATATTTTATCCATGATGTATTAGCGGAACTCAGCGACTGTGATATCAAATTTCTTGATATTAAAAACAGCAACCAGTCACAGTTTATTGATGTTGCATATTTATTAACCATTACCGGTTTCGAACAAATTGTTCACCATCAGATGATTTGCATTTACTCTTATAACCGGTAATGGTTAATAAATATACAACATCAAACAAATTGTGACTGATTGCTGTTTTTAATATCAAGAAATTCTGATTATCTTAATCAAAGACATAAAGTAGTAGATTAGTATTTATTACATCCTGAGAATTTTTTATTGTTTAGGATCTTCAAATTATTTAATTTGCTGTTTGAGATCACCAAGAAAAGAATGTAGGTATGATTTAACTTTATCGTTTCAGCATGGCAGATTCAGTGCGCTAAAGAACAGTTATTAATTTCCAGTTTTAAGCGTAGTAATAAAAGCCTTACTAAACACAGTGTGCCTGTGAGATTCGTTTACCTTGATATTACAAGTATTTATTCTTGTTTTGATTCTTTTATGTTCAAGAAAAGTTACCACATACAAAACGCGTGATCTGTGATAGCTGAATACTTAAAAGAATATAACAGGGATGCTATAATTCTATCGACCAAAGTTTTGCGATTTCGTGTTAAATATTTGCGTATTAGGACTTTAAAAAAATTTGCAATTTTTTTTCAAGAATCCATTGTTTCCCACCAGTTCATCAAGGGGTCCTTAACCAAAACTTGTTTCAGGATGCCAACTTTGAAGTGGTTCCTCACGGTCCATAACCCCCTCCCCCCCCCCCTCGCTTTCCTCACACTTAGTCATTACTGCGATGAACAACACTCTCCATGTTAGGAAGTTTTCCAGCCTTGGAACTCTTGCATCAGCTATTTTCGGTTTGGTTAAACACTTCCCCTGAAACGTTCCTAGTTGGCAAGGAACCGTGGGCTCAACGTTCCAAAAAATGTGTTCGTCTAAAGGGAGACGATACCAAAAGCGAGACCAATTTCAACTTTCTCTGGACACCTTAAATTTTCAGTGCACATCGTATAATAATCTCTTGAAATTCAGGAGTATTTATTTTTTTATCTTATGTCCACGGCTCATACTCATTTGAAATATTAATAAAGTCTATCGGTGATCCAATGAAGGCTCGAATTTGGCAATCAAACGGTGACGTGACGGATGGTTTTTTTTTTTTTTTTTCTCACCACAGTCGTGATACGGTGAATCTCTCAGTGCCCATGTGTACAGAGCTGAAGCAGATCTGCCATGACCAGACCTAACTCCGTTAAGAGCTGCCCAGGTGTTGCGAGGAAGATCGAGTCACTTTACTGCATGTTGACTGTCGAACAGGGAGTGCCATTCTGGTGGGGCTGAGGCTATCCACTCCAATTTCCATGCTTCTCTCCCGTTAAAATTATCAGATATAATCTGTTTTGCAGTTTTTATGATTGGACTTCTTGATTTAAGTCTTTGAAATTGGTTTTCCACATCGTCGTGGATGGGCAGATCCAAGTTATGACCGGTCTTATTTTATTGGGCAATTAGGCGATTGTGTCGTCTTATCGTAGGCGGTTCGATGTTACGCAAAACGGTTTAGGAGTAACTATGTATTAACTATTACGCTGTTTGTGAATGGAGATTTTTCCGGCGTATAAATACAACTTGGTTTTCATGAGTTGGCGGCCGGATATTTTCTTCAAACGATGAAAACGTTTCGACAACGTCCTCTGTTGTCTTCATCAGGTCTCTTACTAACGAGAATCTGCAAGATTGTGGAAACGTTATCATCGTTTGAAAAAAAAAAAAATATCCTGCTGCCAACCCGTGAAAAATATGTTTCATTACGGTGTTACATCTTAACCATATAGCTGCCTTCATTTCTCTGGAAACACAATTGCGATGATTATTGATTCATATGACGGTCGGACGTCTCGTTATCGTTTCACTCGATGTTTTGTAGCACCACAGAATATTTTAGGAACAACATTCACTAAGCAATTTCCCTTTTTATTCCAGGGCAATTCATTCGTATTTGTCTAACACCCGCCATCTTGCTGTCTCGGTTTTTCTTTCACTCAGCATTACTTCATAACAAATCTCTCGTTGTTATACACTAATTTCTTAGGTATTACAATATTCAATAAAACAAGGAGCCTCTCAAATGATCGATACTAAGCCAGTGTGTAAGGAGTTCCTTTTCTCTAGGAGATACGATTTAAAGTGGAATCCGAACCACGGAAAATCCTGGCGTAGCTATTATGAAAAAAACTCAAAGCCCATAAGCATCGGAATTTAAAACTGGAACCTTGAACGTGAGCATCTTATCAGGCCGTTCATGCACGTCATCGAACATTTACCACTTTTCTAAGAAATGTTTGCGCTCTGTTCACATCTTACATTTTCCAATACTGAATAAATAAAAATAACCGCATTATATTGCATCCGCCATAGTAATACTACGTCTCAACCATAGCACGCCGAAGCGCGAGCGTAAGGCAAGAAATAAATTCTACTGTACCCTGTTCACCCTCAACTGGCGGCTCAAGGTCATCTTCCCCCACCCCGCTCCTCACCCCACCACCCTCTCCCATTGCCTGTTCCAGGCAGGCGAGTGGCAACAGTTGGTGGGGAAGCTTTAGGATTGATCCTCCGTTTACTTTACATGTTATAGCCGTAACTCACTTTTATATTATTATTCATTTAATATTAAACAAAACTGCTAGAAAAAAGCAGAAAACAACATCGGATCAAGAAACTGGGATATGTTCTTTACTTCACTGAGTAAAATAATATTTTTTTTTAATCTGCTTAACATCTCTTTAACAGCAAGGTCTTTAGAGACGGGAAAGGATGGAGTGCAAGGAATAGGAGGGAAGTCAGCCATGGCCTTTTGAAGGAAGCATCCCGGCAGTTGACTGGAGTGATTTGGGAAACCATGGAAAACCCAAATCTGGATGCCCGGACGGGGATTCGAACCGCCGTCCTCCCGAATGTGAGGCCTGAACGCTAGCCGTTACACCAACACGCTCGGTGGCAGGAAAATAATGTATACCGATAAAGGAATAACAGAAAATACATTCAGGATCTTTGTGCATTAAATAAACCAAATGATAATTGGTATTTAAATGTAAGTGGCAGCCTACATCTATCTGTGGTAGGCACCTAAACAAGCCAGTAATTTTTGCGGGTTTAGGGTTCCTAGAGTTTTTTTCTTCCCACTGTAATGCTGCAATTAGCGAACCACTGTAACGCACTTTTCCAGAGATAAAAAAGAGACTAAGCGGTAGCCAGGTTTAAATACTCGTCCAGCTTGAGGCTCTAGAGTCTAGGGTATAAGAGTCCTAAACAACAAACAATGTTTTACTGCGTCATCATTTTTTTAAATAGTTTTATCGATCTCGAATTCTCGCATTCATTGTGAAGTATCGATCATCTCTGATGTGACGTTGTAACCTCCCCTTCTCACATAACAGTAAAACTAATTACTGTGTGAGGCTAATACATTTGGGAGGTTATATCCAGTTTTGTACGCTCAGAAGGGCGTACTGGGAGGATTAGCTCCAAAATGTTAATTAATAAAGGAACAATTCGGCTCCAAGAATATCTTTTCTTGGAAACCCGGCCCGTAATGTTAAGTGCAACGGTTTTAATAACTTTTATCGGTCTGGCAACGACTAAATGAAAAGCGATAGTACATAGGTATACTTCACTTTTAATATCACAAACTTTAACACCGTATGACAAACATCACCAATTAATACATTTCTCTCCTAAAATTACACCACAGCGCAACTCACACCAAGACTTTTTATGTGCTTGCTTCTGCACGTCTCTCTTCCTCTCAGGCTCTCCAAAGACCATACTACTTCCTCTCTGACTCTCCAAAGACAATACTAATCCTACTTAAACCTAAGAGCTTACAACTACCCCAGTACAATATTAAAAGCGAGATATAATATGAGATATAAGATATAAGTCTTTCTCGGCGTATCTTCGATATAAATTCTTCTCGGGTTTGCCGCCGAATCACATTTTCTACTGTCGAGCTTTCGGCGACTTTCACTGCCGCCATCATCAGGTCTGTTGTGTCTGAAGGAACAACAAAAACTGGACTGAATAGCGGAACTGGACGAGACAGGAACGTTGTCGACTTCTGATTGGCTGACTCCAATGACGTAACCATTACGTGACTGCGATTGGTCGGTTGCGGAACCAGGCTTAGATATACACCAGCGTTGTACTAATAGTTGGCTCCGACGACGACCGTTGTTGAAGCGAGGCGCTAGGGAAGCAGTTGTCGTCAGACTATAGGGTCCCACCCGCCCCCCCCCCTTCCGAGGTTTTAGGGTATTACCGCCCCACGGCCCTCTTCCGTGCGGAGAGGAATCCCCGGGCGCGCTTTGTAGGGTTGTTACTGGTTCGGGTAACCTTGCGGTGTTAACGAAGGACCAGAACAACACTCCCAGTAGGCAACGAGTGTCCGAAACGCCATTGGCGTTTCGTGCACAGCATGGCGTCAGGATCGAATTCGCCGAGACGGAGATCGCCGTCGGCTCAAGAAGAGGACAGTGAAGATTACCCGAGATCACCTTCAGCCTCCGAAATGGATTGCTCGGAGCAGGCCGACTCCTCAGATTCAGAAGATGAGAAACAGACTCAGTCAGTCACCAGCCATCAGAGTGACAGAAGAAAAGAGTTCTTAAAGAAAAAAGAAGATTTCCCCAGTCTACCGGAGCCAACAAATGACTTCCAGGCTGTTAAAGGGAAGAGGAAGCGCAAAGGAAATCCGCATAAGCATGCAAAGTTCATCAAGACCAGTTCTCAAATTGAAACCAGCAATAGATTCGCCTCCTTGGAGGACAATGAACAGCCAGAGCAGATAACAGCCAGCTCTCAACCTACATCGGAACACTTGGAGCAAACAAGACCCACTGGAAATGAGTCCAATACAGCAGCTGATCAAGCCCCAAAAAGGGAACGAATTCCTCCGTAGTGATCAAGGAAGTTCAGAAGTATCTGGAGATGAATCAAGCCCTAAGGAGCCACCTAACAGGGGGTCTAAAAGTTGTGTACAGCGACGGTCACCTAAAATACTTTGTAGACAACAAAGAGGATCAACCAAACCCTTCTAAAATTCTTCAAAACACCATAGAATAGACTATTTCAGCCACCAAATGCCAGATGAGAAACCACTGAAGGTGGTCATCAAAGGCCTGCCACCATCAATCACAACAGACAGCATTCAAGAAGATTTGGCATCCAAGGGATTTGCCGTTCTATCTGTTCATCAATTTAAAAAGCGGAACCAGAAACCAGAGAGCTTATCCACTCGCTACTTTTGCAGTGACCTGAAACCTGGTGCAGAATCAGACGCGATCTATAATGTTCGCGCAATTCTCTACACAAGAGTCAAAATAGAACGTTGCAGAAACCTAAACGGCCCTCCTCAATGCATTAAATGTCAACGGCATGGACACACCGCAAACTACTGCAACTTTCCTGCCAGGTGTGTAAAATGTGCAGGGCTGCATTCAACCAAGAACTGCACTATCCCTAACAGCCAAAAAGCTAAATGCATCAACTGTAACGGGGATCATGGCAGCCTCGTGGAGAGGTTGTCCCATCTATCAGAAGATAGTAAAGCCTCCAAATCCAAAACAGAAAACCGACGAAACCCAAAACATCCTACACAAACGGCACAGCATAAAAACAAGTGAGCATGATTCTAAGAGCCAAAGTAGGAAGCAAAACAGCACAGACCAGAAAAGTGAACCAAAAAAGAAGACAACAGAAGGCTACCACTCCTTCGCTGAAACACTGAAAGGCTCTAGGAGAAACAAGAGTAGACATATAGAATCAGAAGAAGAAGAGGAGTCTGATAGTCAAGTCGATTTCCTAGATATGAAGAAATTCCTTACTACAATGAGAAGAACAATGAAAAAAGTCAACAGTGCCAAAGACAAGTTTACTAAACTCTTTGCGTTCATGGAAGGTGTTATGGCCATGCTGAAATAATGGCCAGAACTCCGTCTTCACAGTGTGACATAAATATTGTAATATGGAACGCAAATGGAATAAAAATAAAAGCTAGAATAGTAGATTCTCGAACCGGCACAATATTAACGTCATTCTGCTGGCAGAAACACACCTTAAACCCAAGGACACCTTTAGACTATCAGGCTTTCAAATCTACAGATCGGACAGAATAGGCCTAGCGTGGCGGAGGTACAGCAATTGCAATCAGGAACTCTCTAACTCATGCGTTAATCCCAACTGTCAACTTGGTGGAAATGGAAGCACGGCTGTAAAAATTCACACCAAAGAAGGACACATAATCCTTTCATCAGTTTATTTGCCACCAAACAGAGCCCTGACTGAACATGACTTGGACGAAATCCTATCAAAAGGAAAACAAAATTATAATAGGTGGTGATTTAAATAGCAAGCACACAGCATGGAACTCACGCACCTCCAATGCTAAAGGAGAGCTACTGTATCAAACTATCCGAAAGGAGGAACATTCAAGTCTACGGACCCACTGAGGCTACATATACTCCAAACCGCCGCAACGTCCACCCGGACGTCTCGACATTGTCGTGGCAAAAAACATCATTCAAGACATCCACCTTCAAACATGGAGAGATCTCTCGTCAGACCACAATCCAGTCGTGCTTCAGCTCAGAAATTTTACTTTACCACAAAACAGCCATAAAAAAGTAAACAGAAATAAACTGGAACTACTTCGGCCAGACAGATCCATAAGTAAAATAAACACCACCTTCAATGTATCATCGCCTGATTGCATCGAGAAGGCTATAAACCACTTCAACACTACAAGTCAAAGAAGCGAACGGAATGCATCCGTTACCACCACCATCATTCAACAACAACGCTTATCATGAACTACCAGCTCATACTTGAAGATCTCAGATACCTAAGGAACCGTCACAGGGACTCTCTGGCAACGTTTCCGTGACCCTGCCGACCGCCCGTAGGAATTCCACCATTTCTCCCGCCAACTCACGGCGGCGCCTAAAGGAGAGAAGATCAGAAAGATGGAAGATAAAATGTCCCATCTCTTATTAGAAAACAAGGAAGCCTGGGACCTAATTCGATCCTTAAAAGAACAAAGGAAGCGAAATCACCATTATCAGGCCCGGCAGGTCCATGCTTTCTGCCGTTAGGAAAAGCCGAAATTCTGGCAGAGCACTTCGCCGCCCAACACTCAGAAGTGGTCTACCCTTAACTCCAGAGGAAGAACAGGCGGAGGCCGCAACAATTCAGCGAGTAGAGGACAGGCTAAGCAGACTCCTTCTGACCAGCCAGAATTAACAACACCCGGTGAAGTGAGAACATTCATCAAGAAATTAGCCAGAAAGAAGTCACCGGGAATCGATGGCGTAGGCAATAGTCACCATAAGAACCTGCCAAAGAAAGGTCTGGTACTTATCACCAGAATTTTTCAACGCTTGCCTCCTACAACATTACTTTCCTTCAGCATGGAAACGGCTAAGGTCATAGCTCTGCCCAAAAGGGGTAAAGACAAAACAATTCCGAATAATTATAGACCTATTAGCTTACTCTCGGCTACCTCCAAGCTGCTGGAACGTATTCTTCTGAAGAGAATTCAAAGCAAGCCTAGATTTTGGACAAACTATAAGGAAAGAACAGTTCGGTTTCCAAAGCCGAGTAGGAGCTCACCTGTCAGCTAGTAAGAATTACCGAGCAAATCAGCAAAGGTTTTAATTGGAATAAGTCGACAGCCGCCATCTTTGTTGACATTGAAAAAGCTTATGATAAAGTGTGGCACACCAAACTAATAGACAAGCTATTCCATCACACCGACATACCCGACTGCTACATTGCCCTCATAGCAAGCTACCTCAAGGACAAGGAGGTTCTTCGTCCAAATCGAAGGCCAAAATTCATCCATCTTTACTATTAACGTGGGCTTACCGCAGGGATCCGCCTTATCGCCACATCTGTTCAGCATTGATGTCAATGACATACGAACCCCGCCCAACGTTCATGTTGCACAATTTGCTGATGACACGTTCATCTACGCAACGGGAGGAAACCACGAAAGGAATATCTCCAACGCCCAAGCAGGCCTAGACGCCCTTAGTCTCTGGTGTCGTGAAAATAAGGTGAAAGTGAATCCAACTAAATGTGCCGCAGTGTACTTCTCCACTAAACAACCGAACCTACAAAGACAACTGGAACTAATGGGGGAAAGGTTACCCTGGGTTACCGAGCACCAGTACCTGGGAGTAACGCTAGACCGCAAACTACTCTTTCGCCAACATGTCCTCGACAGAAGAAAAAAAGCCCTAGCCGTGGTTAAGAATCTTACACCAATCTTCTTGAGCAATGACTTGAAAATCGAAACAAAAATAAGAATATATAAATCCGTTGTCTTACCTTTCATTATGTACGGTTGCCAGGTCTGGGGAACTGCATGCAAATCTACCCTGCTGCACTTACAAAGAGTGCAGAATAGATGCTTACGAATGATAAGTCATGCGAGCACCTACACGCCAATAGACCTTCTTCATGTGATCACCAATACGCCTACCATCCAAGCAGAATTTTTCGACAAGCAGAGAAATTTTTCACCAGGCTTGACACTATACGCCCAGAAGTAGACAGATTGGAGTCAGTGGGTACAGTACTCCCAATGGAATGGCACAAATTTAAAGTACCACGCAGCACCATTATGACACCGATATAAAGGATCACTACCACAAGCGATCCTTAGTAAGAATAAGGAAGGGTTTCCCATAAAGACCGTATAACGGTCAAAGCCGGGTTTTTCCCCAACGTGCATCACAGTGAACCCAAATAATTAGTTGAAACTGTAGATTAAGCTACACACAGTAGCGGGGCTACAAAAAGCCGTTGAGGAAGTGAAAAAAAAAAAAAAAAAAAAAAAGTTGGCTCCACAGCGAAACCAAAGCCGAGGTTGTTAAAAATAGAAAGACGATGGATTACCTACGTCAATGTTCGCATAACGTCACTGTTCATATTGAATCACCGTTTACATTATTCACCACTATTAATCATGATGTTAAATTCGATAATCCTTAGGGAGCCAAGCGGTATTCTGATTGGCTGACACAATAACTGTCCTCATAGCGTCATCGTTCACATTATTCTCACACAGAAAAATCCAAAGACTTCTTTAATGAAATACCCCAAATTATATATTCTTAAAAACATTTACTATCATTAATTATGATGTTTAACTCGATAAATGCATAGGGAGCCATGCGGTCTTCCGATTGGCTGACTATAACCCCGGTTCTGTAATACTTGTCTGTGATTGGTCGGCAACAGATTCAGCTGTAGATGTAGTCGGACCGATACGCTGTGCTCCACTCTCCACTAGGGGCGAGCATCTGTGTACCTGCGCGTGCATGTCTAACTCAGCAGCTTCTTGCGCCTCCGAGACGCCAGTCCACAATGCAACAGCTATGAAGGTTAAGTCCAAGAAGAAGAAGACGAAACTAGGCGGCGCCTTCCCACGAGCAGTAGGTTTCATGGCGGAAACCTCCCATTATCCACCGGGGGCTACTGAACGCGTCTTTGAAGGTGCCACTCCAGAAGACCTATCCCTGAATGTATGGAGACGACGCCTCGAACGGGGCAATCCGAAGAAGTGGTGCTTCTTCATCTCAATCCTCCTTGATGAACGTCGATTCACCTGGAAGATACCTACCTGTGACGTCACCACCTTCGAGCAGGTCTTGACTAGCAGAGAGCACCGCCATCTTGCTCTGAAGTGCCGACCAGTTGATCTCGAGGCATGGCCGGAGGCACTCGAGTTCCCGACCCCGCTGGCCAGCGATTTCGACTGGGAGGAATACGTCGAACTAACCAAGAGAAGATTCAAGACCTCCAGCTACGATCCTACTACCTGCCGAAACTACAAGATCACACCGATTAGGTCTACAATATTATCTCCATCACCTTCACAAAGTGACGAAATTGCAGCTGCGACGCCTGATACTCCAGCATCACCTTCACAAGGTGATGAACCTGTAACACCGTCATCTGATTCCTCAACACCGGCAGTCTTCCTGGGACCGGAACAGGGTCCGGTGCCACCAATCCACGTTAACTGCACTGGAAACTACTGGCAATTACTGTTTCAGCTGCAGAGCGCCATGAAGCTCCCCATGTTTCAGCTGGCCAGACCATCTGGGACTTAAGATCCTACTGTCCTGCCCCGTAGACTTCGGGGCTGCCACCCAGATGCTACGGGAAGCCTCCCTGTCCTTCGACATCATGCTTCCTGGTCACAGAACAAAGAAGACAGGCATCAATACGCCGAGTACAGCAGAAAAACCACCGTCACGAGAGCTGGTTCAGTGCTACAGATGTCAGAAGTTTCGACATCTCGCAAGCGACTGCACTGAACCAGCTAGATGTGTCCGCTGCGGAGGAAGACATTATGTTGCTGATTGCGACAAGCGTCGCGAGGACGCTGTTTGTTGCAACTGCGGCTTGTCACACGCTGCTTCTTATCGCGGATGTCGAGCTTGGAAGCAGCAACGTAGCAAGAAGAAACGAAGCCAACGTAGTGGGTTCCATATGCAGCCCGCAACAAGTCGGCAAGAGCGAGGCCCCTGCCCTCCAGTGACCACACGCACTGAGCAGTTCCGAGAAGCCTACTCGCAGCCAAGAAAACAACGAAGTAGAGCTACAACAGCGGAATCAACTGGGCAACGTGCTACTACTACCAGACAGCGGCCATCACAGAAACAAGTAAGGCCGAAGATCACCAGAGGGGAAGGCAGCGGAGGAGGCAGAGTAACATGCGACCACTCCTTCTCCAGACACGCTGCCGATCAACGAGAAAGAAGATTAGACGAACTCATCACCCTTCTCACGCAGTTGATAAATCACCTGACAACAAAAGAAGACATGTCTGCCTCCTCGAGGCAGCCCTAACTTCGCCACATAAAACGCGGCGTACCACTTCTGATGTAACAAGAAGGTCGCGGCGGCAACCATTAGAGAAGAAAATCACTAACAGCCTATCGCGAAGACACACCGACAGTGAAGCCACAACCAAACCAAATGCTGTAGGAGTAAATGTCTAGCGACAAACACTCCGCTATACTCTGCTCAACGGAGCAGTTACTAGGCTGTAGGCTCCACTCTCCACTCTCCTATCGTCCGTCAGCGAGACACTTGGTTGTTTAAGAATGGCAAAAACTGGCTTCCATGCGTCACTGAGCCATACACCCAAGTCCCTGTTCATATTATTATTATTCAGGCGTATCTCAATCGCCTCTTTAATCACAGATTCCCAGAAGAAGGAACACTTGGCTAAAACTCTCACCTTATCGAAATCCATACTGTGACCATTTTCGATCACGTGTTGTGCCACAGCAGACTTTTCTAGTTGGAATAACCGGATATTAATATTAAAAGCGTCTGTGGAACTCGTTATATTTACAATTTAATAGTAGTTACATTTTTAATTATTAATCATTATTCAATACCAAGATATAATTAATAATATATTTATATAGATTGGAGACTAAAGGTTGCAACGTTTGTGAAAAATTGGAAAGATGAATAAAAACAAACAGTGAAATGTGGTAGATCATTAGTATACTGCAAAACTACAGTACGATGATTATGTGTCTATGAAAGTGAATAAGTAAGCAAATTTGACTCTGCCAGCATTACAGAAAGAGATATTGAGGGCAAATACATGATAAGAACTCAGATTAATTATACAGTACAGTAAATGAGTAACCAGACTAGTTTTATATAATCAATGGTGCTCAGTACATTTTAATATAAGCTGTATGTTACGTGAAGCTATCTGTTTTGCATCGGTACTGTGACGCAGACGGGAATAATACAGGATTATCAACTACTGGAGAAATGACACGGACAATCTATATACAGGTGTAAGCCCTTTGCATGTTATCACTGTCTTCTAAGTAGGCATTCACTGGGCTCTTCAGTTTAGCAGAAAAAATAGTAATGCGTGTAGCAGGCTGTTTGGTAGGAAGGGCGCAAAGTTGAGCAGGTGTATGATTTGTTTAAGGCTCCCTCTTTGCTTTGTGTCACAAAAGAATTAATGTTCTCACACCACTTAGTATCAAGCATCGGACTGTGCAGTTTGATCGACTGCTACAAGGTGGTGCTTTACAACGAAACAATGTTACAATACTAACAAGACACACCTGAAATTTGTGTACAAAAAGAGAGGAGCAGGGGCGAATCCAGGATTTTGGTTTGTGGGGGGAGGGGGGGGGGGCTTGGCTTGAGTGAATTTTGGTTCAAAGGGCTTGCCTTCAGTTGATTTTTGGTTTTTGAGGGGGGGGGGGCTTGAGTCGGCCATGGGGTACTCTTTATAGCCTACTCGGGCCTCAAATCCGTAGAGCTATATAAAGATACGTTCAAATGATACTAAGTCTTGTATTTGCAGCAGCTGGTTAAACCTTCTGAATATATCAATGCTTAAATCAAACTTCAGACACCAACATTGAATCAAATTGAATGAGTCCAACATTAATAATGCTGGGAGCTTCTTCATTGAGCGAGTAACAAACACGAGAGCACGTAAATGTTAAAACATGTTACGAAACAGAAAAAGTCAGAAAAGACAATAAACGTAAGTGTCATAAAAGAATCACTGTTGAACTACATCGACATGAACGGTATTATTTGTTCCAATAAAATAGTTCTTCCATACACACTGTTTAGCTGCAACTATTTGTGAATAAATGAAATACGAGTGGCGTTAATTTTTAAAGTAAGATGGCTTATTTATTGGAAGAATAGCATATTGTTCTGTTTCAGAGTATTATTCCATCTTTTCAGTGCACTGAGCCAATATTTTCGCTATTAGAGGTAATTCATGTGGTTGAAATTGTCTTTGCTACAAGAGTTCCCACTGTTTGGAAATATTATCACAACTATATCTCTTCTTTTAACTTTTCTACTGGCAGCACCAACCTCCACTAATGTTAAAACCATATGCTCATTAATGATTTTTCATGACATCTCCTTCTAAAACAAATATTTAATAGCGGGCCGAATTTCATCTTTCTCCATTTTAGATTAAGCGTAGACTTTATTCTCTTTCCGCAAACTCAACAAAATAAAGTATTTATTCAATTTTATACATTCATCTTCAAAGGTGTAAACAGTTTATACGTAATGTTGTTAACAGTGCAGGAATTTACAGACATTCTGCATTAATATATGATCAACTTTACCGAGAATATTTGGTGAAGAAGTTAAATAGCAATTTTAAGAAGGGGAAAATTCTCTTCTATAGCTTTCCGCTTCATATTAAGTGCACTGTCCTCTGAGATGCTGAGTGGCATGGTTCGGATGCCGCTCAGCAGCGGAATTAGGGGTTGGTCGTGGAGGGGGGGTGGGGGTAGATTGCGAGTTATGCAGCCAACTGGAAGCCGATACACCGCGCATTCCAGTGCCTCCCCCACTCCTCGGCACATTCCTTCCGCAGGCGATCCATGGTGCGAACAAATAGGTAATGTTCCGAATAAAGCAGTGGAGCCAGAATAGTGACTGTCGCCAGAAGCAGCTGGAATTTCAGGAGAACTATCTTTGTAATGTCGGTGTCAGAGTATTGCAGTAATAATCTGGGATCTGCAGCCAGCTTTTGGTTCACGGGAATAATAATGAAATTCTTGGCTCAGCAGTTTTGTTTTTCACGGTATTTCAGTAATAATACTTGATAGAGTCGGACTGATCACTGGTTCTGGAACCGAAGTCAAGTTTCCGTCACCAACAGGGTACAGTACAGTCGTTTAAAGTATAAACATACCGCAGATATAAAAGTGTGACTCAGATGATTTAAAACATTGTCGCTTCATAACGATCCATCATTACAGTGGTTTATATGATGTCCATACTAATCTAGGTTAATGATTTGAGGTTCCTCACTCTCCCACCAAAATAAAACAAGTTAATAAACTAATTTGAATCTCACTTCCTAGCATTCCGACTGTCTCTCTGCGTTGCCTAGTGCCACCGAATATGACGTTGAATAGAATTCGTTATGAATTTAATTGATTCGGTATAGCTGCGATCTGAAATCTTGAACTAGAAGTTCTAAATTTTTATATGTCACTTTTCATCTAACTTTAAAAAATTCCAGTTCATGTTTTAAACTGGCTTGTGCCCACGACTTCATTTGAGTTTGTCAAGAATTTGGAAGGTTTTTATGTTTTTGCACGGAATCTTAAATATTTACAGGGTAAAAAGTAGTCAATGTTACTCCCTGCCAAATCAGCAACACGTCCGTGAATTTTCATTCGAAACCGGTTTACACACTAAATATGTAGTATACAAATTATTTACATTTATTAAAAACCGAAAATGTGTCCTATTCTAGAACATTCTGGTTCATTTAACAACTTCTAGAATATTTTAATACATTCAAGAACATTCTAGTATATTATAGAGGATTCGAAAGATTTTTTGGAACATTTTGGTAGAAATACGAAAATGCCCTATGTCGACCAATTTCAGCCACCATATCTACCGACATCCAACCACCACAGTGTACAACGGGAGCCTAGAGGCTACAACCACACAAACAACAGTGGCACTACGTATTTGTGGCTGGAAAGTGAAATATAGGGACATACGTTTATTTTTATACATATGCTAGCGGAGTTTTCCGGTATAGTTGGCGTAGATTTATCCGTACACTATTTTTATTCCCGCAATAAGAAACATTTGTACAAAGTTTCATAAAATTCGCGGCAACTTTTTTCGGATTTAAAGTAAACCTAGAATTACCCGCCCCCTAACAAGAAACGGGCGGGTTGAAGTTTATTTGCACGTACACTATTTTAATTCGTCCTAAAAGATTCATGTGTATCAAGCTTCATTAAATCTGCTAAGAAATTGCTTTTCTAAATTACTAAACAACGCTAGATTATGTTAGAAACTCACATTTGATCCAGTTGCGAAGTGAATCGATATACTTTTTGCTCGAAACGCCAGATACCTTAACTCCACAGATTCAGCGTTTTACACAAATGTTAAAAGTGAATCCAGAATAATATTATCATAAATAAATTGTGAACAGAAGACTAATGCTAATGGCCAGAGACATTTTAGCTGTAGGTTAGTTAGTTTTATCTCTGAGTGTTTACTTTTGTAGAAAGTAGAGGTTAGTTGCAGTTGGACGGTCACTCAGTAAAGTAGCGTGATTTATCTTGACATTTTATCTTTAGTGGTGTGTGAATTTGCTTAGTCTCTGATTGTTTACTTTTTGTAAGAAGTACAGGTTATTAGCAGTTTAGGGTTTTTTACTCAGTAGCTTATCTTTGTGTTACATTTTATCTCTAGTGGGGTGTACATTTGATCAGTGTTCTCACTGAGTTTTTGCAGTTAATCCGACGTACAGATTAGTTCGAGTTTCTGTTCATTTTTCTTTTTTTTCGATTTTAGAAAGCAGTATGTCTAGGGACTGTGATTGCTATGTGCAGACGCGAGCTGAGGTGGCTGATCTGCGCGCTCAGCTTGCTGCTGTGTTAGCGAAATTTACACAGCTGGAAGCTGCCGTAGAAGGTTGCAGCAGATGCGATATTGGGGATCTCGATGTAGCCACGCCGCTCACTGATTCACCTATGTCGAGCATTGTACCTGCAACACAGGCTGAAAAGTTGGAGGCTCTCCCTAGGTCACCTGACGGTGACTGGCATATGGCTACCAGACTTCGAAGCCGCACACGGGGGCAGTCGAACAGGCTTAAAGGCCAAGACGGTGAACTTGTTCGACTGTCCAACTGGTATGACGTATTGTCGGAGGCTGATTCAGTCCCGCAATAGTCATCCTGCGAGCTGACGGCCCCCCAGCCCGCTAGGTCTGGGCGATCGCAGAAGGGTATTCTGGTAGTTGGGAGCTCTAATGTTAGGTGGTTTATAGAGCCCCTTAGTGAAATGGCGGATTACTCGGGGAAGAAATCCAATGTCCATTTGGTGTGTATTCCGGGTGGTCTGATCCGAGATGTGGAGCAGGCCATCCCGGATGTCATAGAACGGACGGGGTGTAGCCAACTGCAGATTGTGGCTCACGTCGGCACCAACGATGCTTGTCGCCTTGGGTCAGAGGTTATCCTCTCTTCCTTCCGGCGGCTGGCTGAAAGGGTGAACTCTGTGGCCAGTGGCCACAAGATTTCTGCGAAGCTAACCATCTGTAGCATCGTAGACAGAGTTGATTGTGGACCTCTGGTTCAGAGCCGTATTGAGGGGCTGAACTAGAGGCTACGACGTTTCTGTTATGATATTGGCTGCAGATTTCTCGATCTCCGCCACAGGGTTGAATCATGTAGCGTTCCCTTGAATAGGTCAGGTGTGCACTACACACGTGAATCGGCTACACGGGTGGCAGGGGCCATGTGGAATGCACTAGGTGGTTTTTTAAGCTGAGGGAGGAAGACCCTAAACATAAAATACAGTTACGGGCAGCCCAATCAGATACAACACCGGAATGTAGGAGGAACGTAAAAGAATCACAACAGTTAAAAGTACTCGTAATTAACTGTAGAAGGGTTTGTAACAAACAACCAGAACTTGAAAGCGTTATTTGTAGCACAGAAGCGGATATCATTATCGGTACAGAAAGATGGCTAAAACCGGAAATAAGTTCCACCGAAACTTTTAAAGACAGCATGAACGTTTTTCGTAAAGACAGATTACATTCTCATGGAGGTGGGGTATTTATAGCTGTGAGTAAATTTCTCCCATGTAATGAAATAGACGTCGATACTATCTGTGAAAACATATGGATTAAACTCAATGTTGCTGGGTCAAAACTCGTCACAGGCGCCTTCTACCGTCCACCCGATTCTGACATTGCTATCGCCGAGGAATTAAGAAGTAATGTTAACAGTATAGCTAGCCGTTCTCAGGATCATGCTATGATTCTAGGAGGCGACTTCAATCTGCCTTATATCGACTGGCGAAATTATGTTCACATTACTGGTAGCAGGGATAGGGCAGCTTCTGAAGTAATTCTCGATTTATTCTCCGATAATCATCTCGAGCAGCTAGTTAATGAACCTACGCGGTGTAATAACGGTAGCGAAAACATTTTAGATTTGCTAGTTACTAACAGGACAGAATTATTCACCGACATTTCAACGACCACTGGAATAAGCGATCACAAAGCGGTAATTGCGACTATCAAATTAATGACCAAGCGAAAAAGGGGAAATGGACGGATTGTATACAGATTTAGTAAGGCCTCAAAGGAGTGTTTTAGAACAAACCTGAGGAATAATTACTATAACTTCAAGTCAACAAAGGACACCGTTGAAAAGATGTGGCATCGTTTTATACATATTGTCAGGGAAGACATGGAAATACATATACCAAAGCGGACAATAAACGAGGAGAAGGATCCACCGTGGTACACATGCGAAGTCAAAAGATTACTCAAAAAACAAAGGAAAATACACGCACACTCAAGAAGGAGGGGGTGTCGCAGCGATTTAGAAACTTTAGCTGATTTAAGAGGACGTATTAAGAATGTAATGCGCAAGGGCTTTAACGATTTTCACTCCTACTCTCTCTCTAAGAGTCTCACAGAAAACCCAAAGAAATTTTGGTCGTATGTACGAAAAGTTAATTGTACCAACAGCAGTATTCCAGCACTAATTCGTGAAGGTTCCGAGGTTAATGAAAGCCGCGATAAAGCTAACGTACTAAATACTGTATTCAAAAAATCATTTACTGACGAAAATAAGGATAGCATTCCCGTTTTCCCACGTCGTGTCGAGTTGGAGATGGAATCATTACGAATAGATACTGCAGGTATCATAAAGCAATTAGAGCTCCTAAAGTGGGGAAAAGCACCTGTCCCGGATGGTATTCCAGTAAGAGTATTTTCAGAGTAATGAGCGGAAATCGGGCCATTTCTGTCTGATATATTCAGTAAATCCCTAGAAGAGCGAAAAGTGCCTTCAGACTGGAAAATAGCGCAAGTAACTCCAATTTTCAAGAAAGGTGATCGAAGCGATCCTGGAAATTACCGTCCCATATCTATAACATCTGTTAGTAGTAGAGTTATGGAGCATTTTTAGATTTTCAGAAAGCCTTTGACTCTGTGCCACACAACCGCCTTTTAGCGAAACTACGAGCGTACGGTATATACGATGAGATTTGCGAATGGCTAAAGGATTTTCTAACTGGTCGATCGCAGTATGTCGTTGTTGAAGGAGAAAGTTCTTCTAATCTAGATGTCACATCGGGTGTACCACAAGGAAGTGTAATAGGACCACTTCTTTTCTTAATTTTTATAAACGATCTCGGAGACAAAGTGAAAAGCCTCTTTAGATTGTTTGCTGATGATGCGGTTATTTATAGGGAAGTAAGGAATTTGGCCGATTGTTGAGCAATTCAGCGTGATCTGGATGTTATGTTGGCATTGTGCGCTGAGTGGCAACTCACACTAAATTCTCTTGTGCGTCCACATTTGAACTATTGTTGTGCCATTTGGGATCCGTTTCGTAAGGGGCTGATCGAAAGTACAGAGAAAGTACAGAGAAGAGCCGCTCGATTCGTGACCGCTTGCTACAGTCCTTATGAAAGCGTCACAGAACTGATTAGTAGACTAGGTTGGGAGTGTCTGGTAGATAGACGACGCACGTTTCGCATAAACTTATTGGTAAACATGAGTACTCCCACTTTCACTTACGAGTGTAGTGAAATACTTCGTCCACCAACCTATTTGGGTCGGAATGACAGGAAAGATAAAATTAGAGAAATAAGATGTCGCACTGATTCTTATATGAATTCTTTTTTTCCTTGTACCATTAGGGATTGGAATGCACAACAAAGAGATTAGGTTTGGTTTTGAGCACCCCCTGCCACCCACAATTTTGTGTTTTGCAGAGTATATATGTAGATGTAGATGACGCTCTCCGTTGTTATTTTTGCTAGTCAATCGACAGCGGCTGTCGAAGTTTCTTGCTGACCATGACAGTTCGTTTAATCTAATGTATTATTAATTATCTTTATACATTTTCTCACTATCAATACATTTACTGACATATTAATAATTTTATACCTTTTTAAGGCGCAGGACTCTTAGAAAGATATATCACTGCTATCGATCTATTATCAGGAGTCTACATTGACATGATTTTTAAATCGAGTAAAACGAATCTTTTACGTCTAGTTATGCTCAGTATTGTGTGCTGAATATTTTATACATAAATATGTCACTAAATGGAGAAATGAATATTTTGGATCTTTGTTAGTTTGTATAGGTTTTGTTCGTTACTATGATTAGAAAAGTGTGGTATCTATGTTGAGCGTGCAAAAACGTTTGTAGAGAATGTAGATCAGTGCAAATGTTACCAAGAGATGTAGGAGAGAATCTCTTACCTCTCAAACTAACTTAAGATTTCCTTTATTTAAAAAAAAAAAAGAGGGGCATGTGATCGTGTTGAACAATTTGAATCTGGGTGTCACGATTAGCACTCAGGAAGATGACCCTAATGCCTTCAAAATAATCCCTGGCATTTGAGATCTGATGAATTTGATTGGCTCTTGTCTCACTTCGGCATAGCTGTAAACGGGTCCCAGTCTGAATTTCGTTTTTCTGTCTTAAGCCCCATTGATAAAAAGAGTTTGTTTGGTAAGTCGCTACTATTAAGTGCGACAAGGTTCCATCGGATACTATTGTTCCGCAGATTCAGGAACGCTGCTTGTTACTTATTTCTTGCGCCAGCTGCAGTTATTTTGCTGTCGTTGGTGACTGTAGGTCGTATCTAAATCAAACGTTACAAGGCCTAATGATAATACTGATCTCAAATCAATTTATATCAAACCTACACACAGAAAACTTATATCTAATTCGTAATCTCTATGTCACTCTTTCTTTTTAAAGATTCTATGTGAAACTTATCAACGCATATTAAAATAATCGCAGCTGCACTAGTAGTCGGACAGGCAAATCCAGGCATTCGATATCGCACTCAATAAGCTCTTTTTTCACTCTCTGGCCAGGATCTAGTAATTACGTCTTGAAAATTTTGGGTGTTTTGCCATCGCGGCAGATGTATTCGTGTCGTCATTGACGTATTCAACCATTGTTGAGCAGACTTCTTAATTTTCCCAAAAACGCTTAACGTGCTCATATTGGATATTTTGTAAAGGTTTTAGGCCTCGTTGAAGTCTAGTTCGTTTGAAGCGAGAAAAGACTGGATAAACAACGGAAGGAGGGTAATTCGGCCATGGATTTTCGAAAGGATCGCTGGGTCAATCATCTTAAGCGATTTCAGAAAACTATTGAAATTTAGATGACCAGACGGGGATTCGAACCTGCATTCACTTGAATATGAGGCAATTGTGTTACCGATCCCGTGCCACCCTTGGGGCTCGTATTGGAGTTAATGGATTTCATTTGTAATTTAGACGATGGCGACTTTCCCAATGCAACAATAGTATATCAATTGTATTGTGTATTGTAATTTTATACATCATTTTCGATATTCATCTCTCCCTGCAGAAACATTTGACACATAACCTGTCATATAGGGTCTTATGGATGAACGTGAGGAGCTCTCAATAAATGGCTGAGCATTTCCAGGTATCCATGGACGCTTAACACTAAGAATTTACGACAGTGGAGGAAAACCTTCGCATGAACTAGCGTGTGAGACGACACGTTGTTTTGAAAGTCTGACGATGGTTTATACGCGGTTAAACGTGACAGAGAAAATTTCTTCGGTAGGCTGGTCACAGAAAGTCGAAAAACTGGTACCATTCAGCACTGTAACAAATAGTGGTTAAAATCTCAGAAGCTACGGGCAGTATCCGTATGACAATTTTATGTGTTTAATGAAATTAAAGCCTGAGTCTATAGCAGACTTTGGAAAACGGTTACTGAATTATCGGTGGTAATTCGATGTATTTTGGTGGCTTTCCAGATTAATGGAATCGTGAAAACACAAAGTTTCGACATTTAATCAATAATCTTCATTAAATGAATACTAGTGTCCTTCGGTGAGAAGCCAATTGTAAGGGCCATCTACTGTTCCACTTGTAAGTATGGCAGATATAACTATCGAAATGTTGCTTGAAGATTTCTCGGGCGTGCAGCCGGGTCAATTGATCGCAGATGTACGAATTTTCGATGGCGTAACATGCCTTCATCTTCAGGTAGCGTCCACTGGTCGGCGTGAGGAGCGAAATCCAGGATGCGACTCCTCCGGGGGCGTCGATATTTATACCCACCAACCCCGCCCTCCCCCTCCCGCCTCGGCACTCCGATAGCGGTGGTGGGG
>JARYHS010011408.1:289064882-289082419 GCA_031002005.1 Vandiemenella viatica | reverse complement strand
CAATTAACCACAGCCAGTCAACTGCGTGCTTTAATGTGGAAGAAGGGGCGTTATTCTGTGTTATAGGTATAGAATTGTGTGTCATAGCTTTTTGATGTAGTGGAATGGCTTGTGATCAGGATATTCGAGTTTACGAAACGATTCGGATCTAGGTAAGGGACAACTGCTGATTATTTTTATTTGGCGTTTTTATTTATTTGTACCGTAGTAGCAGCAAGTCACATGTATATTGTCTCTTCTAACCACACTTCAAGCAGCCGCCATCGGGAAACTTTAGAGCAAAACTTTAATTTGTCTACTGAAAACAGAAGAATAATAGGCGTCAACAGTCAGTTCAGTTGCCTGTACAGTATCTGTATTTTTCCTCCAAAAAATCGTAAAGATCTTTCGGCAGGGAATTTTGTTAAGCTAACAGTAAATATGCATTACAATCAGGTTATACGTTCTGTATCTAGTGTACAAATGTTTGAAGGTGAAAGCAACTGAAAACTTTAGGAAATTTCTGAACAGAACTGAAGTTAAATTTTCGTAAGTAGTTGATTTGGTGTGATGAAATTTCGGTTATCTGGTGCATTTTCCCTTGTGTTCATGATTCATATTACACACGTTCTACGGCTATCCAAGAGCGGTATGGTAGCTCAGTGGTTAAGGCGCTTGCTTTTTTTTTTTTTTTTTTTTTACAAAGTTCGTTGCTCCGATCCCGGGTTCGAGTCCCGGCAGGTGCAGTAATTTTTAAGAATTGTGTTTGATCATATGAGCTATGCCAAACCGCTCCGTGGTTCAGATTCCAAGTTAAACTGTAGGTCCCAGAGGAAAGGAGTAGCTAGTTGTCCCCAGCAACCGTCGTGACGAGTGTCGCCATCTGTTTACATAATTTAAAGTGTTGTGGTAGCGTTTGATTTATTTGCGTTAATTGAATTATAACAGCGTGCTCCAATCGTGATCGCATTTATTTGCGTTTTCTATAGGGAAGTATATACAGCTTATTTGTTTTTTATTTAGTACATTGGTTGGCTAACACCGTTCATCAGTACGTCCTATTAACTACTAAGTGCAGTTGTCTGGTCTATATTCAATTCCTCAGGAGGTTCTCTTTAGGTCGTGTAGCGGTTGATAGTAAAGTGTGAACAGTTAATTTGGATTACTCAGATAGTTCAACTTTTATCCTCTCCGTAGTTTTGCTTTATAAGTAATATGTGTAGGGACTGTGACTGCTGTGTGCAGACGCGGGTTGAGGTGGCTGATCTTCGCGCTCAGCTTGCAGCTTTGCTAACTAAAGTTACAAGGCTGGAAGCTGCCGTAGGTGACTGCAGCAGATGTGGAAGGGGTGACCCTGACGAAGCAGGTGTTGTCACAGGTTCTCCCCTGCCAAAATATCGTACCTGCAGTCCAGGCTGAGACATTGGTACCTGTGCGGCAGTCACCTGATGGTGTCTGGCGCGTGGTTTCCGGACGTCGACGCCGCATGCGGGGGCAGGAGTACAGGTCTGAATCCCAGGAGGGCAAGCCTGTACCACTGTCCAATAGGTTTGATGTGTTGTCTGGATCTGATTCAGATCCACAATCGTCAATCAGCGAGTTGCCAGCCCCCCCGCCCGCTAGGTCTGGGCGATCACAGAAGGGGATTCTGGTGATAGGTAGCTCCAACGTTAGGCGATTCATTGAGCCCCTTAGGGACATGGCGAACAGGTCTGGGATGAAGTCCAATGTCCATTCTTTGTGCATTCCCGGCGGTCTGATCCATGATGTGGAACCGGCCATCCCGGATGCCATTGAGCGGACGAGGTGTAGCCAGCTGCGGATTGTAGCTCATGTCGGCACCAATGATGCTTGCCGCCTTGGGTCGGAGGGTATCCTCTCTTCCTTCCGGCGGCTTGCTCATACGGTGAGCTCTGTGGTTGATGACCGCAAGATTTCGGCTGAGCTAACCATCTGCAGTATTGTCGATAGAACTGACTGTGGACCTCTGGTTCAGAGCCGAGTCGAGGGTCTAAACCAGAGACTGCGTCGTTTCTGCGATTATCATGGCTGCAGATTCCTTGATCTTCGCCCTGGGGTCGAATCGTGTAGGGTTCCCTTGGATAGATCAGGTGTGCACTACACACGTGAATCGGGTGGCAGGGGCCGTGTGGAGTGCATTTGGGGTTTTTTTAGGCTGAGGGAGGAAGACCCGAAACTGGGATTACAGTCACGGGCAGCCCAATTAAATTCGGCACCATATGTTAGGAGTAGCGAAAATCAATCTCGACCGTTAAAAGTACTCGTTATAAACTGTAGAAGTGTTTGTAATAAGCAGCCTGAGCTTGAAAGCTGATATAGTATTAGGTACTGAAAGCTGGTTAAAACCGGATACAAGTTCAGCAGAAATTTTTAACCATAGCATGAATGTTTTCCGTAAGGATAGGTTACATTCTAATGGAGGTGGTGTATTTATAGCTGTTCGTAAACACCTGTCGTGTAACGAAATAAATAAATAAATATTGATACGGTCTGTGAAATCCTATGGATTAGACTAATAGTAGCTAGGAGAAAACTTGTAATAGGGTCTTTCTATCGTCCACCAGATGCAGATGTAGGTGTTGCTGAGGCCTTAAGAAATAACGTAAGTAATATAGCTCGTCAATTTCCGGATCATGGAATAATACTAGGAGGCGACTTCAACTTGCCGTATATTGACTGGAGTAATTACGCCCACGTTACTGGTGGCAGGGATAAAATATCCTGTGAGATTATTCTCGACCGTTTCTCAGATCTTAATCTTGAGCAGCTCGTCACTGAACCAACGCGGTGCGACAACGAAAACGAAAACATTTTAGATATTCTCGTTACAAATAGGCCTGAATTATTTACGGACATTTCTACCACCACGGGAATAAGTGATCATAAAGCTGTAATTGCTACAGTAAAATTAACAGTCGAGTGCAAAAAGAAAAGGTCGTTTACAGGTTCGAAAAGGCCCCAAAGGAGAGTTTAAGAACGTTTTTGATTGATAAATACATTACCTTTGTAGAAGAAAGAGGCTCGGTAGAAGAGATGTGGCTTCGATTCATAAATATAGTCAGGGAAGGTATGGACTTACATATACCGAAAAGGACAATCAGGGACGGGAACGATCCCCCGTGGTATACGCGTGAAGTCAAAAGGTTACTTAAAAAGCAAAGGAAGATTCATGCACGCTCAAGAAGGACGATGTATAGGAGTGATTTAGAAAAACTAGCTGAGACAAGAGGACAGGTCAAGAATGCGATGCGCGAAGCCTTCAATGACTTTCGATGCAACTCACTTTCCAAGAGCCTCATTGAAAATCCAAAGAAATTTTGGTCGTATGTAAAAAAAAATAGGTGGTTGTGACAACAATATGCCAGTTCTACTAAAATATGGTCGGGAAGTTGATGACAGCCGCGACAAGGCTACCGTATTTAACGCCGAATTTAAAAATTCCTTCACTGACGAAAACATGGAAAACATTACCGTTTTTCCACGGCGTGTTGAATTTGAAATGGATCCAGTACAAATTGATAGTGTAGGTATCATAAAGCAATTAAAGCTCCTGAAGTGGGGGAAAGCGCCGGGTCCCGATGGTGTACCAGTAAGAGTATTTTCGGAATACCCGGAAGAAATAGAACCATTTCTGTCAGATATATTTCGTAAATCTTTAGAGGAAAGAAAAGTACCTTCTGACTGGAAAATTGCGCAGATGATTCCCGTTTTCAAGAAAGGAAATCGGAGAGATCCTAGGAATTATCGTCCGATATCGCTAACATCTGTTTGCAGTAGAATTCTGGAGCATGTCATATGCTCTAACGTTATGAAGTTTCTAGATGAAAACGAGCTACTTACAGCATACCAACACGGATTTCGGAAGAACCGATCATGTGAAACGCAACTGGCTCTATTTTCGCATGATGTAATGAAAGTTATTGATGCGGGATCACAAGTTGATGCTATTTTTTTGGATTTTCAGAAAGCTTTTGACTCTGTACCACACAACCGACTCTTAGCGAAGATCCGAGCGTACGGTATATCTGATCAGATTTGCGAATGGATACGCGATTTTCTATCTGGTCGGTCACAGTATGTCGTTGTAGACGGGGAAGCGTCTTCTAAACTAGATGATACTTCGGGCGTTCTTCAAGGAAGTGTAATAGGACCACTTCTTTTCTTAATTTTTAAAAACGATCTCGGTGACAGCGTTAATTGCAGGATGCGATTTTTTGCTGATGATGCACTTATTTATAGAGAAGTGAGGTGCTCCGACGATTGCCTAGAAATTCAGCGCAATCTGGATGTTATTTCGGAATGGTGCCGTGAATGGCAGCTTACACTTAACTGTAAAAAGTGCAAGGCAATGCACATAAGTAATAAAAATACCCCGCTTGCTCTGGAGTACAAAGTTAACAATTCAGTTGTTGACACTGTAGATTCCCTGAAGTATCTAGGCGTAACAGTACAAAGCAACATGAAATAGGACTTGCACATAACTTCCGTTGTAGGAAAAGCTAATTCCAAACTGCGATTCATAGGACGTATTTTGAGAAGTTGTAATGCTCATACAAAGGAAATAGCGTACAAAACACTAGTGCGTCCGCATTTGGAATACTGTTGTGGAATTTGGGATCCGTATCGCAAGGGATTGATTGACACATTAGAGAAAGTACAGAGAAGAGCCGCTCGATTCGTGACTGCTAGTTACAGTCCTTACGTAAGTGTCACAGAGCTAATTCGTGGGTTGGGCTGGGATTGTTTGGCGGACAGACGACGTCGTTTTCGTTTGAATTTGCTGGAGAATATGCGAAAATCTTTAAGTTACGAGTGCAACGAAATACTTCTTCCGCCAACCTATTTAGGTCGCAATGACAGGAGGGATAAGATTAGAGAAATAAGATGCCGTACTGATTCATTTATGTATTCCTTCTTTCCTCGATCTGTTCGGGATTGGAATGCGCTGAATTAGGATTGGTGCTTAGCACCCTCTGCCACCCACAGTATTTGTGATTTGCAGAGTATAGATGTAGATGTAGAAAGGAACTGGCCATTCTGCCGCTGACACAATGGCTTAGTATGGCTCCTTCGGGAGGATCCAACTAACCTTCTGGTAGTGGACTAATTTAGTTTTTTTTTATGATTCTCCACTTACACAGTACACGGGTTTGGATACGCAGTCCAGAACTCAATTCTATGTTTTTTTTCATGCGAACGTTCTCCATACTGTAATACGAAATCCTTCAGTTATAAGTTGTCTAAAAGGTTAACAATAATTTCACTGTCAGGTTTACATCGCTTTAAGTAAATAAACAAAAATGAGAAAGAAAAATTAATTGTTTTGATCAATCGAGTTTCCTTTAAGATAGACGTAAGGTACGAAAATGTTTCTATGTAAATAAATACAGATTGTAAATAACTGCCTTAAATATTAATTCAAACTTTCCTTTTCAGACCGTAAAAACGAAGAAATATTTCTCACAATGAATTCATACCTAATGAAAGGGGGTACAATGCTGATATTTTCATTGTTTTATTACTATGCCTGTGCTGGGAAACCGATATAATATCATTCATCAATTATGTCCCATTCAAATTTTTCCGATCTGGACGTGTGTGTCCACAAACTTTGTAAGTCAGAATCTTTCACTGATCTTATTAGGGTGAGCGACACTAGCAGACAATTTTTAGATTTTTGTGGTAAACGTTTTGAAAAAACTACTTGTAACGATGCAATCGAACCGACGCGATTCGAGAGTAGTGTCTGCGAGAGATTATCTTTGGACGGTGAGAGCAAGATGGCAGAAGTCTAGAGTATGCGGCGGGAACGTGTGGAGCGAATGTCGAAAGTGGTCGACTGTTAAGAACGATGCCGTGAGGACGATTACTTAAAAAGTGCTTATAACTATTCCATTCACTTGTACGGTGATTTGAAGAAGTATTTGGAGTGTCGGTGGATGAGAACAAGAACAGTGTTCCGGTTAAACTATTGTGATAGTGGCACCACATGTTACGTGTACCTACTCGGTTCGAATCCCGCACGCTTTGGAAAAGAAGTTTCGATAACACGAGTCATTGTAACTGGTGGTTACTTCGGCGACGTATTTCTTTTGCTTATCCACACAATAAATGTGTGTTCTGAATGTAAACTTTTATGTGATTTATGTGTTGGCAATTCCCACTAACTGCCACTGCTGACTGTTTACGTGATTAATTTTGTGAGTGACTATAAATAATTAGTATTAGTTGTGGAATCCCCACTGGCGACCGGACGGTATCAAATCTGTAATCTTACGAACATTTAATTAAGAACTGAAAGATACGCCGTGTTGAGTAGTACCACCAGGACATTAATTTATCACTAAACCAGCAAGTGCCTTACATACTGTTTGTGTAGACGTGAAACTGAACATAAATTAGCTCGCCCTAATAATTCAGTTATACCAAACGTGTCATTAATCATTAATTTGCAAAAAATTGTAATAATTTATATTAACATATATATGTAATGCCATGAATGATAATTGTTCGTTTGAAAATTATTTTCATTCAACTTATGAAAATAGTGGTTATATTCCGATTCCACCGACAGCTAAATTTTGTAAAATACGGAATATCACTTGTACAAGAAAAAAATTTCCATTACAACTAGCTTCAGCAGTCAAAATTCATAAAGCTCAAGATTTAACGTTACATAAAGATGCTGTAGATATTGGAGAAAAAGAAACTTTTGTTGGTTAAACATATGTTGGGTTATAGAGAGTAAAAACTTCAGAAAGGCTAGCATTAAATGGAAGATTTTCTTATCATGGAATTAGAAATATTGAAAAAATTAAAATATAGAAAACAGATAGAAACTTGAATAAGAAATTTTGTCTATGATTAAAAACAAATTAAATAAATTGATATTTGAAATATTTAAAGATTGCGTCTTATTATAAACGTGCCGTGCTTTTAGCTAGTTAATAACATCTCCCAGACACTCCTGTCACATATGGAAACAGTAACTTTTTTTCGTACCCCATCAATATCGGTGACGAGACATTGATCACTTGTTAATCTTCTACACTGATAGTTTGATCTTCTCACATGTTTGATCAGTAAATTATCCTCACCGAACAAACATAGTTTACCGGTGTGAGGCATGTTCATCAAATGTTGATGCTGCTATCAATCATGCAGGAAGCGGTCGAGTAAACAAACTGTGACACTGTGTCCCTGTATCCCCGTTACAAATACCCAGAAATTTAATGCCTTCATCTTCAATGTTCGTATCCCTTCTTTCCAAAAATAAAACTTTATACGGAAATCATTTACAACAGTGCAAATTTTGTGTGTATGTTGAGAATGACGTTGTGGCTACCATGATGGCCTCAGGTACTAAATTAAAGATCTTCGGATGAATCACGTACTGGAAAGTGGTTACCAATTACGGATTTAGTTATATTGTGTCCTTTCCATGACAAAAATTCGTAACTTAATTTAGGAGAAATCACTTCCCAATTAAATAAATTTAATGTGATTGACTATCTTCCATATTTTATCTACTAAAAAAAGTTTGACCAACTACCGTAATTGTTTTACTATTAACTCAACCCTTCCACCGATACTATTTATAAGGAGTTTATATGAACTTTAGAACTAAACAATTTAGCTCCATGCCTACCTTCAGATTTTTCTGTATAATTCACGATGTGTACAGCGCTATACATTTTTGCAGGTGCTTACTGTTTCAACAGTACATAATTTTCTGATGGAAATGCGTTTGATATTCTTGAGTTATGTTTAGTATGATTATCCCCATTTGTTATTTGGCATCATTGCCAGTTGGTCTGTAAATCGTCCCATTCTGTACTCGTAATCCTAACAAACGCTATAACAGCAATTTATTTGGTAAACATAAGCGAGATTGTTCATGATTAATAGATTTTTGGGGTAATGCTGCGTTGTTCATTTCATAAACTCAGTTTTCAGCTGGTACCCTACAGCCTTCGTCAGAGATACTGTTTATGTAGACATAGCAACGAGCGCCAAGCATCGCAGAGTAAAAGGACGTTATCTTCGTTGACGTTGTTGGTGTTCTTTAAAATTTCTGCTTCCTCTTTCACACGTCGAGCCCACCACTGGTCTTCTCTCCATAGCAGCCTCGTGTCTTCAAATTTTATTTGATGCTCGGTGTTAATGGCATGGCGAACTGCGGCGGTTTTTCGCTGTTGTTATAGTGGTGGATATGTTCCTTAAGTCTCTCCGTCACAGTGCGGCCTGTCTCGCCGATACAATCACTGCCACAGCTGCAGGGTATTTCATAAACACCTGCAAGCTGATGTGGGTGTAATCTGTCTTTTACTCTGGTTGATGACTGGCCAAGTTTGCAGTGAGCCTTATATACTAGTATTCACACCTCTACCCGCTTTAACAACTTCCCAATCCGGTCAGTGATACCATGTATGTATGGGAGATAGGCGACTTTTCTTGGCACATTTGTATCATGAAATAAGTTGACGTCCTCCTTGGGTTTTTTGTGTCTGATGTCCGGATTCACTATAAGCGTTGGTTTGGAATATTCTTGTAAGTGTCTCAATTTCTTCTTTCAGATTTTTAGAATCACATAGTGTCCTGGTTCTTATGTTCAGTGATGTTAGTCCTCTTCGTTGCTGGGTGATGGTGCGACATGGCGTGCAGATATGTATTAGTGTTGGTCGCCTAACGGTACACAGTATGACTCAAACGTCCATTGGCTGGCTTATGAACCAGGACATCGAGAAATGGCGGTTGCCCATTTTCTTCCACTTCCATGGTGAAATGGATTCTTGGGTGGTGACTATTCAGGTGGTGTAAGAACTCCTGCAAATTCTCCGTACACTAGGCCATATGCCAAAGGTGTCATCAACGTACCTGATCCACATCAAACATCAACGACGATAGCGGCCTTTTACTCTGCGATGCTTGTCACTCGTTGCTATGCCAACATAAACAGTATCTCTGACGAAGGCTGTAGGATACCAGCCGAAATCTCAGTTTATGAAAATCTACGCGCCATACCGGAAAATCTATTAATCATGAACAAAGACGGCCACGGAAGTCACATAACCAAGAATTTTGGACACTGGTCGAGACTGAGTTGTATGAGTGGACGTTCTGAAAAAAAAAAGAGCTGTGAGTACGTACTTGCTAGGATTCCATCATTTGAAGGTAACCAAAAAATAAGTCACGAGAGGGACTTTTCAGCAGAGAGGTGTAGTTTAAAGAGAGAAATTCTAGCTGTAGAAATGGTGCTGTATCGCAGTTTATTACTAGTGTCATCCCTTAATTGGTTTGTGCAGTTGTTGGTGGGGTTCACGATTCTCTAGATATTCAACACACATGAACAAGTCACCTACCATGTGCTTTATTTCCTAAAATGATAAATATTGTCAGCGTTCCCTATTTTCTTTATCCCCTTTTTCCTTGCGGACCATAAGTTTCTCAAAGGGCTCAGTCCTTCATCCCGGGGCTGATGGCTTCCATTAAGCTCACGAGCCAGCGACGCCGCACTCCATTACGGAGAAGGCTGATGAGGCGCCATTAAAAGCCGGGGCAAGTTGTCACTAGGAGCCAAGGTTCATAAAGCAGCCGAATCAACACGTTGGCGCCAGCATCGAGGAGGCAATGTATCTTACACCGAACCGGAGAGCGAGTGAATCAGTCACAGGCGTGCAAAGAAGCTGCCAACTGTTACGAGCTGTAAAAACGGGAATTGTTATTATTAAATAGCCCCAAAGCCCGTCAAAAATGATGGGTAAAACTCACTGTTTGGAAATTTATTTCTCTGCAGTTTCTTAACTAGAGTTGTGATAAAATAAATATTATTGTATTATCGTCCATACTGCTGTAGCAAAAAGCTTCAGTTGTCAATTTGGTGCAGGTTGCATTTCAGCCTAACCACAATCTCCGCGAATTTTGCCGATAGAAAAACAAAGCTCAATCAAACGCGAATTAATACATTCCCTGTATCGCAGCGCGATATAAACTTGATACCAAATCTTCACGGGTTCTTACACCTTTCTTTCTTATACCCTGTGATGAAGATCGATGTTTTAACAGCTGAAGCAGCTTACATGTGGTTAAAATAACGACCCCAGTGAAAACGAAGGATGCTAAAAATAAATATTAACAACTTACGCTGTGACACGTAATATTAGTTTTAATTGTGGTTTAGGCCGCATAGATCGCAATTAATGTGGAACGTCTTTCATTCAAACCACGTAGTGATTTAAGTAAAAAAAGCAACTTGATAATTAACATGACAATTTAAACGAAATACATACTTTTCTTGCAGAGTTCTGACTAATTCATTTACTTAAGCAATTGCTTAACTAAATAGAATTGTTATAAATATAATTCAATGTAATTCCTCATGACTTGCGTTGTAGCAATAGGTTTCCGTTTCCATTCGGGTCCAGGTTGCATTTCAACCTAACCACATTCTGCGCTAAACTTGCAACCAGAAAAACAATACTTCAATCCCCCGCATATTAATACATATACTGTATGGCATTTTAGTGGAATTAATGCACCGCGATATAAATTTGATCAAAATCTTCACGGGTTCTTATACCTTTCTTTTTGGTTATCCGTGATTCAGGTCGATATTTCAACTTTTGAAAAGGTGACACAGTTACATGTTGCTGAAATAATAGCCTCAGTAATACTGCTCAGTAAATGCAAAGGAAATTAAAATAAATCTGATATTTGTTTTAATTATAGTGTAGGCTGCACAGATCGCGATCAGTGTGCAACTATTTCCGTTCAAACGATTTAATAATTTCCATAATTTGACAAAGTTTAAATTATTTCTAAGAAAAAAAAAACGGATTATTTATGCCATCTGCTGTGACGTTAAATGCCAGTTGGAAATCTGGCGCATGGTAAGTAACAATCTAATCAAAACTTTTGCTAACATTGATGCTCGAAACTTGTATATATCAGACGAAGAATATGTAAATATAAGCAACTAATGATTGATATGTCGAATTAAACACTATACATATTTTTATTTCAATGTTCTGACAGTTAATTTATTCGCGGATGCTTAGAACTGTTATTAAATAATGTGAGTAACCTAGAACAACATAGGCGTAAAGCGTGAAATCATAGCGCAACGTCATAGAGTGACGTCATGCCGTGACAGATGGCGAACGGGAAGGAATTCGCCCATGGCCTCTTATAGGAACCATCCGGAATTCGCCTGGAGTGATTTGGGGAAACAATGGAAAAACTAGTATTACCCTGTGAGAGCTCTGTTATACCTTCGATCACCCATGAAAGTGAACTTTCTGCCTTCTGTCCTTTCTTCCCACCAAATTAGAATTATTTCACGCAACAAGTTAATTTACGCCAAAGGTTTTAAATTTATTCCATACATTCCTACGGCTTATTCAGTGAAATACCTCGGAGATATCCAATTCAATTCTCATCTTGATCTCTAATCTCAGTGTTTAAACAGATGCCGAAAGACGTATAGTCAAAACATGAAATGCTCATTAAAGTTGATTTAGATGTATTTCCTACAAACACCATCTTATAGTTACAATTATAGACTAATAATTTTCTTTTAGTTACGGTTTCTTTAGATATGTCTGACAAGTTCTAACTGCAATTGTATTTCTTTTCGTTGTTTCATCCTTGTTGCAGGTAAATGTCAACATTCACAACTGCAATAGCCATTTATCTCGTGCTCTTAAAGTTTAAATTTAGTGACCCAGAATTTTCCTGAAACACCTTCGGATTGTACGTTGCAGAGTATGAGCACCATGAGATCATTTCTAGTCGCCTGCCTATCAGTTTTCACACAGTTTATCCGTAAATTTCTTTCTGATTGGTTGGACCACGTATGGAAGCAGTCAACAGGAGGCATATGTATAACTAATAACTGCCAATTCATATAAAATTTGTCGATAACCTGTTTCGATGCACCGGAGAGAATGAAATGGCAGCGTATTTCTTACACACAAAGCAGGATTTGGCAGACTGCTAGATTGAGTTAAGAGCTACTTAGAAGGACCAGGCAAAACCGAGATTCAAAGAGGAAATTTCTAACTAATGATAAAATTGATTATTTCTCACATTATTAGGGGAAGACCTGTGTGTAAGTTTTTAATGTAGAAATAGAACTAAGAAGTAAAAATTGTACTAGACAAATTTTTCGACCACTAGTGTGGGGCTGGTATAGGTTGAGTCACTCATTACTTTCAGGTAGCTTGCTTTTGAAAAATATAAAGTGGTTTGAATCTTAACCAGCTGAGTATATCTGCTAAGATTTTTTTTTTTTTTTAAAATGGTATTTGGCCTTTTAGCCATTCAGCCAGCAACTGTGTTTCTTTTATTCCTCAAGTGTGTATATATAATCTTTTCGTGTTAATATTGATGATAAAAATTGACAGGGTAACACAGGACGGACCCAATACTTAATTAAAACCACCCCCGTCCGAGGCCGGATTCGAACCCGTGACCCCTGCAACGCGAAGCCAGCTCGCGATCCCTGAGCTACCGGGACCGGCCTCCCGGGATTTCGCCGATATTCGGTTTAGAGGAATTTCCTGGTATCGTCTAAATTTGATTTTCTCTCGTGGTTTCATAGTTTCTCTAACAATTAAGGCGAGACCGCAGAAATAGAAATACCAAAACCTTATCCTGTCACCACCCCATAGGAAGTAATCTAAATACGTTGTTACCTAAATATCTAGCAATTACTACACAAACAAGAAGTCATTTAGTTCAAACTCATTTAGCGAAAACAGAATTTGGATATTTATAAAAAGATTCAGAAACCATAAAGCGCCTGGAGATTAACTACAATTTAAATATTGTGATGATTTATACATCTTTTGAGTAAGAGATGGCAAGATGGACCACTATCCGAATCTTGGCCCAAAGCTGTGGTCATCCATATGCCGTACAGACAGTGAAAATTACAGGGGTATTATTTTACTGAGAGGCGAGTACAAAATTTTTCCAATAGGAAAAATTGTAGGAATTTTATAACAATAATATTGGTGAAGAATAGCATAGTTTCATAAATGAAGGTCTTGCGCAGATGATTGATTTATTCAGAAGTTATAAATTGAAAATTATTGGTAATTTAACATCGCATCTAGAATTACTAGAATATAAAAAAAAAGCTTTTACTAGCCTCTATCAATGTAAACAATTAGAAGTAGTAGCTACCGGAAGAATGTCCAAACAGACATTATTTAGCAATATACAATATTTATAAATGCAGATTGAAAGCCAGTCAACTGTGGTGTCAGACGAAGTTGCGATTTAACATGATCACTTTTTTAATATATGCACAAACTCATTAATCAGATACTGAAAATTAAGCATAAAAGCAAATATACTGGTACGAAGTAATAAGTATAACTAGCTGGACACCTTATTTCATGCTGAGGTCAAAGATTAATAAGTAACAGTCAGGATGATCTACAACTTTCAGATCCATCGTACCCTACAGCCGAAAATTTAAAATGGATATTTGAGCTAAGAAATAAAAAATCATGGATCTTCAAGAACAGGAACATATCCGCAGCAAAATAGTCTTGAGTAACGAAATTTGATATGGGTTAACACATTTGCATATTTGGGATACAACTTAAATAAATTTCTATGAAAAATACATTCGTTTCAAAGTATTTAATAACCACAGGATATTAAGTTTAATTAACTCCACTAAAATTCAAATGCACACCAGTTTTAAGGCATATAAAATTTGGTAAGACCACAGCTGGGCACAAAACAGTTAATCCGTTAATCGTTAATTAACGAAGTTAAAAAAATTGCGAAAATTTAACTTCTAAGTTAACCTAAAAAATCATTAACGGTCTTCTTAACTTCCGTTAAATTGGACTTCCGTTAACGTTAGTCCGTTACATAGCTTGTTGACGTCTTTTCGTTTGTTTGAAAGGTGCGCCACGCCACCACTCGTATCATCGTATGTTCGGTGTAGTAGTGGGCGCCGCCGGCCTGCTAAAATCTTGTCGGCGGCGCGCCGAGCATTTTCAGCCGGCGGCGGCGTAACGCCGGTGGCGTGACTATTTTATATTGTGACTTCTGCAAACATAAATAAACTAAAAAGCGTCATAACATATCTTATTGACAAATCAACATTATTATCTGTAATGAGGTGTATTAATTTGTAAACATCGTTAACAATTAAAAGTTGCAAAACAACATCCCTGCCATACATAAGAGATCATTATGTTATGAAAGAAAATGTGCTATGACAACATGGAAATATGTTAACGTAACAGAACAAGATTTTACATGATTTATAACAAGGATATTAAGAAAATGGCCATGACACGCAATAGTTATACCCTTTCCTATACTTCACAGGGACCGTCCATAAACCACGTAGCTCGGTCGTGGGGGGGGGGGGGGGGGAGTTGGCTGGAAAGCGACATTGGGATACGTGGGTGGGGGAGGGGTTCCGAACCAGGCCACGTTGTTTTTCATTCGTATTATTGTCACAGTTAAAATGAGGTGCATAACACTCAAGAGAATGTAAATATATGTTTCCGACATTTAATATTATCTCCGTATGTAATTTACGATAGTCTAACATGAAAAAAGTCCAAATTCTTCTGGAATCAATAGGAAAAAAAGCTATGTGCTACGAGTGTGTGTGTGTGTGCGCGTGGGTGGGAAGGGGGTAGAGACAAAAGCAACGTCGGGCTATGTGGGGGGGGGGGAGGGGGGAGTGCTCAAAAGAGGCCGGAAAGGAGCTACGTGGTTTATGAACGTTCCCATATTAAAACTGCAGCCTTCAGCTCAGTTTTAATAAATGTACGCGACTAAACTCAGATCATTATTTAGCAGAGATACTCTTATCAGGGTGAATTTCTTCTCTGGTAGTGACCACTTCAAACTTGTGTTTGTACCATAATTGTTAATATATTGTATTGAAAACCTTCATTTTTTCATTTTTATCTCTCCAGTTCGATATATTTGCATATACGATATTTTCTGTAGTCTAATAAAAATTTCAGACGTTTGTTTTTAGTAAGAAAAATTGCTCTAAAATGCAAGGTGAAATTTCATATTATTTGCAATGGAGGGTGCGCATCTAAGGTCCGGCCCAAGGATCTACAAAGGTTTTTTTTTTATTATTATTGCAAAATGTATGTCGTTATTATAGGTTTAGTAAAAGCATCGCGTTCAGTTGGTGTTGAAGCAACAGTGACGGATCGGCAGTGTGTGTCGAAGAGGTTAATCGGACAAACTGTTCGGCCGTCAAATCGGGCATTACTCGGACGAAATTCTGTGCCAGTGGATGACCAGCCGCCTGATCGATAGTTAGTATCGCACTGGAGTCTGCAAACAGTGTTGCAGATCAGCAAAAAACTCAACTTTCAGTAACCAGTGCGAAAAAATTCAAAGGAATAATACATAAGTTACGAAAAAGGTGATGTGCAATTTTAATTCGAAACATTTGTGTGTCTTTTTTTTTTTTTTTTTTTTTTTAAAGTAGAAGCTAGTTTGGCAGTTTCGGCCGTTTAATGTAAAAGGATGTCGCTGACTAACTTCCGTTCTACAGGGCGTTCGCCGGAAAACGCTACCCTCCCAGTCTGTTGCCGTCGGCAACTTGCTCGGTCAGTCGGGCCAGCAGTTTCCGGCACACGGCACCGTGAATCACCGCACTGTTTAACACCTCCGCTGCCCCAACAGTGCAGTGCAGTGACCCTTACATTGTTAAGAACGGTTTCTTTGCATTGTAGATAGTTTGTGACTTCAGTCTCTTATTAATCAGTGTTGTGAATAAACGTTTCTTTGCGGTTTGGCTGGTTTGGGGATTCATACTCTTATTAATCTGTACCGTGTTTGAGTGTGAGTAAAATTATGGTACGTTACAGTTTGCAACAAAGAATATTTCTCTACGATACATATGTGAAGAAGAAGTCGTTTAAAAAGTGTCGCAGTAAATTTCGTCGCGAATTTCCTGGCGCTTTACTGCCAGCTAAATCAACAATTCTGCGTATGGTTAAAAAAGTAAGAGAAACGGGTTCATTTTTTAACAAAAAGAGACTGTCGGTCAACCGTATTCTCACAGAGGAGAAAATTGACGATATCGCTTTTCGACTAGAACAGTCACCCAAAAAATCATTAAGTCAGTTAGGGCAGCGTGTGTCTCGAAATATGTTCAGAAGATGTGAAATGTGCATTACACAAGAGGGTCAACACTTCCAGCATCTTTTATAAGGTAAGCTAATGAATTACGTCACATTTAAATGCTTAGCACACAAGTTTCTGAAGTTTATGAAGCGTAATTATTATGAAATAGTCCGCGGCCGACGGTCGAACAATGCCGGAAACTGAGCGCTCGCTCGCCGGGAGCAGTTTCTTCCTTGTAGCGCTAACAGTGGGTTGCGTTTCCCGGCGAACGCCCTGTATTTGTTCACGTAAAAACATGTAGGCCATGATTTAGTGAACACACACACACCCGAGCATTTTCTGCAAAATTACTTTATTTTGCAGTTTTGGTGAAGTTTTTGTCTTTTGACATTTCCTTCAATGTTACAAGATGCGTATCATTACTGTTGGTGTGTCTTTGTTTTCGCTCTGAGATATTTTAATTGTCTGTCACTATTGACAGGGGCCTTTTGTGCTTGTCAAACGTGGTCGAGTACTGTCCCAAATTGGCTATGATGGGATTCAGTGATTTTCTGGCGGCTCTGTAGAATGTTCTTGTTACTTTGAGGATTCGCTCCGAGAGTAATGGTATCCCTGCGGCTTCATGCAAGGGGGCTGTAGGGAACCGGCATGGCACATGTAGTGCACGCCGAAGTGCGCGGTTTTGCATTATTTGCAGCCGTTTGATGCTAGTCTTGGAAGCATACCCCCACACTGGGCATGCATACTCAAGGATTGGGCGTACGAGACTGCAATAGATGTTGACGCCGGTGCTGGCTGACAAGGCACTGTCCCTGTTCAGCAGGGGGTAGAGTTCTTGAAGCCTAGTTGCCACTTTCCTTCTTACCTCTTGCGTGTGTCTTTGCCACGTCAGGCGAGAGTCAAGGACTACGCCGAGGTATTTAACTGTAGGTGACCATACGATATCTTCCCCGTTGAGGTGCAGGTTTGGTGTATGGTTTCTCTCCCGATCACGCTTCCCCAGGCGTCTCGTGAATAATATTGCCTGCGTCTTGGCGGTGTTAAGCAAGATCCTCCATCTCCTGGCCCAAGCTTCTGTTTGTTGAAGGACCTCCTGGAGCCTCCTAATTGCTGCAACCTTGCACCTGTGTGCGGTGAAGAATGCCGTGTCGTCGGCGTAGAGGGCTGTGCGAACTGTGGCAGGGGCTGGTATGTCGGCAGTGTATAGGTTGTATAACACTGGGCCGAGTACCGACCCCTGTGGTACACCGGCGTTGATGGGTCTACGAGATGAGATGCCGCTGCCGACTCGTACTTGGAAGGATCTCCCAGAAATGTAGCTTTTGATGAGCTTTACCAGAGGGCCGGGGATGCCCTGTGTGTAAAGCTTGAATAACAGCCCACTGTGCCAAACTGAATCGAACGCA
>JARYHS010011408.1:288746464-289063882 GCA_031002005.1 Vandiemenella viatica | reverse complement strand
GTAATGTTAACAGTATAGCTAGCCGTTCTCAGGATCATGCTATGTCTAGGAGGCGACTTCAATCTGCCTTATATGACTGGCGAAATTATGTTCACATTACTGGTAGCAGGATAGGGCAGCTTCTGAAGTAATTCTCGATTTATTCTCCGATAATCATCTCGAGCAGCTAGTTAATGAACCTACGCGGGTAATAACGTAGCGAAAACATTTAGATTTGCTAGTTACTAACAGGACAGAATTATTCACCGAACATTCAACGACCACGGAATAAGCGATCACAAAGCGGTAATTGCGACTATCAAATTAATGACCAAGCGAAAAAAGGGGAAATGGACGGATTGTATACAGATTTAGTAAGGCCTCAAAGGAGGTTTAAAAAACCTGAGGAATAATACTATAACTTCAAGTCACAAAGGACACCGTTGAAAAGATGTGGCATCGTTTTATACATATTGTCAGGGAAGACATGGAAATACATATACCAAAGCGGACAATAAACGAGGCGAAGGATCCACCGTGGTACACATGCGAAGTCAAAAGATTACTCAAAAACAAAGGAAAATACACGCACACTCAAGAAGGAGGGGGGTGTCGCAGCGATTTAGAAACTTAGCTGATTTAAGAGGACGTATTAAGAATGTAATGCGCAAGGCTTTAACGATTTTCACTCCTACTCTCTCTCTAAGAGTCTCACAGAAAACCCAAAGAAATTTTGGTCGTATGTACGAAAAGTTAATGTACCAACAGCAGTATTCCAGCACTAATTCGTGAAGGTTCCGAGGTAATGAAAGCCGCGATAAAGCTAACGTACTAAAACTGTATTCAAAAAATCATTACTGACGAAAATAAGGATAGCATTCCGTTTTCCCACGTCGTGTCGAGTTGGAGATGGAATCATACGAATAGATATGCAGGTATCATAAAGCAATTAGAGCTCCTAAAGGGGGAAAAGCACCTGTCCCGGATGGTATTCCAGTAAGAGTATTTTCAGAGTAATGAGCGAAATCGGCCATTTCTGTCTGATATATTCAGTAAATCCCTAGAAGAGCGAAAAGTGCCTTCAGACTGGAAAATAGCGCAAGTAACTCCAATTTTCAAGAAATGTGATCGAAGCGATCCTGGAAATTACCGTCCCATATCTATAACATCTGTTCGTAGTAGAGTTATGGAGCATTTTTAGATTTTCAGAAAGCCTTTGACTCTGTGCCACACAACGCCTTTTAGCGAAACTACGAGCGTACGGTATATACGATGAGATTTGCGAATGGCTAAAGGATTTCTAACTGGTCGATCGCAGTATGTCGTTGTTGAAGGAGAAAGTTTCTTCTAATCTAGATGTCACATCGGGTGTACCACAAGGAAGTGTAAAGGACCACTCTTTTCTTAATTTTTATAAACGATCTCGGAGACAAAGTGAAAAGCCTCTTTAGATTGTTTGCTGATGATGCGGTTATTTATAGGGAAGAGGAATTTGGCCGATTGTTGAGCAATTCAGCGTGATCTGGATGTTATGTTGGCATTGTGCGCTGAGTGGCAACTCACACTAAATTCTCTTGTGCGTCCACATTTGAACTATTGTTGTGCCATTGGGATCCGTTTCGTAAGGGGCTGATCGAAGTACAGAGAAAGTACAGAGAAGAGCCGCTCGATTCGTGACCGCTGCTACAGTCCTTATGAAAGCGTCACAGAACTGATTAGTAGACTAGGTTGGGAGTGTCTGGTAGATAGACGACGCACGTTTCGCATAAACTTATTGTAACATGAGTACTCCCACTTTCACTTACGAGTGTAGTGAAAATACTTCGTCCACCAACCTATTGGGTCGGAATGACAGGAAAGATAAAATTAGAGAAATAAGATGTCGCACTGATTCTTATATGAATTCTTTTTTTCCTTGTACCATTAGGATTGGAATGCACAACAAAGAGATTAGGTTTGGTTTTGAGCACCCCTGCCACCCACAATTTTGTGTTTTGCAGAGTATATATGTAGATGTAGATGACGCTCTCCGTTGTTATTTTTGCTAGTCAATCGACAGCGGCTGTCGAAGTTTCTTGCTGACCATGACAGTTCGTTTAATCTAATGTATTATTAATTATCTTTATACATTTTCTCACTATCATACATTTACTGACATATTAATAATTTTATACCTTTTTAAGGCGCAGGACTCTTAGAAAGATATATCACTGCTATCGATCTATTATCAGGAGTCTACATTGACATATTTTTAAATCGAGTAAAACGAATCTTTTAGTCTAGTTATGCTCAGTATTGTGTGCTGAATATTTTATACATAAATATGTCACTAAATGGAGAAATTGAATATTTTGGATCTTTGTTAGTTTGTATAGGTTTTGTTCGTTACTATGATTAGAAAAAGTGTGGTATCTATGTTGAGCGTGCAAAAACGTTGTAGAGATGTAGATCAGTGCAAATGTTACCAAGAGATGTAGGAGAGAATCTCTTACCTCTCAAACTAACTTAAGATTTCCTTTATTTAAAAAAAAGAGGGGCATGTGATCGTGTTGAACAATTTGAATCTGGGTGTCACGATTAGCACTCAGGAAGATGACCCTAATGCCTTCAAAATAATCCTGGCATGATTGAGATCTGATGAATTTGATTGGCTCTTGTCTCACTTCGGCATAGCTGTAAACGGGTCCCAGTCTGAATTTCGTTTTGTCTGTCTTAAGAGTTTGTTTGGTAAGTCGCTACTATTAAGTGCGACAGGTTCCATCGGATACTATTGTTCCGCAGATTCAGGAACGCTGCTTGTTACTTATTCTTGCGCAGCTGCAGGTATTTGCTGTCGTTGGTGACTGTAGGTCGTATCTAAATCAAACGTTACAAGGCCTAATGATAATACTGATCTCAATCAATTTTATATCAAACCTACACACAGAAAACTTATATCTAATTCGTAATCTCTTTATGTCACTCTTCTTTTTAAAGATTCTATGTGAAACTTATCACGCATATTAAAATAATCGCAGCTGCACTAGTAGTCGGACAGGCAAATCCAGGCATTCGATATCGCATCAATAAGCTCTTTTTTCACTCTCTGGCCAGGATCTAGTAATTACGTCTTGAAAATTTTGGGTGTTTTGCCATCGCGGCAGATGTATTCGTGTCGTCATTGACGTATTCAACCATTGTTGAGCAGACTTCTTAATTTTCCCAAAAACGCTTAACGTGCTCATATTGGATATTTTGTAAAGGTTTTAGGCCTCGTTGAAGTCTAGTTCGTTTGAAGCGAGAAAAGACTGATAAACAACGGAAGGAGGGTAATTCGTCCATGGATTTTCGAAAGGATCGCTGGGTCCAATCATCTTAAGCGATTTCAGAAAACTATTGAAATTTAGATGACCAGACGGGGATTCGAACCTGCATTCACTTGATATGAGGCAATTGTGTTACCGATCCCGTGCCACCCTTGGGGCTCGTATTGGAGTTAATGGATTTCATTTGTAATTTAGACGATGGCGACTTTCCCAATGCAACAATAGTATATCAATTGTATTGTGTATTGTAATTTTATACATCATTTTCGATATTCATCTCTCCCTGCAGAAACATTTGACACATAACCTGTATATAGGGTCTTATGGATGAACGTGAGGAGCTCTCAATAAATGGCTGAGCATTTCCAGGTATCCATGGACGCTTAACACTAAGAATTTACGACAGTGGAGGATGAAAACCTTCGCATGAACTAGCGTGTGAGACGACACGTTGTTTTGAAAGTCTGACGATGGTTTATACGGGTTAAACGTGACAGAGAAAATTTCTTCGGTAGGCTGGTCACAGAAAGTCGAAAACTGGTACCATTCAGCACTGTAACAAATAGTGGTTAAAATCAGAAGCTACGGGCAGTATCCGTATGACAATTTTATGTGTTTAATGAAATTAAAGCCTGAGTCTATAGCAGACTTTGGAAAACGGTTACTGAATTATCGGTGGTAATTCGATGTATTTTGGTGCTTTTCCAGATTAATGGAATCGTGAAACACAAAGTTTCGACATTTAATCAATAATCTTCATTAAATGAATACTAGTGTCCTTCGGTGAGAAGCACATTGTAAGGGCCATCTACTGTTCCACTTGTAAGTATGGCAGATATAACTATCGAAATGTTGCTTGAAGATTTCTCGGGCGTGCAGCCGGTCATTGATCGCAGATGTACGAATTTTCGATGGCGTAACATGCATTCATCTTCAGGTAGCGTCCACTGGTCGGCGTGAGGAGCGAAATCCAGGATGAGCGACTCCTCCGGGGGCGTCGATATTTATACCCACCAACCCCGCCCTCCCCCTCCCGCCTCGGCACTCCGATCTAGCGGTGTGGGGGTGGTGCGTTGCAGTGACCATCAGTTTGTACGCCACCTCCGTCGCACACAGTGCCTCGACTCTGGTATTTGCGGAGCCGCTTCAATACTTGGTTCCAAGCTTGGCTTAGTCATAAACAAGACAACGGGTTCCAACTAAGCCAAGCTTGGAACCAAGCATTGAAGCGGCTCCGCAAATACCAGAGCCGAGGCACTGTGCGCGACGGAGGTGGCGTACAAACTGATGGTCACTGTTCGACTCGTTGCAACGCACCGCCCCCACCACCGCTATCGGAGCGCCGCGGCGGGAGTGGGAGGGCAGGGTCGGAGGGTATAAATATCGACGCTCCCGGAGCAGACCAGCAGTCGCGTCCTGGACTGCGCTCTTCACGCTGTCCAGTGGACGCTACCTGAAGATGATGGCATGTTACGCCTTCGAAAATTCGTACATCTACGATCAATTGACCCGGCTGCACGACCGAGAAATCTTCAAGCATCAGATCGCCGGGAAAACATACGATTACATATTGAACCACCTGCCTTGACACCCACGAAGGCTACATCGCATCATTACGTCTGGAAGCCTCCACCCATACAGCAGAGTAACAGATGTCTGTATATTGAAATTAATTTAAAATTGTTTTAAAAATACTATATTTTAATTCAATTAATACATGGCGTTCGCCGGGAAACGCAACCCACTGTTAGCGCTACAAGGAAGAAACTGCTCCCGGCGAGCGAGCGCTCAGTTTCCGGCATTGGTTCGACCGTCGGCCGCGGACTATTTCATAATAATTACGCTTCATAAACTTCATAACTTGTGTGCTAAGCATTTAAATGTGACGTAATTCATTAGCTTACCTTATAAAAGATGCTGGAAGTGTTGACCCTCTTGTGTAATGCACATTTCACATCTTCTGAACATATTTCGAGACACACGCTGCCCTAACTGACTTAATGATTTTTTGGGTGACTGTTCTAGTCGAAAAGCGATATCGTCAATTTTCTCCTCTGTGAGAATACGGTTGACCGACAGTCTCTTTTTGTTAAAAAAATGAACCCGTTTCTCTTACTTTTTTAACCAGACGCAGAATTGTTGATTTAGCTGGCAGTAAAGCGCCAGGAAATTCGCGACGAAATTTACTGCGACACTTTTTAAACGACTTCTTCTTCACATATGTATCGTAGAGAAATATTCTTTGTTGCAAACTGTAACGTACCATAATTTTACTCACACTCAAACACGGTACAGATTAATAAGAGTATGAAGCCCCAAACCAGCCAAACCGCAAAGAAACGTTTATTCACAACACTGATTAATAAGAGAATGAAGTCACAAACTATCTACAATGCAAAGAAACCGTTCTTAACAATGTAAGGGTCACTGCACTGCACTGTTGGGGCAGCGGAGGTGTTAAACAGTGCGGTGATTCACGGTGCCGCGTGGCGGCACCACTGACCGAGGAAGTTGCCGACGGCAACAGACTGGGAGGGTAGCGTTTTCCGGCGAACGCCCTGTATTACTAGTGATCAACCAGGGCTTGAAATTCGACCGTAATTCATTTAGTTATTTAGTTTCTTTCGTGAAAGAGTAATAATAATTATCTGAATTTTGTTCTATTGCGTTTGTTGCGAGCATAGAAATATTATATACTATATACATTGGCGTCGTAGGCTGCGAGCGTGTACCAATAAGTCATCACTTATGTCGTTTGCCTTAATTCCCTCCATTACCTACAAAATTAAAATGATACACTCCAAGCGTGACTATACCCTAAATGTTAGCTTCTGAACTAACCATAACAAATGATGAAACGTATTTATGAATGTCTTCAAAATAATTTTTGCCTTTATATTTACCGATGGTTTATTTGAAATTTGTTTAGTCCATCATACAATGAATTAAAATATTCATTTTGACTTAAGGCAGGTGAAACTGCTTTAGCTTTATGGCAACATTAAGTAAATGCAGTCCTTTCACCTGAAGTGACTTCTGATGCGAAATGCTTTGCATTGCAAAACCTGCATTGTAAATGCAAAACAAGAAAAATTTCTTGGAATGACATTTAGTGCGCATTTAAATGTATCCATCAAAATAATTTCATCATTTTGTGTGTTCATTATTTAAATTTTGTCTATTATCATTTTGAATTTCACGCAAATAGGTATTCCTTCTGTCTCTCTCTCTCTCTCCGACCTGTCGCTGTTCTATTTCGAGACATAATGAAAAAAGACCCGTAAGGAAATTAATGAAATTCAAAAAGGAAAAGACCTTCAACCAAGGTTTAACCATTTAAATAATAAAAAGATCATACGGTGTCTCTCAGAATCACTACATTCCTTTTCCAAGTGTTCTTTTTATAACTTCAAAAAATAATCTCTACTTTATGCGACTGTTTTGTTTCACCAAAGACCACAGAGTATCTCAATGCTGGCAATACATGTCAGATAGTTGGCTCCGATCCCATTTCACGCACACAAACGTTCGCACATTTATTTTTTATTTAATAATGTAATTGTAACACGTATTAACTATGCTTGTTATTTTTTTTTTCTTTACTCTTGACCAAAGACATTGGCAGAATCTCTAAGTGTCACAACTAAAAAAAAAACTGACTTTAAACAACGAATGTTTTATTTTATTTAATGTATTTGTAACACATATTATATATAGATTTTAGCTTTCACCATATAAACTTTAACTATGCCAAATCTCACACTTATTCGTGCGCGCAATATTCTTAAAAAGGGATCCGAAGTTTTCGCTTAGTGTATTAATATAGGTCTATAGATTATTATTATTATTATTATTACTCAACGATTCACTAAAATTGGCTGGCAATAATGCAAAACAGTGTAGTTTCAAAAATGTTAAATATGATAAACAAACAGTTAAATAAAGTATATGGATTATTGATTTAAATTTCGAAATAACCGTGCAGAATAATGTGAAACATATAAGATCGAAAAAGTGAAGTAAACATTTAAAACAATAAGGCAAATCAATTACTTAAATTTAAATGTTAGATATTATTAAAAGAAAATACAGAATATTTCTTGCAGGGAAAAAAGCTTTCTGTCGGCGCATAACCTCTGCATTTATTACTTCTATGATCCTTCACACTCAAGCGAAATTCGTCAAATTTTGGAGAGAAAACTCTTAAAGTGTAGCACCTATATTTCTGCCAGATCCGCTATAGCAGTTATGGCTTTTCACATATTAGTATTCAGTCTCTGTACGCGCAAAGTCTCTGTGCGCATTTTAAGTAACTTCAAACTCAATTTCGAAGAGTGAATCCAATGGGTAAAATACAGGTAAAAGCGTACTGCAGTTAGGTCGGATTACGCCTTAATGATGAATGGCCCTTTTACTATATAGTACGTATCTCCGTTTGCGCAATACCTCTGTTTTTATTACTTCTAAGCACCTTAAATCTCAACAAATTTTGCTGAAATTTTGTCGTCCAAACTGTCTGCGTAAACTACAGGCCATGTTCGTATTACAGCCAGATCGGATGAAGCAGTCATAACTTTAGATTCTTTTACTAAATTTATACAAATTGGACATCCTCTCTGACTGTAAATAACTATTAATAATTCTAACGCCCTTCAAACTGAACAGAAATTCTTCAAATTTTGTAGAGGGAGTCCTTAGGGTGAATTGGTCACGTTCATATGTCAGCCATGTCGGATCAAGCGTTAGTAGGCTTTGACCCTAAAAAAAGAAACTATTTCTCATATATCCGTGCTGTCGTCAGTCTTTCGACTGGTTTGATGCAATCCTCCATCCTTTCCTATCCTGTGCTAACCTCTTCATATCTGCATACCCCTTACAGCCCACGTCCTCAATTATCTGCTTGCATATATTCTAATCTCTGTCTTCCTCTACAGTTCTTACCTTCGACTGTTCCCTCCACTCACAAATTAACCAATCCTGCATGTCTCAAAATATGACCTACCAGCCTGTCTCTTCTTTCCGTAAGCTTCTTCCACAAACTTCTTTTCTCACCCATCATTTCCAAAACTCGTTCATTTCTTACTTTGTCTGTCCAATTAATTTTCAGCATTCTTCTGTAGCACCACATTTCAAATGCTTCAATTTTCTTTATTTCCGGTATTCCTAAAGTCCACGTTTCGCTACCATAAAGAGCTGTGCTCCACACAAAGAGTTTCAAAAAGTTCTTTCTAATTCCTAGATCAATATTTGAAACTAAAAGGTTTCTCTTTTTCATGAAAGCTCTTTTTGCTAGTGCTATTCTGCTTTTAACATCATTCCTGCTTCGGCCATCGGTTGTAATTTTACTTCCCAAGTAACAGAATTCGCTTACTTCTCCTATTGCATCCGATCCTATTTTTATATTTAATCTAGTATTGGTGTCATTTCTGCTACATTTCATCACTTTTGTCTTGCTTTGATTTATATTCAGTCCAAAATCTTCCTTTAGTATTTTGTTCATGCCATTCAGTAACTTCTCAATATCCTCAGCCCTCTCTGCTAACAAGACAATGTCATCAGCAAATCGTATCATACTGATTTTTTCTCCCTGAAAACTTATGCCACATGGAAATTTTTCTCTGACTTTCTTCATTGCATCTTCTACATACAAGTTGAATATTAACGGGGATAAACTACAACCTTGTCTCACACCCTTTTTAACTGATGCATGTCTCTCGTGATTCTCTACTTTTATTATAGCCACTTGATTCTTATATAGTTTATAGAGTATTCTTCTATCTCGATACTTTAGACCTGACTTCTTCAAAATTTTGAACATCTTGTCCCACCTAACATTATCAAAAGCTTTTTCTAAATCAACAAATGCCATAAAAGTATCTTTGTTTTTCTTGATCCACCCTTCAAGTATTAATCTTAAAGGCAGAATTGCTTCCCTTGTACCGCGATTTTTCCTAAACCCAAACTGAACTTTACCTACTGTCTCTTCTACTACCCTTTCCATTCTTCTGGTCTGTTAATTTTGAAGCATGTGATGTTAGACTAATGGTGCGATAATTCTCACATTTGTCGGCTTGTGCTTTCTTTGGAAGTGTGAAGATGATATTTTTATTAAAATCAGTTGGAATTTCTCCTGTTTCATAACTTTTTGATATCAGCTTGAATAATCTTTCGATTCCTTCCTCTCCTAGGGATTTAAGAAGTTCTGCAGGGATTTCATCAATTCCAACTGCCTTATTTGCTTTTAAGTCATTCAGAGCTTTATTAAATTCTGTCCTCAAAACAGGATCCCCTAAGTCATCAATGTCAACATCATCTTCCTTTTCCATTACACTACTGTTCAAGTCATCCCCATCATAAAGTTTCTCAATGTATTCTTTCCATCGGTTAGCTCTATCTTCTGAGCTTAAAAGAGGTTTCCCATCGGCAGCTTTAATGTTCATACCTCTTTTCTTCATTTCTCCAAAATTCTGTTTGATCTTTCTGTAGGCAACATCTACTTTACCTACGACCATTTCCTTTTCTACTTCTTCACACTTTTGTTGTAGCCATTTTTCTTTTGCTATTTTGCATTTCCTATTTATTTGATTTCTAAATTGCCTGTACTGCTCTCTTCCTGCTTCATCTTGAGCATTTTTGTACCTTCTCCTCTGATCCATCAGCTCCAAAATTTCTTCTGTGATCCAAGGTTTTCGGGCAGATTGTTCCCTAAAGCCTAATGTTTCTTTACCAGCTTTCATTATTTCGGTCTTTAATGCATTCCATTCGTCCTCGGTTGAGCTCCTTTCAGAGATACTTCTTAAACCCAAGTCTACTATTGATGCAAATTTTTCTCTAGTGCTAGATTGTTTCAGTTTATTCACTTCCAGTCTTTTCTGCTTATACTGCTTCCTTATTCGCTTAAATTTCAGCCTGCACTCCATTATTATCAAATTATGGTCAGAGTCTACGTCTGCTCCTGGGTACGCTTTACAATCTAGAACTTGATTCCTGAATCTCTGTTTGACCATGATATAATCTAGTTGATATCTGCCTGTATCCCCAGGACGTTTCCACGTGTAAATTCTTCTTGCATGGTTCTTAAACAGTGTGTTTGCCACTATTAGCTTATATCTTTCACAAAATTCTAGCAACCTGCTTCCTCGCTCATTTCTTTCTCCTAGACCAAAACTTCCTACAGTATTCCCATCTTTTCCTTCTCCCACTATTGCATTCCAATCACCCATGACTATTAGATTTTCCTCCCCCTTCACATATTGAATTAATTCTTCAATTTCAGCGTATATTTTTTCTATTTCTTCGTCATCTTCCTGTGATGTTGGCATATACACTTGTACTAATGTGGTTGGGACGGGCTTAGTTTCTAACCTCGTCAAAATAATCCTGTCACTAAATTGTTCATAATAACTCACCCGTTTCCCTACTTTCTTGTTCATTACAAATCCTACACCAGTGACTCCATTGACAGCATGTGTGCTAATTATCCTGTGTTCCCCAGACCAGAAATCCTGTGCGTCCTTCCATTTAATCTCACTAATCCCAACAACATCTAACTTAAGTCGTTCCATCTCCCTTTTTAAGTTTTCTAACCTTCCACGCTCCGACTCGTAGAATGTTTCTATCCATTCTGATGACTCCTCCCTGAGCAGTCCCCACCCGGAGATCCGATTGGGGGACTATTTTACCTCCGGAATATTTTACCCAGGAAGAAGCCATCATGATATATGTAATTTGAGAGGATTACATGTCCTCGGGATACCCTTTGGGTCTTTAATGCAGTGGTTTCCCGTTGCCTTCTGCATCCCCATGCCGTTGATCATTTCTGATTCATCCGCCTTTAGGGGCCGTTTCCAACCCCAAGGGCAAGAGGGTGCCCTGAACCGCTCCCCGCTCTTCCGCCCTCCTTTCGGAGGCCGTGCAAACAGGGTGCACCACGTGAAGGAGAGGTTGACATTTGGTTGGAAAAGGCTAGTATAGCCTCTCCCAAACCCTTACACCCCTGTTATGAGTTATCAAGGAGGAAAATTCTAGCTGATATGCAAAAATATTGTTGGAAAAGAGGCAGAACCAGCAACTGACAGCTATTGAATTTACGATGTGTGTTTCAATGACTAAATGTGGTTATAGCGACTAGAATAACAGTCCAAAACAAAAGTTACTAATATTGTTATTTTGAGTGCGTGTAACCACCAACCACTTTGGTCAAGAATTTGTTTACAAGTTTCAGTTTAAAATTATTCAGTTTATTTATTACGTTTACAACTTGGAACGCATATTTCTTTCGTATTCGTCCGCCAGACAGATAGGATGAGGGATGAAATTTTTCCAACTTAAGGACGGATATTTTTATGTCGCCGAAATATTGTGTATAAATAATAATACTACTCGGTTAGTTTCTCGGAAACATTCATAAATAGACAAAGCTGAGAAAAGCTGCATTCATTTATAATGATAATAATAAAAAAATCTCAATAAACTTTTTTTTTCGTTTTTAAAGGCTAGTAACCGATATATGGAATAGAAAAGAGGACATTTTTTAAGAATATCGTCAGCTTCAAAAATATTTGTGGTTGACAGAGAAAATGGATTAAAGGATTTCCCACTTTACATTGTTGTAAACCCGATCGATGCATTTCATTGGTGGAGAGGAGTGAGAGAGAGGATTTGTAGAAATCCCGCTCGCAAATGGCCCATACCCTGCCTCCACTTTCCAGGTTTAGTCAAAGCCGAGTGATCACTGTCCAGAGGTCACTGTAATGGCCATTACTACGGTTGTTTTTTATTTGGCATTTCGCCTTGTTTGTAATACAGCCAGCATGTTTAAGGAGATTTTTTTTTTTTTTTTTTTTTTTTTTTGTCAGAAGCCATTATCTCCCTTCATACTTAATCGAAATCTATGACGAGGTGTCATTTTAAAGCATTTGGTCACATCATATTTTAAAAAAGGAGAAAAGGAATTTTTCGGAATTTGACATTTAAGGGACAAAAATACCATTATTTCCATAACTTTTCTTTTTTTTTTTTGCACCAGGTATTTATCTCTCTTGATATCTAACCAAAATGGAGAAATGAGGTATTATTTTATAGAATTATATCTCCGCTTTGATCAAATCATATTTTAAGAACGGAACTTTTCGCAATTAGACTCTTAAAAGACCAAACAATCAATATTTTTTTAACGTGTTTTTGGGTCACGAGCCATTTATCTCCTTTGATATCTAACCGATATAGAAAAATGAGGAATCATTTTAAAAATTAAGGTCTCCGCCATTTTCACATCTTTCTTTAAGAAAGGAATTTCTTGGAATTTGACTCTTAAAGGGCAAAATTATCAGTATATCCATAACGTATTTTTGTATCATATCTCCCTTGATATCTGACCGAAACAGACAAATGAACTATCATATTAAAGATTAAGAATTATGCTTTTCTCACATCATGTCTTACGAACGGAGTTTTTCGGGATTCGAGCCTTCAAGGGCAAAAGTATCATTATTTCCATTACGTGTTTTTTTTGTTACGAACCATTTATATCCATTGACACTTAACCGAAATCGATAAATGAGATATCATTTAAAAGAATAAGATATCCACTCAGGCAACATTGTAAATTGACAAATATTTTTGTCTGAATTTGATCCATAAAGGGCAAAAGTAATAACTGCGAATGATGCACGCGTGGTACAGTTCAGAGCCAAGCCGCTAGGTAGTAGTAGCACATACCACAGAGATAATAATAAACTGCTTCACTGGCGTCAACTTTTTTTTACGTAACTATTATACTAAACAAATGAGATGGTTCTTATTTCAAACCCCCAACCTTTCTATTCATTCTATTCGCGAAACTTTCGGTTAGATCATCTAGTTGATTATGATATTTTTTCTATCTGGTAAGGATAACACAAGACGGACACGACACATTGTTAAAACCAACCATGTCCTAGGCCAGATTCGAACCGGCGACCCCTGCACCGCGAAGCAGAATCACTACCCCAACGCTGCTGGGGTAGGAGCAGGTCTTCTCTGTTCTCACAGTCTGCTACGCCATGACGCGAAACTGTATCTGGCGGTATTGTCGGATGGACATGCTGGGCTCATTAGCCTATTGAGCTGACAGCCTAAGGCAAACTCTGACACCAAATCAGGGTTCGTACAGCTCGTTACCCTTGTTAGGCTATCCACAGAGGAAAAGTATACTCAGATTTAAACCCTTCATCGTGGGTGTTCCACTAGCAGCGTCTTGAACACAGCCCATGCGAGATGATCATCTTGTTTATAGGGGGAGGCCAGTTCCGCGCACACAGCACTTCACCTAATAACTCCAGTGCGGGATTTAGAAGGGTACAGCCACGTATCCGAATAGCTTCGTCACTTATTATCGAGCTTGCAGGTTACGTGCAAAGATCCTATTGTAAATCTTTGTTCCGAAAACAGTGCAAAGAAACCGATTTTATCAAACTGTTTCATATGCTAATTAACCACTAATTCTTTGAACACTAATTCATGAATACCTGTAATTAATTTATCTAACATTTTCCATCAAATATTTTCAAGGAGTTCGAGGAGTCACAGCTAATCTTTATTCCTTTAAAATACAGTTCTCTTTAATGCCTTTGCAACTATTTGCATATACTGTGGGCCAATTCATTTAAAACCCAGAATGGCTTAATGACTCAATAAGAAATTCTTAACGTTTTTCAACAAATATCTTTTTAAAGTAATTGATTTTCATGTTTACGTCTGTAGCTTGGAATGCGGGTGTCTACATATCTTTGTCAATCATACAATGGTTTTTTTTCTTCTAAAAATCCATAACCATCATCTTCAACGCTACAGCAGACAATTTCGTTCTGTCACAAATCGCCGCCTTATCATAACCCTTTGGCAAAAACAAAAGAACCATAAATATTTTTACCTTTACAAGCACGTAGTCTATCAATTAAAAAATAATGAAGTATTGAAAAAATAAAAATCTGAATTAATAGTAGTAGGCCTAATAAAAAAAACATATCGATTAAAGAATAAGTTAACTGTATTTACGCGCTATAGCTTATAGATCCAGCCCTAAACTAACAACAAAACAGGAATTAATCCAGACTAGAACGCTTACTATTCTTTTATTTATTTATCTATTAAATCGTTTTTCATCAAATGATTTATAAAGTGATTAATGTGTTTGATAAATATTGGACAAGTTTGCGTAATTTATTTTCTTGTTTAGAAGATCTATCAATGTTTGGACAAAACTGTTTCTGAATCCCAAATTAAGGTGTACTACATATTGACGAAGGTTAATTGCACCAAACATATAAGTCTTCGTGGAGGAAACAGGCCGATTTCAGTTTCGTCGTATGTTTTGAAATATTAACGCTTGTCAGCTAAATTTGTTTGCACAACGAAATATTTGACACGTAGATGTGCAGAACATCTTTCAAAATATAACTTAACAAGATTCTTTGAATAAAGCCATACAGATAAAGAATTTATATTTTCTTCTTCTGATGATCTGAACCATAATTACTTAAATATGTATATCAAGTAAACAGTAAATGAGTAATTTATTTTTACCTGAAACTACTGTTTTTCATATTCTTTTCATTCAATCCATCACGATTTTTAACATATGAGCATAAAGTCCTGACAAAACACACACACACACACACCAGTGCTTACTATCACCTATTAGGGGCGCTTAGTGGATCAGTTTACCACTCACATAAAGTGTTTGGACAGAAAGGTCAAACAACTAAAGGAAATAAAGAAACAATCAAAAATATAGAGGAACCCATTTTAAATATGCGTGTACATTTATCGTGCATTTGGAGGACTCGTATGATAAATCTTAATGTTCGTACCGTCTATTGATTATTAGAACGTCAGTCAGATTCGTGGTGTGCCCTAGGGCCATTCCTGACCCGGAGAACGGGATGCGAAGCGGGTGGCAGCCCCTCCCCTGTTGAGACTGCGAGGGGTGAGTTTCGGGCGGTTCCGTGGCGCATCGGCACTTCTCGGCTCGCAGCATCGCTCCCGCCGTCCGTCCCTCCCCTGTGGTCCAGTAGTCGAGCAGAAGCCGTCGGGACGGCGGCGTCCGTCATGGCGGCGACGCCCCTTCCTCGCCTGCTGTTCGTGGGCCTAGTGCTGGCGACTGGCAGCGTCGTGACGCGCATAGACGCCTTGGCGCAGAAGGTGCCAGTCGGTGAGTACACAGGCCTGCTAAACCTCGTCAAACAGCCCCTGGGGCTTGTTTTCCTATGCTGCACCTGATCGTTGCTTCGACGCACACGAGCAGAGGGTTTTTCTGAGGTGTGATTTCTGATGAATGATTCTACTTGTTATATTTACCCTTCAATCTTGTTAACTTCCCTGCTGGTAAATACTGTTAATGGGAATCGGCAAACAATGTTTATATCGCAGGGTGGGGCTGAGACACTCAGCTACAAATTTATGAGAGCCTAAACGAGTTATTACTATGTGTCGGTGTTCTTTATTTGCGTTTTTAATTTCGGAATGGTGCTTGTTTCAGAAAATTAGATACTTTAAATCAAAAACTGCAAAGTAAAAATTACCACCCAGTACATGCCGTTGGCACATGCTCTTAAATATGTTCAAATTAATCTGTTTAGTATGTAGGATTCAGTAATTTGTAAAAATGCGGAAAATATTTTATTCTCATTTCTTTCTTTGTGCGATACGTTAAAATTAAATATCTGTAAGTACAATATTAATATCAATAATTAGGTAGAATATAATTTGTAAAGTTTCAGATTAACTAAATCACCAAAAACACAACTTCTTAAAAGTCGCAACCAACAGTTGGATAGTGTTTTGTTGGCTATATCTCGCTTAATAGTTCGAATTCGTTGAATATAATGTCATTAAACTCATCGCAGTATTCACATTCCATTTTCTTATAAACCTTAACACAGATATTTTCATTCGTTTTGACCGACATCAAAATCATTTCTCTAATCTCCGCAGTTCTTGTAGTCTGATTTAAGCCACCAGTTCTAGAATTACTTGGACATAATATAATTAACTTATTTACCAATTTTCGTTATGAGGTTTGAAATTTTTTTTGTATGTTAGTCAAAATTTCAACAAGAACATGTTACTGGTTCTCGATGTAAACTCATTGGGACTTACCGCTTAAAGGAAACTCTACAGTTAAAAAGAAAATATATTATAAGTGTTAAAATCTGTTGTTATTTATAAAATATAATAAGGCAACATTGACACCTACAGCTTTAATAACGTGATGTTTGAAGATATACTGAAACCCTGGATGATTGTTCACAGTTACAGCGACAGTGCATGTCTCAATATTGGCTGGTGACGCTTTAGAACATAGTGCTTCGATTCGGTGAAAAGTTTATATTCTGGTCTACTGCTTTCATGCCTACAGGAATGAGGATAAACTCGTAAGAAATGATTAATGGTGTGCTCTAGAGTTGTTTAAAATTATGTTCGTCTAGTTTTAGAAATGATGGTTCTGTCGGCCGAACGGCTTTTTTTAGGCTGTGTATTTGATGATGAAATCGTTGTGCAGTCGAGAGTTTTCTTCAAAGAGGAAAGCCTGGATTCATATCCAGCTTTCAAATGAGGACCCAGCTATTCTTGTTAGTCTTACCGACTGGAGGATAGTGCTAGCAAAACCACGTCGATCGTATTGTGAGCTAGTGGGGATGCGAAGTTCTCCTGCGCCAATCTGAAAACAACTCGGTATGGGGACATTCTTTTATCTTTCACTAAATCAGGATAAAATCGTTTTGCCTGGGAACGACGAAGGATGTATCACTTAAGTACAACTGACGAAACAGTACCTCGTTCCGTTCCCATCTTATCTGTGCGGTATTACCCCGGGATGTGGGGAGTCTGCTGTCAAATGGGTACGTACTGTGGAAGTTTCTCTTGAGGGTTAAAGACGGATGAAGCAGTATGCTAGCATCCAACTTGCAACTGCAATAGTTATGAAAAGTAACAAAACATCCTGTTTCAGAATACTTCCAACCTATGAAACCTGGTCTGACTTCCATCTTCGTGTAACAAGGCAATTTGTAGTCCGGTTACGACTGAAGAAGAGGACCTTTGTGGAGAAATAACTATCATGTTTTCTTGCCCACCTGGTTGGCTTAAGTAGTTGGTATCCGTGGCAATCTCTTTCATCTGACCGGCTGTTAGTTGGTTCGGAAGCAATTTTCATAAACATGACTTCGCGTGGCAGGGCAGAGTAGTTGATGGTGCAAAGAAGTCCTAGCTTACGGCAGATCGCATGGAATGAGGGAATCCAACACTATTGATAATGATTCGTCCGTCGATTGAGGAGGTTAATCTTTTGTGCCCTTTGGTGCCTATCGAAAATAAAGGGTCTGATTTAATCGGAACTATCTTCCATCCTCAATATTTCGTTCTTTCACAACGCAGATAACTCTTACCACTAAGTAAACGCACCTCACGGTCCTCAACATAAAGTCAACCCAGTTGAATGTCTTCACCGAGCACTGCAGTAACCAAGCATGTGTCACCGGGCAATGGAAATAATCACCACCGTTGTTTACTTCCATTTTCTTTGCTTATAACTTTATGGCTCCTCAGTGTCATTAGAGGCAGGAAAGGACCCGAGGCAAGGAACGGGAAGGAATTTGGCCATCTTCTTTTAAAGGAAGCATCTCGTCATTTGCCTGGAGTGATTTGGGGAAACCATGTAAAACCCAAATCTGGATGCCTGGACGGAGGTTCGAACCCACGTCCTCCCGAACGCGGAGTCAGAGCGTTACCGTTCACCCACCACGCTAGGTGTTTACTTGCACATCGGAAACCAGTTTACCACATCTGCTTAACAGGCCAGAAGTGCAGAGTACAGCGACATATCAGGTATCCTGTTAAATATTTGAGAGTGAATTGGAAAAGTTCTACTCATTGGTGTCAATATTCATCTAGTGGGCACTATACTGGTGTGCATCTGTCTGCAGCTTAGCCGGGCAGCGTGCAATATGCATGGTACCCGCCTCCATTCGTCGAACCGATGAGGTTAGTCAATACAAACAATTGCGGTAACAATTCGCGGTGCAAAATGTTTTTGGTCTGTATTTCTGGCATTAACATTCTTCATATAGTTTGTTTATTTCCATATCAAACAAAGGCTGGTATTGAATGCGTCGATCTTTAAGTAATGTTTTTTTTTTACTTGAGTTCCAAGGAATTGCTTTATACATGCACCAGAACTAAAATCAAACATTCTTTTGATCCTCATCTAGACGGAAATTTAGTCTGTAGTCTGAACGCCATCCTAATTCTTATATTTTCGTTTCCATGGCGACAGAATATCAGTGTGTTAATCTATTTACGCGAAGTGCAAATACAATTGTTCCATAGAAAATACTTTCATTTACGGCACACGCAAATTTTTTACTGTAACCTTCTATTTTTTAACTGAAGCGAAAAGAAGAACTGTGAAACGGAGATACAAAAATACGACAGTAGGATTAGTAACATTTTACAAAATTGACGAATATTTAGGAATTTAATATTTTACTAGGTTTCTTTTCAGTTTACCCACATACTATAGCACAAAAACTATAATCATAGAAAAAGCAAGTTTCAAATATTCATAATGTTATGAGGTCCCTAGAAGTAGTTAGATTACTTTCCCCTAGCATTCTGACAGTTTGTATATAAGTGAATAAGTGATTGAATTCTATGAGACACTGAAAGAGTATAAAGCATTCCTTTCCCACATATTAATTTAAAATCTGGTTAAAAATGGAAATTCAAACATAACTTTGCGATATGTCTTACAAAAGATCAGTAACATCCCATGGTAACGTCCAAATTGTAGAACATGTAGCGGCTGTATGTTAAAAGTCACCTATGAAATCATGCATTCAGTAATTTCCTTTTATCAAAACCTAACATAACAATACAGATCTATTTTTATATTCATATATAAGAAGTTTCATTTTAAGTGGTTTAATCGTAACAATTAGGAAGACCTTTGTATTAACTGAATGAATCAATATCACAATTCAGCATTTCCATCCGTGTTAAATGAGCAGCTTACTTCATAATACCATAGTGCACGTATATGCTGGAATGTAGTAAATGAACTGTTTGCATTCAAGGTTGTTGCAGCAGCTGTAATCCATTCAGTAACAAGCCGAATTTGATTTCCATGTTTTTAACACATGCGATTAGCCCTTCTGCGGATTGATTCATATCGATTGACCTATCTATTTTCGCTGTTTTAAACAATAAGGTAGGAATAAACTGATGTTAGGAGATTCGATGTAGAGATAATGAGATTCATAAATCACGATAATCTGATGTATCGAGTTCATTTCGGTATACTCCGAATAATTTGCAAGCAATCCATTTATTTGGGAAATATTCCAAATATACGCCGTACCAAATGTATGTTTATGTAATTTTTATAGTGTATTTCTATTGTAATCGTATGAAATCATGTGTGTTGATGTGCACAATGAAGCTTTCTGGTTTGAAAGGAAACTGAAAAATTTACTAACAAATGAACTGGCAAAATTTCATTGATGTAACATATTTCGATCGAAAGGTATGCTCGGAAATTGTTCATTTTGACTGTTTCTCCTTTACATTTCGTTCCCCTGAGCGATTTCTAGAAAGGAATTATAAAGTTACAATTAATTACGATTGTGACAGAAGTAGTAAACAAATTTATTAGTAACGTTATTCCAATAACGATGAACAATACTGGGACTTCTGTCAGTGATCACGAACAGAATTTTTTTAGGCCAACTCGAAATATTTGTGATCTTAGTAACATTAATGGATTTTCCGACCATTATTATTATTTCCAAAGAGGTACCACATGTGAGGCATGTCTCTTGGCGGTGACAGATTATTTTTGCTAAGCGGTTAATAAGAATAGGCTCGTTGCTTGCACGCATAAGAACGCATAAGAACGAGACTTCACTTCCTTCTTCCTTCTTGTCCTACAGAATTGTTATCGGAAGAACTATTTCTGTTTTGAACGTCGTCTTTGGAATTCAGTGATGAAACAGGAAAAGCCAGTTGCAGATCGTAGGAAAATCCCGAAAGAAACCTGACAAGATCGTTTGAGTTTATGCCAACACTCGATTAAAGGTAAGGACGATAAAATACACCGTTGCGAACAACGGAGCTGTCTAGGCCTCAGGGTAAGTGGAAAAAATTTATTTAAATTTTTTTTTTAGGTTGTTCTGTTTTAATTGGCATGCTTGCAAGATCTTTTTAACGCACAATACACACTATTGTGGTCACGTGTTCCTTCCGCCTGGTGTGTGAAGTATATTTGGAAGTGTCACCAGTGCACTGGTTAATGGTGCAAAGTAGCACAGATATTTACTTGAGAATTTCGTCCGTATGATGTGCAATTCTGAAGTCGTTTTTTATGGTTTTTTTTTTTTCTGCTTAACAGCGAGGTCTTTAGAGACGGGAAAGGATGGGGGGCAAGGAAATGGGAAGGAATTCGGCCATGGCCTTTTGAAGGAAGCAATTCGAACCGCCGTCCTCCCGAATGCGAGGCCAGAATGCTAACCGCTGAAGTCCTTATGTGTGTTTCCTCTTGTGGTCTACAAAGTAATACTTAATTTTCTGCTCAGTTTCAATTCTTACAGGAACTAGAGATCACGTACCATCAATTCACGCCTCTTTGGCATTCGGGAGGACGCCGATTCGAATACCCGTCCGAGCTTCCAGTTTTGGTATTCCATGGTTTCCCCAAGTCAGGTTGCTTCGTTCCTTGTCACCAATCCCATCCCGCCTCTAATGACCTCGTTGTCGACGTGGCGTAAAGCCATAGGTAAAAAATAGCCTATTTCGCAAAAGATCGGATATTGCATCTATTTACAGATACAGTCTGAAGCCAATGGGCACGCGAAATCGTCCTTCACGAAGTTAGAGAGGGAAGGGAGGCGTGGTTTGTTTACAATGCCTAATGTGTGTTTACGTGGGCCTATCAGCCTTGCTTTGGTTTATTGCTAGTAATCGATTAGTAATAAGGTTTACAAGTTTCCTTATGTTCACATGACGATCGCTTAGGTTAAAATTATTTACAACAGATTTAGTAATGGCATTGATAGTGATTATTAGATAATAAGTTTTAAATCTGAATACATGAATTTTTAAGTATGTAACATATCAAAGAACAGTTGGTTTGGCAGCTATTGTTTTTAGGATATTAGTATCCTAAGGCGGTGTGGGTTAGAACTGGGTTAAATTTCTGTCTGTCTGACAGGCTGTAAAGAGGGCAGCCATACAGGCAGCAGAATGAGGTAGCTATAACAGTAAAATGTCTCGCTTTAACCATAAAGTTACCCATAAAAAAGGCCAAACAGATTTAAAACACAATAGAACATCAAAATTGCCTGGTTTGAAACAAAACATGGCTCCAAGGTAACCGGTTGGCTGAGGAGAGGCAACCCAGATTTAAAAGCACATTCGTAACCAAATGTGATTAAAGCGGTTAAATGAAAAATATAACAAATGGATAGATGAGTTTATAGGGCACACACACTCATTTTAAAGCTATGCCGGTCCGTCCGAGATATTTGTGACAAGACCGACCAAAACATAGAAATTTAAAAACTTAGTCACATTGCCACTGCCAAGGTTTAATAAATGGCACAGATCGTTAGTTAGGCTTAAGGCGGCGTCTATTAATTTTATGAGTTTAAATTGACGCGAAAGTCGATTTTAAGGAGGGGGGGAGGGTATTCGGTAGAAATGTGGGGGTGTAACCGGCTTTGGATGGGTGAGACCTAAAAAAAGGGTCTTAAAAAGTTGCGAGGGCGATTTCTAGAGGGGGGGGAGGGGGTCTCACGAACGCGATCTCACCTGAGGGGGGCGGGAGTCGGACCAGATCTCACGAAGTATCACCAGAGGGGGGGGGGGGTCCGGAAATCCGGAAAAACACACCTCACGTAATTTATGGATTCACCCTAATTCTGCCCACAAGTATCTCATTTTGTGGGCCGTACTGACGAAGAAGAATACTGTGCTTTACAAGAATAAAAATCCTATCAATGTGAGGTCCTTTCTCGCCAGCTGGGAGGAGCTGCTCCAAGGCTGCACGGTCGGTTTGACCAGCCAGAGCTTGTTATGTACGACTTACGGCCACTTTCTTTGCCAAACATGGAAGGTATTTTCCATTTACTCTGAGACAAGGTGAGACTGTAGGGTCCAAAATAAGTAAAAACGTTGGAAGCGTTAAAACGCTAACACATTCCAATCAGATCGAGTATATTCCAGGTGGCTGACCAATAAACTGGCTGGTGTTCTGCTGATGGAACATGTTATAAAAATGAGATTCATCTGTTTTCAGAGTTGGTGCGTAGGTGTACTCAATGGCCCCTCAAATCCACATTTGGCAACAACAAACTGGCCAATTCCAAGTGCGTAGTATGAAGGACAGTCATGTTTAATGGGTCGGAAGCTATATCGGAATGAGCTTCCATTTGGATAGCGCTACCCCGAGCAGAATATCGCAAAGCTGTAATGTCGATCGCGCTGTCGATTGAGCACTAATTGAACAGATACCTTTGGTTGATTGGTTCTTTTGTTACTCGCCACAGTTATATCTGTCCACACTGTTCGGGTTACTGTAGTTAATTTTGAGAGACACACTCACAACGAGTTTTATGTAAAAACCTCCAAATTAGAGCAAAGTTAATATCTCTATCAAATGCATAGTTTGCCTAAACATTGTAATAAAACGTACTTTCAGATTCAAATTGTCGGAGATTATCAGCGTAGTGTATTAGGTGTCCTTTCATTATTTCTTGAATTAACTATTACAGAGATCATCTAATTCATCATGCCAGTCACTTAATGTTGATGAATACAACACTAACGTATGGGTTCTATAGTACCAATCAAAAACTTTGCAATTAGAATATACAGGACAGGAATGGAAATAATTAAAGACGCTTCTTGATTTAAGAAAATCCGCTAACATACAGATATTTGAGTTAATCGTATTTTTCTTTTTCCTTTTTTTTCCTTTTCGCTTTACGCCTCGTTGACGTCGGGATCATTAGAGGCGGAAAGGATGGGGCAAGGAACGGGAACGAATTCGGCCATGGCTCTTTAAATGCCGGTATTCGCCTGGACTGATTTGGGGAAACCATAGATAATCCAAACCTGAATGTTCCGGACTGTGATTAGAAGCTATGTCCTCCCGAATGCGAGGCCAGAGCGTTACCTTTTAATCGTGTGAGAGTGAAAATATTTGTTGGCTGTGACGAAGTTACAGTGGTAATATTACGAATTAATGCAGGTTCTTCTTTTAAGATGAAGAAAAACTCAGTTATTATCTTTGGAGCAAGGCTTTAGAACGCTGTAGCTGAAGCTTGAATCTCGTGGAGTGTACACTGTACTGTTTGATTTATTAAATGTGAAAATAGGAATACATTGTGGTCTCAACAAGCAGTAAAATAGTTTCAAACTGACGCGCATTCCACCTCTGTCACTTCAGGACCGTCAGTTTACCATTAAAGAGCGTTCAAATAATACTTCAGAAACAATCGGCAAGCTTCCCAGGCTGGAACAGGACCTAGATTTTTTGAGTTGGACTCCCGAGTTACTAGACAAGAAAAATGTATAATCTAAATACCGCACTCATCTTCCTCAATCCGGAGTAATGTAAAGGAGTCCTTAAACTTTCTTGCTATATGGGCAACTTGTTTTTCTGCCTCACCTGACTTAAATCATGCCATGTAATATATTTCATACCAAATAACGTAAACGACTTATGATTCGACTCGAATTTCAATTGATCTTATTGCCAACCATTCACAATCAATTCATGTTCACTTACCTGTTCTGTCAATATTACTGGTAGACGAAATTTCGGATGTATTATTATTTGTAGAAACCATTGCGTCAATATATGTTGTCACAGTGTAATTTAAAATAAATGATTTTAAAATATATGCCACTTGCTTACTTAAATTTCGAAAGAACCATTGGTCTAATGGAGTCAAAATAATAATAAAATGTAACTTGAAAATTAAATGCAGACATAGAAATCTAACTTATTCATGTATCTGAACTTAAACCGCTAATTTCATGAAATAAGCAAACGTTGAAATGTGTAATGTAACGTATACAATGATACTTATTCTACTGAATACTGGGTTAATCAACTGTACTATCCTTAAGACACCATTACTGTTACTATGTTCTGACTGCAAAGTAAGTGTTATCACAAATACGAAAAGCATATTTTTTTGAATAAGTTACTAGTAAAACTTTCCTCATATCCACTTAAATTAGTAGTTTTGCGAATTGGGTCAGAAAATGTCATCATCATAATCAGCAAACAAATTAATTTAGGATTAATAATGGGGTCTTGTTTCTTACGAGCTTATTTCTTTCTGCTCTAACATGTATTTCAATACTTGCTCCTAGTGCTGACTGTGTTGAAATTGTTCAGAACTAAGGCATCTTTAACAATGTGCCGTGTATTCCAAAGAACAATGTTCACATCGTTTTTAATGCTGAATCTGGTGGGGCTTCTCCGTGTTGTCTTTCGGGAAGTATGATTTCTAAGGATGTGCCCATGATAGACATTTTAGAGAATTTTACAATGGAAATGTATGCAGGTATAAATTTGTTAATTAATACTGTGGTTCTGATTGTCGAATGCGCTTCATTAATAACAGATCAAAATTTTCGACTAATAACAAAAATAAATAGGGCATAACCTATTTAAAGAACTATCCCGGCATTATAGTACTTTGAGTGCCATCGGGAAACCACTAAAGTCGGAAAACTGGATAGCCGGACCGAGAATCGGATCTGGGTGGTTGTGAATACCAGCCCCTAGATTTAACAGTAACGAGCCGTAGGCCTAGGAAAATAGACCAGTACATATATTTCAGAAGTATTGGCCCTGGCTGTTGAGGCACTTGTCCCACTGCGACACAAGGCGGTGAATGGCTGTCTCGTAAAATTCCTGGGGCTGAGATGTGAACCAGTTCCGGCACGTACTGCTTGACGTCGTCATCCGGTGTTAATCGTTTGCCCCTTAGAGCAGAGGGCATTGACTGTTGTCCCGTGCTGCAGGAAGTCTAACAGAAGGGGGCTGTCTTGGTCAAAGAAGAAAGTTAGCATAACCCTTTATGCAGTTGTGTGGATGGCCTTGGATTTTGTTTGTGGTGGTGACCCTCGATGCTTCCACTGGAGACTTTGTCGTTTCGATTCTGGTTCGAAGTGATGACACCAAGACTCATCTCCAGCCACCACTCGTGCCAGGAACTCATTCCCTTCCCTGGCATAGCGCTGCAGATGAACAAGGCAGTGGGCCATTCGACGCGGGTCCTGTTGTGGTTGAAGACTGTGGGGCACTCAATGGGCCCAAACTTCGGCGTCAGTTCAGTCATTCCGTAATGATGGTGTGAACACTTCCGACGCTCAATCCGACCTTGACGGCTTCAGCTTTCACTGTAACGCGGCGGTCCTGGGCAACGAGTCCATCAACCAGCTGCATGATGTCGTCAGTAATGTGGTACGGTGTTCCAGACCGTGCATCATCGGCTAACGACACCCGTCCTTCCCTGAAGCGCTTGTGCCACGCCTTGACCCTTGCAAGGGACATGCAGTGTTCACGGAACACTTGTGACATTCTTCAATGAATGTCCGTTCCTCTTACTCCTTCCGCTGTCAGAAAACGAACAACGCCTCTTTTCTATTATTGTGACGCCTCCATTTCACTGCTTACAACACAAATGTACGCTGGGCGACTGGCGCAGGCTTCTGCTAGCTACAGTCACGTGACTTGCACTCGTGACCCTCTAGCGGCGGGCATGTGGACTTCCGCTTTCTTGTCAGAAACCCTTGTTACCAATCTGTCACCGGTTTGCACACTCCAGACTCCGGCTCTTTACTATTTGAATGTTCCTAATATATCGTGTACTGCCTCGGTAAATAACGGATGTAAACGCAGGAGAATATCATAAGCTTCACACAATGAAACGGAAAAATCATAAAGAAGCTTTACAGTGAAAATTGTTACTCGAATTATATTACTCGTAGTAAGAAAATTTCTAAATGCGCAACGTGTAGAATGGAAGATTAAAAAATCCGCAAAACTCTCCAGGTATTGCTCACATGCAATACTCTGTCTGTAATAGTGTATATCGAAAGGTATCAAAAAAACTCAATTTTTGTTTTGTTTTGATTTTTATCTACAAGTATTGGCAAAAAGAGAGGAATTTATACACAAATAAACAAAGCAAAGTCAATGAATAATTTAATAAAGATTATATTTTTAAATCTATTCCTCGAAGGTATCGGAATACTACTGCAGGGTTGATGAAATGATTCTTAATAACTGAAGTTTCAAATTAATCACTTACTTTCGGAGGAGTAACGGAAATCACGATTTCACATTCCTATGTTAATCAGTACTTGTAACAAAGTGTTAGACATAATTGCTCCATCCAATAACTGAAAAAAGCTGGCCTCTGCTATTAGTGGCATAACAGAATGTCATCTTCGCTAATGAATCTCAGATTTACTAAATAAACCCAATACTCCTACTAAGGATACTGCTTATATATGTAATATCACCTTAACAAATTAGTTTTCTGACTAATTTTGAACAACGCATGAATTCTGAAAATGGGTAGTCAGTTCAGCTCGACAGAAATATAATGTGATGCCAACAGAAAATCACAAAGGGCGGAATAATAGGTACTACATGAGCGTACAGCCCCTACTCATCATTTCTTTTCCGTGTTCAGTGAGAGGGCTTTGTGAGAAATAATTCAAGAATTAACTGACAAATTTTGAGGGTTCCTATTCACTGTGTTCTTACACCACTGTCTGTCGCTGGTAATTATTAAGTTATACAGGGCGTTCGCCGGGAAACGCTACCCACTGTTAGCGCTACAAGGAAGAAACTGCTCCCGGCGAGCGAGCGGTCAGCTTCCGGCATTGTTCGACCGTCGGCCGCGGAATATTTCATAATAATTACGCTTCATAAACTTGTATGTGCTAAGCATTTAAATGTGACGTCAGTTGCGGATCAACAGTGCCATCGTGGACACCCTGCAGGTGCCAGTTGCAAAATCTAATCCTAGGCCCCTGGTCTATTTCTGTAATTTTATGCACCACAATTGTTTTGTACGGCTTTAAGTGAACTAGCTTTGTTACTTTCCAAGCTGACGTCTTAGATACGCCTGCCTGCTGCCCTAACTGACTTAATGATTTTTTGGGTGACTGTTCTAGTCGAAAAGCGATATCGTCAATTTTCTCCTCTGTGAGAATACGGTTGACCGACAGTCTCTTTTTGTTAAAAAATGAACCCGTTTCTCTTACTTTTTTAACCAGACGCAGAATTGTTGATTTAGCTGGCAGTAAAGCGCCAGGATATTCGCGACGAAATTTACTGCTACACTTTTTAAACGACTTCTTCTTCACATGTGTATCGTAGAGAAATATTCTTTGCTGAAAACTGTAACGTATCATAATTTTACTCACTCTCAAACACGGTACAAATTAGTAAGAATATGAAGCCCCAAACCGCAAAGAAACGTTTATTCACAACACTGTTGGGGCAGCGGAGGTGTTAAACAGTGCGGTGATTCACGGTGCCGTGTGGCGGGAGTTGCTGGCTCCAATGTCCCAGCAAGTTGCCGACGGCAACAGACTGGAAGGGTAGCGTTTCCCGGCGAACGCCCTGTACATAGAAACTTCTTATTCGTCTGGAACAATTAGAAAATCCCAGGCGAGACCTGGATTCGAACCAAGTATATATAGAGCTTCGGTCATTCGCCTTACCATGGAGCCACCATCCTCTATTAGAACTCGTGAAAGAAGTACATGAAATAACTTTTTGAGTAATTTTCACGCCATATTTACATTCATAGCCAAAAAATAAGCTATTGTAATAAGCGATATATATCATGTTTCCTTTCAAATTGTCTACGTATGAACGTTTTGCGAAATCTGAAAAGCGCCATCGACAAATGAAAAGAGGAAGGTACGAAAAAATTCAAAACATATTTGGTAGTCAATATATATTCTGCAACCAATTGACGCCCAATGCTGGAAAATAAAGCACAATAACTGAAAAATCGATATCTGCCCCTACGTGAGTGTTTGTATTGTAATGTTGCTAAACAGGTTGGCACATTGTACTCTGCAATAATCCTTCAGCGTAAGCCACTACACAGACATGTCAAGCTGTTTGGAAACGCTCATATCTGTTGCAATGACAACAGATTTGAACCAGAAGCCGTACAATAGCCTGCAGGGTGCACAGGTGTGGTGCTTGGATTCTCATAAATAGACTGGGAATTCATCCAGGTGACAATGTGCGTTGAAGTGTTGCAATTCCGAAGTCAATCCGAATATCAATGTATGTCACTCCCGAATTTTAGAAATTCTATTTCATAATCCTTCACGCGATTACTTGGTAAAGACAGTGTGTAGGGAAACATAGTCCCTTACAGTTTTATTATTATTATTATTCCGAATAACCCTTTGGAGGGTACGATAAATCAACTTTGGCTATGTTTCTTTGTATTTAATTTTCTTTGCTTCCAAACTTCCTTCATTCTTTCTTTGAGAGTGTTGTTCCTTTTGTTCCTGGGTCCATTTCCTTCCCTTGATGTATTTCTGTCTCTCCTGAAAAACCTGCCTTGTGAATTACTTCTCTAAAAAGTGTTCTGTTGTCTATTATATCTGTTACAGTTTTATTATATAAGAAGGTTTCCATTGGTTTAATTTTTTTTGTTTAATTTATTTTCTTTTGCAAGAGAAAAGATAATATTTAGTATGCAAGTCACATGGAGTAGTGTATTGAAAGAGCTTCTTTGGCATTTGAGTATGAAGAGGAAGGTTCCGGCAAGAAAAGATGACAATATAGCGGACGAATCGTACGTCGGGATATACTGTTAATATATTTGATGGATACTGATAGAGAATGTTAGTTGGTAGAACAAGCGTGGAACAATAAAGAGAACGTTGAACCATATACGGTGTTGGTGTTGTATAAACTGCATCAGTGGTGCAACGTTCAGAAAGAGAATTATTCTGTTTGTCGAAGGGTGGAATAGAAAAATTTGAAGGAAGTAGTTTTTTTCTGGTGCCTCGTTCTTCTTAAAATGAAATAAATAAATTGTGTTTTGGCTATTTCATGTGATCTGTTTAAAAAGTGAACTCATTATCTACCTAGTTTAACTTGATTTAGGTAAAGAGATACTAGTTATTTGATTTTACAGAAATAAGTACGCAGCATTTATAATACTAGAGTAAGAAATTGCTTCATTTGGTTCGGAGGTGAGTATTACAAGCCAAAGAAAACCCAGATCATACCAAATACGGGAAATTCTGCAGACAAAGATAAATATTTATTTACAACTCTTTATATTTGAAACACTATTTTTAAACAATCAGAGTTGATTTAAAATATAAGTAAACGAGACCGCATACTCTCTGACAAATTAGGGAGTGAATATCTTAGATAATGCAAGACGCTGGTCTCTCTGAAATCAAGCAAACGGCTCTTATAAGATCCATTCCAGGCCAGAAACAATGATGAAGAAGCCATTTCTTTCCCTCCGCGCTACTGCATACATGTGCAGATAACTGTCAGCTTAAGTAAACTATGTTGTTTGGGATACACCTAAGTGGAGAAGAGTCATAGGGTGAAACATGCTAGTGACCTAGTTATGCTTACTCATGCTAAAGAAAATCTCAGGAGGGTGTTAAAATTAATTTGTTAATCCAGTGGACGAATAACTCTTAATGAGGTGGTATTATCTCAATCCCTATGCACTGCGAGGAGGTTTGGGTTCCAGCAGGGCCCGCTCTAGCGGTATTGCCGCCCCGGACACATAGACAAATTGCCGCCCCTTAAGATTATGTAGAATTATATATTTTTTAAAAAATAATTAATTTTTAATCGAATAAAATATTTAATTTTAAATTTTAATAAAATCATATATTCATAAATAAACTTATTGAATTTTGATCTAGCGGCTCAAAACAGAGAAATTAATTATGAAATATCTGTACATAGCCACAAATTAACCATATTTTTACGTTTTTAAATGCTATTACAGATGGATATTATCACACAAACAATCTAAATTGCCATTATTTTGAAAATAAAACGAGGTTACATCAAATACGCTAAAATCACAAAAAAACTTTTTTTTCTTACTTTCAGGTTGCGAATTTTTTATTACATCTTAAAATTTACTTCATCAGCAATTTCATACTCAATTGCCAAAATGGCTAAATCATTAAATTATGAATTTCTTGGTTTTCGTAAATGCTTAGCAAGGCGTCGTATACATCTCCCAAATAAAATTTTAAAGGTTTTAATGCCTCTATCCTCTCTCTCCTACTCTCCCATCTAGTGTCACTCCACGTTTCAAAGTTGAACCCTGAACATGCTTTAAAAATATTGCCCATCGAAAAGTAGATGCCAAAAAAAATATATATTTTTTGGACAATGTTGAAGAAATTAGCGGCTTCCAAGGATGCTTTTGCCATTAATAACAAGATTGAGAGAATGGCTACTACACGGAACATTGAATGCTAGCGAATTATATTGTTTAATTCTAAATTGCACTCCTGCTTTATTGACCCTCATATTGGACCCGTTGTCAGTCCTTGTCCTCTGATATCCTGCAAATTTAAACACAAGTCATTAAGTTCTCCAACTATAATGTCAGACATTTGTATTCCTGTGGATCTTTCGACTGGTAAGAAGCCTTAAAAGCTTTCATTAATTTTAATTTCAACATCAGGATTAAATTTATTGGTTGAAACATATCTGATTACAAGAGTAATTTGCTGTATCTTATTATAGTCAGGAGTACAGTTTAAAATTATAGAAAAATATTTGATTTTTTTTATTTCATTAATAACATGAGACTTCACACATTGATGCAGCAGATCTACTACCCCGGTTTGTATATTTTTCCCAAGATATTGAGCTTTAGTTTCTACTTTTTAGAGCACTCAACGGACGTGCTCTTCCATAATGGGATCGTATTCAGACAGTAACTCAACTATTTTTAAGAAATTACCGGTTTTATGCTCAAACAACTTGTCGCTTGTACCTTGAAAAACCAGTCAACTTTTACCAAGCAATTTGGTAATTGCAACGATTCTTAGAAACACCTCATTCCAATGATTTATTTCGGCATTAATAACTCTTTGAGTGGCAGCATCTACAGTTTTACAACAATTTAATCTTTTTTGCCTGAATATGATTTTTCGAAATTTCATGCTCTTTTAAAGTTTCGTCGAGGTGCTTCCAATTTTTAAAACCCTCCTTTGAGAGAGAACTAACTAAACAACTGAAAATTTTGCAACAGAAATAGTAAACGCAGTAGTTAATCTCGCAATATTTGCTCTCCGTTGCTGAAAATTCGTGCATAATATTTTATGCTAAAACGTCGATCTGTGTCATTGGAAGGAAATTTGTAATTATGCAATAGTTTAGGTGGACCTTACCTTGCTAAAAAGCTTTTTACGGCGTCTCATAAAATTCTTGGCCACAAAGTTTTAGAAGGCTTTCTGTGAGTCTCACGTTGGTGTCAGTTCCAGTTGGTTTACAAACTTCGTTCATTTGTTCGCTATTATTCTCTGACGATTCTTTACTTCTTTTGTATCCCGACCTGATATTGGATTCTAAGATTTGTTTTGGTAAACCCTGATTACAGTATATTTTTTAACGCGCCAGATTGATTCTGCCTTGACGCTTCCTTTCCCAACCTTCTTTTTTGTACTGGTTACCAGATAGTTTTCTTTGACCGTCAGACATTTTGGAAGAGGCTTGCACGTAACTCAAACAATGTACACTATAAAATAATATAAAAAGTAAATATTTATCCTTGGTCTCAATACGCTAAAACCATAACTAAGATAAATTATTCTCAGTCGATATAAGAAAATATTTATGCACAACACAAAATATTTTCCATACCCTGTGAACATAAAGAAAGTGTAGTGTTACTACACAGTCAAAGCTCATTCGCGGATGATACCATCCGTAAATTTGCTGCAAATACAGAAACCGTGTATACAGAATGGTAATTTCTATAGGCTTAAACGGAATAGGTTCCAAGTTCACAAACAAAAAAATTATTTTGTGGAGTGATTGTCGCGTTATTAAACCAACTAACAAAGTTATTCACTAAAATAGTTAATGAGTTTCTTTCTGTTGACACGATTTACAAATGCAGCAATTAGAGTATCTGTAAACCGCATTCGTATATATCAGGGGTGGCCAAACCGGTCGATCGCGATCGAACGGTCGATCGCGGCTATTAGTCCAGTCGATCGTGGCAAGGCAGTGGTATCAAACTTCGAATTCGCTTTAGTGATTTAGTGATTGGTTGAATTCATCAGATATCTGTATTCCATTAATAATAGTGATATCTATGAAATGGCTAAAAAATTTTGCAGATACATTTCAAATGGACCATATTATATTTCAAAACGAAATTATTACTGTGCGCTGCGACGTATTTCTAAAAGAGAGGTCATTCTCAGGTCTAAATTTCTGGTCATTGGTTTCCAACGAGAAATATCCAAATTTGAAGAAATGTGTTGAACAACTGCATTCGGGTTTTGGTTCAACATATTTATGTGAATCAGCATTTTCATACTTAAAACAAACAAAAAATAAATACCGTTGTTGCTTGGCAGACGTTCATACATTGGGCTCTTTAAGGTTCGCAATTTCCAACTACAAACCTGATTTTGCGAATCTAGAGGTAGATGCTCAGACGCAATACTCACACTAATATAAGAAAGTAGTTACTAAGAATAATTTTCAGTTTTATGTCTTCCCTCCTAATAAAATAAAAATACTACATAATTATGTACTGAACTATACTGTTTCATTTAAAATTTCAAGAAGTATGTATCTGGTAGATCGCACAGGGTTTCGCCAGTAAACAGTAGATCTTCGGTCTAACCAAGTTGGCTACCCCTGGTATATATAATAAACATCATGGATTATTATATATTAGCAGTTAGCATTCGAAATTAAATATACTAATGTTATGTGAAGTTACTAATCGGTAATCAGCAGCTGGTAATATTATTTATTTATTAATGATTGTAAGTACTGTCCCACACTCACTAAACTACAGTATTTTCACAAGCGATTAAAGATAGCGTATGTAATTTAAACCCAACCAAAACACGTACAATGCCTGTATCTAATTTTTACAACAAATCTGTGGAGCTCGGATTACGAGAAGAAATTATTATGCAAATTATTCCACTTCGATTTCCAATAATTAAGATCCATAATGATTTGGTTCATCAATTCAATAAAATAAATACTCAGCATCTCCCGCCAAGCACTATCGATTCCATGTATTAGAGCCTAGCTGCAATTGCGAAAAACACTCCTTTTCACCGCGTCTAGTAACGTGTGGGCAGTATAACGTCGGAATCAGTGCAGGTAGCCGAGGGCAGGTGTAACAGCCCCCACCTACTGGGATTCTGTTGTGTGCTTTTGTCGTTGTGCGCCTATGTCGTATATCCAACTAAATAAAAGTTTAATCATAGATGTACTTACCTTTAGAAATTATGAAATCCTTAAGTAAATTTTCTGAACTTCCTCTTATCACTAATAATGTAATAGTAAGACTAATGCTGTTGTGTAATGAAACCACTTTTGCAATTAGTAATAATAAGCAAATTGAGACAACAACGCGTTCTACTCGCGTGCTAAGGCCCAATTCACACAGAAGAGACCTGGCGCGGACTTCGGGCTGAGACATGGCGCGGACGCGGCGCATTTTGAAGTTGCTCCTATGGCGGAATTCACACAGAGGTGGCGAGGCAACGACGCGCCCCGTCTCTTCGAAGTCTCTAGGGGCGCACCCAAATAGCTAAGAACTGTAAGTTTTTAACGAACGAAAAATCGGTATGTGAATTTTTTTTATTAATTGGGTATTTAACACATTAATATATTTCTCACACTTACAGCCGAAATAGCGCCCCTAAATTTTAGCGCCCCGGGCAAATGCCCGGTTTGCCCCCCCCCTAGAGCGGGCCCTGGTTCCAGTCATGGTCTCATTTAGACGGTACGTTGAATAAGGAGCTGTACAACACTACATCTCCCATCGTGCAGGCCTCAACAAGACCCGAAAATCCCAACCCTATGTCACGTGTCATCCACTTAGCCCTCTCTGCCACGATACCCAGTAGGTGCAAGTTCATACATTTAGAAACAAATCGATAAAGCTAATATCTCTGAAATCCTGCTCTGTTCAAATAGTGATTAAAATTATGGCTTTACTTTGTTCTGTTCTATTCTCCCCCCCGAGTTCATGAAACACTATTAACTACTGTGTAGCTATACCAATATGGTGAGCTATAACGTTCATCCCTGGCTTTAGGCCAATCATGCATCTGAAATCAAGTTCAACCCACACAACATTTGCTCCAGAACAGTCATTTCAAAAAAAATATTATTATATCCATCTCACAGGGGGTGAAGGAGGTACAGCGCGACCGAACACAATCCCACGACAACGGGCCATTACGGTTTCCGGAAGTTTCCCGCAATTATCAGGGCGAATGCTAGGACGGCCCCCAATCTACACTTCATAAACTACACATTTTACAAAAATTACACTTATCATACAGAACACACAGAGTTATACTTTCCGCAGACAATTGGCACCTGTGGTGACTAGCGTCGACGTGATACTTGTTGAACGAATGGGAGGAATGGAAAAAAATATCATCTACTTTAGGAATCGTTTGCACTGCCGATCTTCAGAATAAGTTTCCGGCATTTTTACATTGATAATTCTGACTTATTCCGGAAATTGATTGTTTGAATGTTTCTACCGCCAGCTCCGGCTGTGTCAAGTCAGCTTGTATATTGATGGTCGCAGATTTGAGTCTGGTCTAGAGCATGAGTAGTTTTAATATACTGTCGTGTGTGTGTCTGTGTCTTGCGTTTTCCTGTCCTTTGATTTGAATTTTACAGTTTCAATGTGGATCAATTGACCATAGCCACAGTTAAAAAAGAGATACGCGTCACAGCAGCATACTGTGTAAATTTCTGACAGCACAACCTTTTCATAAACATTCGTAGGGTAGCATCAGGTATATCTAAGAACTGAAAGTAGAATAAACAATTACTTTAGTAGTCTACTCATTGTTCGAATGAATCGTAAATATATATATATATATCTTTATATATATAAAAATCTCGTGTCACGATGTTCGTCCGGGATGAACTCCGAAACTACATAACCGATTTAGATGAAATTTGGCTTAATGTGTGTGATTTAGTCCAACTTAAAAGATAGGATAGTTTTTATCTGGATTATAGACCTCAATATTTATTATTTGCGAAATAAATGTTCATTAAATGTTTGTCATAGGACAATGGTTTGTAATTATTTGTAAGCCACTAAGGCTAAGCGATCTGCTGGCTAAGTGGTTAGGTCGTTTGACTGGAAATGGAAAGGTCCCCGGTTCGAGTCCCTGTCCCGGCGAGGATTTTTATAGACACTTAACCCGGCATTAAACCCCGGCGCAGCATGCTGTATGAGGTGAAATACGCCAGGACCGTACTGTGGTTCGGATTCGATGTTAAAATGTAGGTCCCCTGTACCAGGCAGGATGGGCGGGCTAGGTAAAGGCGGCTAAGACAGGGGCAGAATGCCCAGCCAGTAGAAACAATGTCACCAGGTCATTACGTCCACACGTAATTATTATTATAGTTCCATAAGTTTCTAACAAATGGCGATGTGTTAACTTATCTATACAACACTTGGTTAGCTAGGTTGGGTAATCATCCAGTAGATCACGTTCTGTTTCAATTTATTTATGCTACAGTTTATTCCTAACAGATGGCGGTGTGTTAATTTATCGAACCATTCAGTAGATGGCGTTGTATTTCGATTTATTTATGCTACGGTCTATTCCACGCCATATGTGTGAGTTTCTTCAATTTTAATTGTGCTGTGTATTGTGTTATAATTATACTGTATTGTTGTTCATCGTTTGTGTGTCTTTATACCTAACGACAAAGTAATTGCACACATGAATATAACATTGAAGAAAACGTTACGATAAATTCGAATCGTGTAAGCATTTCTCGCTAACTTATCATTTTTCTTCTTCTTTTTGTTATGGTCAGCTAGACTCCACGTGTCAATTTCAATTCTTCTCCTGTTGTTTTTTCTTTCTTCCTCCCCAGTACTCCTTCATTATTGCACTCCTCTCTACCTTTGAATCCTGCCATATTGCCATATTCAAAGTCTGCCATCGAAAATTTTTTCTTTCCATACGGTTCACTGGTATTATTTCGTTTCAAATCTTTCTAAACCTCTTGAAAGCCTGATGTCATCCATGCAATAAATGTATCAAAAAAATATCATTCTTCTTTTTCTGTTATTTTTTTTCAATGTTATTTTATATTTCCTCATTAGTTCTTAACTTCCATTTGACTGTATTTTTCAATGGACCCAAAAATTCCGGTTTCACCACTGTATTGTAGTGTCTTATTTTAAGGCTTTTAGAAAGGCACTTTTTGTTGTAATTCAAATTTTTTTCAGTGAAATATCGCCAAAGAATCTAACCTCGACAATGCGTGTAAAAGAGAGGCAAGACGCACGACTGTGCCTTCAATACGCCGTGGATATGTACGCCAAGGTTGAAAACAAGCATTTGCTATTTATTCGATACAACCAGGTTGAATTACGATCGGAGGAATACATCCTCTTACGAGATACTGTTATCGGCAATATTTATGATAATTTAAAAGCCAATGATATCGGTAATGCATTTATTTTACCTTCAAGCTACATCAGCAGTCCACGGAACATGCAGGAATATATACAAGATACGATGACTTACGTACGTCATTATGGTCGTCCAGATTTGTTTATTACATTTACATGTAATCCGAATTGGGAGGAAATACAAACTTTGCTATTACCAGGCCATCAATCAATGCATCGTCATGATGTCACGGCACGTGTGTTCAAACAAAAATTAAAATCATTGATTGATTTAATCGTAAAACATTCAGTTTTTGGTAACACACGTTGCTATCTGTATTTGATTGAGTGGCAAAAGCGAGGTTTGCCTCATTCTCACATTTTGATTTGACTTGAAGTTAAAATCTGTCCAGAAGAAATTGATCAAATAATTTCAGCCGAAATTCCGGACCCATTAATTGATCAAGAATTGTTCGATATTGTTACCAGTCACTCGATCCACGGACCGTGGGGTGCTTTTAACATGACATCGCCATGCATGGAAGGTGGAAACTGTAAGAAGCGTTTTCCAAAGGAATATACGAATGATACTATTACGGATATCGATGGTTATCCGTTGTATCGCCGCAGAAACACTGAGAATGGTGGCCAAACATTTACAATGCAAATGTCAAATTCTAGAAACCAAGTTGAAATTGACAATCAGTGGGTCGTACCATACTCACCATTGCTTTCAAAAACGTATAAGGCTCATATTAACGTCGTGTTTTGCAGTTCTGTAAAATCCATTAAGTACGTTTGCAAATATGTTAATAAAGGCAGTGATTTGGCCGTATTTGAAGTTCAAAATGTAAATAAAAATGACGAAATAACACGATACCAAATAGGTAGATACATCAGCAGCAACGAAGCTATCTGGCATATTTTTAGTTTTCGCATCCATGAAAGAGACCTTTCCATCCAGCATCTTGCAATACATCTTGAAAACTGTCAACGTGTATATTTCACCGAAGAAAATATTTTCCAAAGAATACTTGAGCCACCAAAAACGACAAACCACAAACTTAATTTTTCACATTGTGTCAAAAATCTGATGTGTTCCGCCAATTCGCAAAAACATTATTATACGTATACCGATGTTCCAAGCTATTTTTCATGGAACAAATTAGGTAAAAAATGGTAGCCACGTAAACAAGCAGAACCACATCCTTCGATCGCAGGCATATTCAAAGCGAAGACTTTACACAGTGCATCCAAAACAACGTGAATGTTTCTTTCAGCGTTTGTTATTGGTGAATGTTCCCGGACCAGCTTCTTTCGAATGTTTACGAACAGTTAATGGTCGAGTGTTCAATACATGTTGAGTGTTCAATACATGTCAAGATGCATGTCGCGAGTTGCAGCTGCTGGTAGACGACAATTATTGGGACCTGACACTTGCTGATGCAGCGTTGACAGCCACGCCGAATAGTATTCGTCAAACTGTTTGCAATTATTTTGACAACATGTTATCCAGCACAATCTTCGAGTTTGTGGGAAAAATATGAAAACAGTATGACTGAAGATATAACTGAAATTTCAGTTTATATAAATAAATAAAAAATAATTTATTTATTTATTTTATAAATATCAATTTTTATATAATTTCAATTAAGTAATTTGTAATGAAATGTAAATTAATTTTTTTTATGATCATTTGTCCTTAATTTAAACTCTCCGTAACTCTTTACCAATTAAATTTGAATTTCCAAATCGACTACAATGTTTTTGTCTTTATTAGTGAATATTAATTTGACTACTTGAGGAATTTTAGAATAACATTAATCCAACGTACTATAATTAGTAAGTCACAGCAAAGCGTGACCGGGTCAGCTAGTATATATATATATATATATATATATATAAAATTATCAGCCAACAAAGAATTTGGTTGCAAGACTAAAACAATATTATTTTTAACTTCTTGTTTACAGTATTTCTGAGATAAAATGGATATTTGTGTAACATGATGACAATTTCTTTTATCGCCGCATTTAGTTTGCTTGAATAATTATAAATTTCCAGATACCCGAAGATCCAGTAACATTCAGGCCTCATCTATGTATTTTTTTCCGAAACTTCATATTCTTTTTTGGAGAGTGGGAAAGTGTCAACTAACAGATCGGTATTGCAAAATATAATGAGATGTAAGATTATGACGCTAAGTCAGTTAATACAAAATTTCATTAAAATGATGAATGTATTGTTTACCATGCCTACAGCTACCAATATATCTTGTTTGCCATTCAATGTCATTAAACTTTAGGTGATTAACTTGGTCGCTTTTTATCATCACACGTCAAACGTTACTGGCTAAAATGCAGAAATATTTAATTAAAAAAATATGAGTCAGGATCTTTGAATCGTTATTGATCAAGTTATCGAGTTGGTGAATGTCAAAATTAGTGAAATGGAAAAAATTTCTTAGATTATTTCTGTATACTTTCTCATCAAAGTCTTCGCGTGCTCGTAGTTGGTAAGTAGCTTTATATCATTCACTTCCCGTCTTTGTTGATATGTCGACGGTATTTCAGCACTCTGCCAGAAACGTTGGCGGTATGCTCGCATCTGTATCTCCCAGCGGGCGCTGCTTTTAAAGACGACTTGTTTGAATTGCTCGAGTGGTTGCCGAGCGAGTTTTATACCCGTAAATTCACAGACCACTCAGCTGAAAACAACTCCCGCCGGCATAAACGATACGCGGCAACAACAGAATGCGTGTGCTTGAAGTTTAGGCTGCGGCACCGGAGTGCCGAATTCTCGGTACGTGCTGCGATTTAAACCGGCTGCGCTGCAAAACTGAGTGCCTGATGGGTTTCTGTTGTTTTCTTGACCAGTCGGTGTCGCAATCATTCTTCCATATTGTTGCTCGTCTAGTTTTGAGTTGCTAATCTTAAAACCACAGTGGTGTTAACAGGTCATCGTTTTTCAGCCACAATTAATCACCAAAGGCAATTTAGGAGTCAGGAAGTATTGTTCAGTGTTTTAAAATAATAAATCTAAAATATTTTTTAAGAATTTAATACGCTTCCTAACAAACACGTTGCATTATAATTACTGTTTATCCTGAAAACCTCCTCTCAGGATCCAAAAGTTTGTTTTGGTTATCAGGAAAATCATAAGAATGTAGAGTATCAAATGTCCACACACTGGCTTAAAGATGTACCATGAACTGGCTACGTTTGGACACAAACTATACATGCAAAAGTTTATTTCTTGCTAAATGCTAACTACAATGATCACGTTCAGAAGATGTGAGGGCAAACAAATCAACTCTGCAACTGTACTAGAAAATTACTCATAAAACAGGCATTGAATGACTTGAATATGAAAAGTTTAACAGCCACTTTAGCGCAGTGGGCATTGGAGGTTACTTTATATACAATCTACATTTCATAGTAAGGATAAATAAGGCAATCATAAAGTTAATTTACTAATTATTTATATATGCTGTGATGAAACATTAGTCACTGTCTTTCTAACAAACGGTGTTGTAATCATCAGTGCAGTCTATAGATTTGGATTACATGTAAGAACTTGAACTGATTCTGCGACTACAGCACTCTGTAAACGGGAATCAGGATTCAGATCCAACAACACAAACATTATTATTACTTTGTGCATATGGGCCCAGTTGGATCAATCACGCAGTGCTTTTACGATTCGCCCTTCTGATCTACCATATGGATCCATTGTGTTCATTGACCCAATCGTACTCTGCACTTTGACATTTTAGTAAGTTGATATCTGACGGTCTGTGCGTCTAATACACAGAACTAGTCTTTCTTTCTTTTGTTTTATTTATTTTAAAAAAGAGAATTATGAAACAATATTTCATTTGCTACATAAGCCTAACTTCCCTGTTCAACATAGACACCGATTACGTCGATTCAATTTTCTCATCTCACCATCGAAAATTTTCGGTGGTTTGTCCTCACTGAGTCCTTCATAACATCGTACATGGTGATATAAATACCCCTTAAGTGCCTCTAACAATTCTGGTAGATATTAGAATAGCAAGGCATAAAGTCCGACGTGTAAGCAGTGTGTGATATGGATTCGAATCTTGAGCTAATTAAAGCGTCAGATGTGTGTGCCCGGGCGGAATGATAGTACATAAATATTCATTAATGGGGTTTAGAACACGACGCACTTGTTTTCTCACTTTGAATCACATCATCCAACATCTTCCCACGCTTCTCATGAGTCACAAGAATTAGTCGAAAACTGTATGTGTTCACCGGTATTTGTTTTAGTTGTGTATGTAAGAAATTTTAGTGAACACCTTTTCACATTGTTGCTAGGATATTTCCATCTCTACGAGTAGTTTGAAAAAGACAGTCAATGTCGCTAAGGTTCACCGTTTCGCATGAGAGGAATTCGATCACTGTATGTTGTTTGAAACGAGAGTCGATTTGATGATAATTAGTATTCTCAAAGATCAATTCAAAGGTAATTTTGATAATTGCTCGCAGCAATGTAGCTGAAAGATAACAGCATGCTCCGTTTTGTACGGCACTTTCTTCTCTAGTTTCGTGACTGTGCTTGCTCACAAGCCACCCCTCGTTCTTCGGGTAGCCTCATCAGACGTAATTGTTCTCACTTGAAGCAGCTGCTCTTTATTCGGACTCGCGCGGCCATTGCTCTACTCGCAGATTTGAGGCCTATCAACGGCAACAAAAACTCCTATTTCCCAAAAATGTGTAAGTCACGATAATTTCTAATCTAATTTTAGCTTGTAATGTGAAAGTAGATGTGAAGTGTTAGTGTGAGAGCAGTAAACTGTCCAAAAACGCTGCTGGTAGCCCGAAGCTTTCATACCTGTAAGATTATTGCGTTCATAAAACAAAACAATACGTATTATTATCACTGGTAGATCTCTCATTCGCCTAGATTACCTGTGCCCTTCCGCTAAATCAATGCTACAAAAGATTGATGATTGCGTCACCATATCTGTCATTCTGTGACGTCACGCGATCATCCTTCTTTGGCGGGCTAGCATAGGAACTACCAGCAAGATTTTTTTTCTCTCTCTAAAGTTACTACATCAAGCTAAGAAGTTAGATTATCAATATATGTTTCTGCAGTGGTACATTTTTTTTATTGCAAACCAGCCAGAAAGAAAAGAATGTATTTCTTTTAAGTACACGTATTAATTAGTAGTTTCTGTTTCTTAACTGAGCGTGGTGGGTGAACGGTAAACGATCTGGCCAAGTATTCGGGAGGACGCTGGTTAGAATCACCGTCCGGGCATACAGATTTGGGTTTTCCATGGTTTCCTCAATCATTCCACGCGTATGCCGGGATGCTTCCTTCAAAAGGCCATGACCGCATTCCTTCCTGTTCCTTGTCTCCAGTACCATACCGCCGCTAATGACCTCGACAAGGCGTAAAGTCATAAGTAAAAAAAAAATGTTTGTTTATATTCGTTTGACGTAAATATTTTCTTTATATTATATGTCAAAATTATCGTTGTTTTAGGAAGCTAAGAAAAAGAAAATCCAGTTCACATCACGATACAGTGAATGTATTAATATGCGTGCAAGAGGAGATTGAAGTATTGATTAGAGTGAAATGCAGCCAGGGTATGATTAATTTAATTTTTTATATAATTTAGGTTGCTCTAATGAGCACCAAGTTACTGATGTCATTAGTTCATGCTGATGAAAGTAGTTCCACATTTTTCGCGATTAGTTGAAAAAGATTATTTCTTATTTACTTTGCTTCCACTGACGCCGTATTACTAATGTCATTATTTCAGCCCAATGTAAGTTATTCCAACTGTATCGCGATATAAACTGCGATAGAAATATGTAGCACATTACAAATTCAAGGATACGAGCGTTATTTAATAACAATTCTATATAGTTAGACGAGTGCAAAGAAATTAAATGCCACAACACTACGTTGAAACCGTTATTTTTGACGCTTTTAGTAACTAGTATTTACATAATAAACTATCTGTTAACACTGTCTTTGGCTGCAAAACGGTTATAAAATTGCTGATCTAGGTGATGTCAAATCACGAAGAATAACACATGTGTTGCAACAAGTGTCACTTCTTTTCACTACAGGAGAGAGACAGACGGCAAACAAATGAATGTTCAAATTCCTTTTTCTGGTGTATCGAAATTCTGTTATATAATAAAAAACTAACTGTACATCGACACAAAAAATGGTAGGATAATGTATTATCTTTGCTGAAAAGACCATATACGAAAACTAAAATGAAAGAAAATCTTTTGGAAATGGGAATACAGGGAGAGAAACAAATGCAATAAATAGAGATTAAAAGTATATCACCATAAAAATATGGAGTAAAGACAATAACAAAAATGTTAGGATATAGCAGTTGTTTCACATATAGCTACATAGGAGCAGAATGTTAGACAAAGTTGAAAGGAGAACGTGCACTACAAAAATAACCAATTAAAAGACAAAGTACGTATTAAAGTAGGTAAACCGAGCGTGGTGGGTAAACGGTTAACGTTCTGGCCTCGTATTCGGGAAGACGCGGGTTCGAATCCCGTCCCAGCATCCAGATTTGTGTTTTCCATGGTTTCCCCCCAAATCACTCTAGGCGAATGCCGGGATCTTTCCTTCAAAAAGGCCATGGCCGAATTCCTTCCGGTTCCTTTTCCCTAGTCCCATCCCACCTCTAATGACCTTAGCCGTCGACGAGGCGTAAAGCCATAATTAAAAGAAAAAATAAAGTGGATAAATGAGGAATTTTAGTTAGGTCGTTACCGGCAACTACCATTTAAGTGATTTTTTAATAAAATAGTCATAAAACATTAAAGGAAAGAAAGGCAGTTTTTTTTATTAACGTGCATCCTTCGTCGATTTACTACAATTTGATCTTTGGTACAGTAATAAAAGATACTTCAAGCAGCCAAAACACTGTGCATGTGAATAAGAGAAGGGGAAATTGTATCATTAAAGCATCGCAGTATTTATCTGGCTCTTGAATTCAAAACTCGTGATTGCGTCACAGGTGGTATCACAACGTGACAGTATCGCGCGTCGCTGTGAGTGGACGGGCGCTCTGCTATCTGGACGCCTCCGTCTCTGAAACAACAACGCAGATATGCACGCTGCGCATTAATACATCCAGCTCAGCACTGCGACAAGGGATATTCACAAGTATATAGGTCACTGCGGTGGCTTCACATTTCGGTGAGGAAATACACAAACTTAAAAAAAAAAATACTTATCAATTTATTTAATACTAGTGTAAGCCCGTGACCCTTTTTGCGTGTCGTCACGAATCTAGAAAAGTTCCAGTTTTTACAATGAAAGATTATGACAGGTTGATCTTCCAAAGCATCACGTTGTCTTTTATTGAGACTGAGCAAACACTCATAATGTAATCATTTGTCTTAGTATCTGTAAAGGCCAGAGAACTTAATACACATTCCACATTTTTAAAAAGTTGACTAACTCCGAAGAAATGAATTTCCATAATACTCGATTCGGTAACATATTTGGTCTGATGTTCACTTAAAATAACCTAGTAACTCACGTACAGCGAACATCAACAAAAGCCATTAACGAAAGTGGTCAGTGAAATACCTAAAAAGCAAATTAACCGTAATGCACAAACCGTGGTCAAGCAACAACAGTGAAAATTTTAAATAGATTGAAATTTGTCCAAGCCGGAATAACAATTATCATTCGTGGTTACAGCAGAGACCATGAGTAATTTTTTTAAAGTTTTGTTTAAGTGTCTTTCATTAGAAATATGTTACTGAAAAGCAAATCCACTTTTTTTTTTTTCAGCCGCAATATTTATCAATTTTTTTTAACTATGAAACTTTACGAAAATCAAACTTAATGACTGTATAATTGCTATTAATATGGTATTAGTTGCCTACATATTAAATTGTGGGCATAACTACGAATTTCTTAAAATGGTATATCTGCTCGCTGTTTTGCGAGCGAAGGCTGGCCCAATGACGTGACCATTTTCCAGGCAATATCTATCGAGGGGTGAGTGAATGATCTTACGAAATTATATGGTAGACTAGTGTAAGCCCGTGACCCTGTTTTGCGTATCGTCACGGATCTCGAATAGTTCCAGTTTTTAGGGTCAAAAACTTTGACAGGTTGACCTGATATGTTCAAATACGAACCTGACCTGTGTTTCACCCTAAGGATGAATAAAATCTCTTGAGGTTGAAGAACTCAGAAGTATTAACAGACGTAGGAATTAAACACGGGCAGGGACTATCGCGTTATCGTATAATTGTTACAAAGGTCGTAGACTCGAACTTGCCGAAATACAAACGTGACTTGTATTTGACCCTTAAAGATAACTCTTTTGAAGAATTCCTGTATGCTTTGAAAGCAACACGTTATTTCTTATTAAGGCTGGGGATTCAGAATGTAGTCTTTGGTCATAGTAATGGCCAGAGAACTTATTGCAGATTCCGGATTATTAAACAGTTGAGCAACTCCGAAGAAATCAATTGCCAGAATACTCGATTTGGTAATATATTTCGTCTGATGTCTACTTTAAACAACCTAATAACTCACGTCCAGCGAACATGAACAAAGACAATCAACGAAAGTGATCAGCAAAATACGTAAAAAGTAAATAAATCGTAATGCATAAACTTTGGTCAAGCAACAACATTAGCGAAAGTTTGAATTACATTGAAATTTAGCCTAGGCCGGAAAAACAATTGGCATTCGTAGTTACAGCAGGGACCATGAGTAATTTAAGTTTTTTAAAAAAGATTTTTATGTTTATTTCATTAGCAACATGTTACTGAAAAGCAGTTCAACTTTTTTTTCAGCCGTAAAGTTTATCGATTATTTTTTTAACTATGAAATGCTACGAAAAACAAACTTAATAAATGTATTATGGCAATTAATTTGGTAGCAGTTACTTAGCTATTAAGTTCTGGACATAAACTCGAATTTCGTCTAATTATACCTCTGGTGGCTGTTAATTTGCGAGCGAAGGCTGACACGTGACACCGTTCTCCAGCCAATAGCTATCGAGGTGAGTGAGTGAGTGAGCTCAGGAAATTATAGATTACTTTCTAAAACTATAGGAAGATTTATGTAAACTGTTAATAACTTGGAGAAAATTCTTGTGGCTAACCGAAAAAGTTTCTTTAAATCGAGATTAAACAATACGGCCTAATGTGGAAAAATGCATGACGATTTCCCAAAGATGATTTTTCATTCTTTCGAACTTTATTCTCACTCATAATTATGATTCAAATGTTTAAAAGCTGGTAGCATTAAATTGAGTCCTTAATAAGCCACGAATTCTAAAACAATACAAGAAAATAATCTTGAAAAGCAGATTGTTACTCTAAGTGGATATATATTACAGACGCAGAAAATTCCTTTGACAATAATATAACGGAAGAGAACGTTTTGTAATAATTGGGATCAATAACAATTATAATGCCTTTTACACTAAAGTATACATTACATAACAGCCTGTAAAATAAAACACTACAGATGAACATGAAGATCAATACTTCTGAAAATAATAATGATCATAACAGAATAATATAAAAACTGGCACTATTTAAAAAGATAATGATATATAGGAAGCCCAAGATTTGTCTAGAGATACTGAGCATTCGTGGCGATTAGCTAGTATGCAATATCAGTCCCAGAGGGGGATGTAGTAACGGGATTATGTGATTATAGGGGAACTGCGCCTGCATAATTAAACTAGAAGCTCGCCAATGAGATTAGCGGAGGCGACATGCTTTGTTTATTAGGAAAGTACAGGTTCAATCCGCGTTTCGTAAGTCGTAATTGAATTTAAATAGTACTGTGTAATTAGCAAGCGGCATTGCTGATATGCGTGCAGCTCTTTTTGTTGTATGCAAGCTAGGCGATTCGTATACCTTATAAACAAGACGAAACAGCTATTTCTCTCGAACTCCAGAATATTCCAATACAATCTTCTTCCGCCCCACTTCGCTAGCTAACAAGCCCAAGAGCTGTATCCTGTCTACGTTCCTTTCTTAGTATATTCAGGTTGTATCGTAAGAGTGACGTGTTTACCATCCAAAGTTAATAATTATCACATATCAAAATTTTATTATCACCGCGCACTGCACAATTATTCTTCTAATAACAATAAAAATTTAAAATAAATAGCGTAAGAGGCAGACAATCAACAGGCCATAATTTTTTTTTCATAATTCGTGAAAATCAAAGGAAAATTCATACAGAACTTATCTATAAATCTAAATGGTTCAATTTTTTTATGAAAGAAATATCGGTCTTTGATAATCGTGAAGCTATTTGAAATAAATACAGGTTACGTGAATTTGCGAATGTGATTATTTTTTTGTAACATTAAAGCAATTTATAATTTCTTCCATTCATCCCTTAATACATTTAATGAAATTAATAAGCAAATAAGTTATAAAATAAACTGTGGCAATATTTCTTATTTATACGCGTGTACGTGATAGTGAAATTAAATATGCGGATTTCTCTGCCATTATTATTGTTATTATTGCCATTTATATCCATGCTTAACAAATCACGTTATGAAATTCAACTATACAATTCTATATAAAATTTCAGAGGCGAGAAATGGCAGGTGGTAAGGAACTGGCAGCAATTTGTCCATAGCCTTTTTTAAGGAACTATTCCGACATTCGATCGGTGGTTAAGACGTCAGACTGAAGATCGAAAGATGCATGGTTCGAATCCCGGTAATGGCTGGTATGTTAAAACATATTTTCTGACACAGCTTGCTGTATGAAGTGCAACACGCCAAAACGCTTAGAAGTCTTCCTTAAACCGAAGGATCCCTTTACACGGTGATATTACTAACTTGGTTAAGGCAAGTTACGACGGGGGCGGAACCAGGCCATGAGGTCCACACGAGCGATTGCTTTGGCTGATTCGACTCCCCCAAAGCCTTCCCTTATCATTCTATGGTGTGAGATTGACTATATATTAAAAAAGGTTGATATATCAACGAGTAAAAGGGATGGGAGACTACATGTTTTTATCTGACCGCGATCACTGGAACATATACAGATCAACCAAAACATTATGACCACCTACCTACTAGCATATTGGACCACCTTTCGAACACAATACAGCAGCGGTTCAGCGTATCATGGATTCTACAAGTCCTTGATAGGGTTTCAGAGGTATCTGACTTCAGATTACTACGCACAGGCCATGAAATTCCCTTAAATTACGGGCCAGCTGTTTGTGGGTTCAGCACCTGGGAACGAGCATCTCGGAGACGCTGGTTGGCTGTTCTCCTGCTACTGTAGTGAGCATCTATGGAATGGACGGTGAAACCAAGAGCAGGCGACAATGTGGTGGACTTCCCGCGCAAATCACAGAAAGTGGAGGTCTGAGGCTTGCCCACTCTGTAAAGCAGGATAGAGGGTGACCTGTCGCAAAATCGCGATTCTTGTGCTCTAAAACACTTCTGGAAGCACTAGAATTGTACTCTTCCGTCAGATCTGCCACAGATCACATCCTATCCTGCTTTACAGAGCGGGCGAGCCTCGGACCTCCATGTTCTGTTATGTGGCGTGTGTGTCCACCACATTGTTGACTACTCGTGGTTTCACCGTCCTTCAAGCACTTTCAATAGATGCTCACTGCAGCAGCACACGAACAGCCGACCGGCCTCCCCGATTCCGAGATGCTCGTTCCCAGCGGCCACGCCCACAAAACGCTGGCCCCTAATTTAAGGGAATTCGGGACCTGTGTGTAGAAATATAGTGTCAGATACCTCTGGACGCCTACCTATCACTTGTAGAATCCATGCTACGCCTAGTCGCTGCTGTATTTCGTTGGAAATGTTGACCAATATGCTGGTAAGTAGGTGGTTATAATATTTTGGCTGGTCAATGTATACTCTGTACGATAAGTCTTAATTACTCTGTGCATTGTGCAAATTTAAAATTTAAAATTGGAAACTGTACCAGTATTAAACTAGGTGATGAACCGGTGTAAAAATAACAATTTTCCAATGTTTCGTGCGAAAACGAGGGAAGCATGGGAGGTGTGGTCCGAAGATTGACTGTATTGAATCTACGTGTTATGCTTAACATTTCCTGCTAGTAGAAAGTATGAATTTATGCCAGCCATCATGTGGGCGTAGATGAAATACATCTCACTTCCATTTTCCTGAAAATGAAGAATTCTGGCCTTTAAAGTTTCATCTGACTCATGCTTTCCAGATAAAATGCAAATTTTGTGTGGGTCACAATATTCTCTTTTGCCATAAAGTATCTACATCTACATCTATACTCTGCAATTCACAATTACTGTGGGTGGCAGAGGGTGCTAAGCACCAATCCTATTTTAGAGTATTCCAATCCCAAACAGAACGAGGAAAGAAAGAATACATAAACGTATCAGTACGGCATCTTGTCTCTCGAATCTTATCCCTTCTGTCATTGCGACCTAAATAGGTTGGCGGAAGAAGTATTTCGTTGCACTCGTAAATTAGAGATCTTCACATATTCTCCAACAAATTTAAACGAAAACGACGTCGTCTGTCCGCCAAACAATCCCAGCTTAACCCACGTATCAGCTCTGTGACACTTACATAAGGACTGTAACTAGCGGTCACGAATCGAGCGGCTCTCCTTTGTACTTTCTCTAACGTGTCAATCAATCCCTTGCGATACGGATCCCAAATTACACAACAGTATTCCAAATGCGAACGCACTAGTGTTTTGTACGCTATTTCCTTTGTATGAGCATTGCAGCTTCTCAAAATATGACCTATAAAACGTAGTTTAGAATTAGCTATGCCTACGATGGAAGTTATGTGCAAGTCCCATTTCATGTTGCTTTGTTCTGTTACGCCTAGATACTTCAGCGAATCGACCGTGTCAACAACTGAATTGTTAACTTTGTACTCGTGAGCAAACGGGGTCTTTTTATTACTTATTTGCATTGCCTAGCACTTTTTACAGTTAAGTGTAAGCTGCCATTTACGGCACCATTCCGAAATAACATCCAGATCGCGCTGTATTTCTAAGCAATCGTCAGAGCACCCCACTTCCCTATAAATAAGTGCATCATCAGCAAAAAATCGCATCCTGCAATTAACGTTGTCACCGAGATCGTTTATAAAAATTAAGAAAAGAAGTGGTCCTATTACACTTCCTTGAGGAACGCCCGAAGTAACATCTAGCTTTGAAGAGGCTTCCCCGTCAACAACGACATATTGCGACCGACCAGTTAGAAAATCGCGTATCCATTCGCAGATCTGATCAGATATACCGTACGCTCGAATCTTCGCCAAAAGGCGGTTATGTGGTACAGGGTCAAAAGCCTTCTGGAAATCCAAGAAAATAGCATCAACTTGTGATCCTGCATCGATAACCTTCATTACGTCATGCGAAAATAGAGCCAGTTGCGTTTCACACGAACGGTTCTTACGAAATCCGTGTTGGTTTGCTGTAAGTAACTCGTTTTCATCCAGAAACTTCATAACGTTAGAGCATATGACATGCTCCAGAATTCTACTGCAGACAGATGTTAGAGATATGGGTCGATAATTCCTAGGATCTCTCCGATCACCTTTCTTGAAAACGGGAATCACCTGCGCTATTATCCAGTCAGAAGGTACTTTTCTTTCTTCTAAAGATTTACGAAATATATCTGAGAGAAATGGTTCTATTTCTTCCGCGTTTTCCGAAAATAATCTTACTGGAATACCATCAGGACCCGGCGCCTTCCCCCACTTCAGGAGCTTTAATTGCTTTATGATACCTACACTATCAATTTGAACTGGGTCCATCTCAAATTCTACACGCCGTACAAAAGCGGGAATGTTTTCCATGTTTTCGTCAGTGAAAGAATTTTTAAATTCGGTGTTAAATACGGTAGCCATTCTATGGTATGAGAATGCCATTGAAAGAACCGGGCCTGGGGGGCTCATGTTGGATATTCGGGAGGAGGTAGGTTCGAATCATCGTTCGGGCATCCAGATTTCGGTTTTCCATAGTTTACCAAAATAACTACAGGCGAGTGATGGGATGGTTCCTCTAAAATGCCATGGCCGAAATCCTTTCTGTTCCTTGTACCCAATCCTCTCCAGTCTCTAATGACGACGACGACGAGTCGTAAAGTCCTAAAAAGTCATTTGAAGGAATGTTACTATGCTGGAGGTAGAATCGGATGTTTCGCCTGTGCTCCAGTCACAAGGAAAATTTCCCGAAGTATTATCAACAATAGTAGAAATGTTGTCTACAGTCCCAGGATCTTCCGGGAAAGGTCCAATACTATTAAAACAGAAATGATACAATTGTGTAGAATATCTCATTTTTGATTAAATTAAAATTTCTCAAAATCCGCAGCATGATATCTACATATACATCTACATATATACTCTGCAATTCACAAAATTGTGGTTGGCAGAGGTTGCTCAGCACCAATGCTAATCTCTTTGCTGTGCGTTCCAATCCCGAATGGTACGAGGGAAAAAAGAATTCATATAAGAATCAGTGTGGCACCTTATTTCTCTAATCTTATCTTTCCTGTCATTAGCACACAAATAAGTTGTGGATGAAGTATTTCACTACACTCGTAAGTGAATGTGGGAGTACGCATGTTTACCAATAGGTTTAAACGAAACGTGCGTCGTCTATCTACCAGAGACTCCCAGCCCAGTCTACTAATCAGTTATGTGACGCTTTCATATGGACTATAGCCAGTGGTCACGAATAGAGCAGCTCTTATCTGTACTTTCTCTCTACTGTCAATCAGCCCCATACGAAACGGATCCCAAATGGCACAAAAGAATAGATTTGTACGCTATCTCCTTTGTTTGTTCGTTACAATTTTTCAAGACTCGACCTATGAATCGCAGCCTAGAATTAGCTCTACCTACTAACGAATTAATGTGTAATTCCTATTTCATGTTCCTTTGTACTGTTACACCCAAATATTTCACAGAATCGGCCATATCAATAACTGAACTGTTTACCTCGTATTTCTGAACAATTGGATTCTTTTTGTTAGTTATGCTCATTGTCTTTCACTTTTTACAAATTAGTGTAAGTTACTATTCAGCGCACCATGCCAAAATGACATCCAAATCACACTAAATTTCTAAGCAATCGGCCGAATTCCTTACTTTCCTATAAATAGCCGCACCATCAGCAAACAATCTAAAAAGGCTTTTCCGAGATCATTTATAAAAAATTAAAAAAAAAGAATTTTCTCCTTCAACGACGACATAATGCGACCGACCAGTTACAAAATCCTTGATCTAATCAGAAAGCTGATCCGATATCCTGTACGCTCGAAGCTTCGCTAAAAGGTGGTTGAGTGGCACAGAGTCAAAGGCTTTCTAAAAATCTTTTAAAAATTGCATCTACTTGTGAACCTGCATCAATAACTTTCAATACGTCCTGTGTAAATAGGGAGAGCTGTATTTGACATGATGTTTTTTCCGAAATCCGTGTTGATTTATCGTAAGCAAATTATTTTCATATAAAAAATTTATAATCTTCGAGCACATAATATGCTCCATAACTCTACTACAAACAGATGTTAAAGATATAGGACGGTAGTTACTAGGATCACTTCGATCTTCTTGAAAATCGGAGTTACTTGGGCGATTTTCCAGTCGGAAGGTACTTTTCGCTCTTCTAATGATTTACTGAATATATCAGACAAAAATGGTCAGATTTCCGACACGTACTCTGAAAATACCCTTACTGGAATTCCATCCGGGCCCGGTGCTTTCCCCCACTTCAGGAGCTCTAATTGCTTTATGATACCTGCAGTATCTATTCGTAACGATTCCATCAGCAACTCGATACGACGAGGGAAAACACGAATGCCATCCTTATTTTCATTAGTAAATGAATTTTTGAATACAATATTTAGTACGTTAGCTTTATCGCGGCTTTCACTAACCTCGAAACTTCACGAATTAGTGCTAGAATATTGTTGTTGGTACAACTGACTTTTCTTACATACGACCAAAATTTCTTTGGGTTTTCTGTGAGACTCTTAGAAAGAGAGTTGGAGTGAAAATCGTTAAAGGCCTCGCGGATTACATTCTTAATACGTCCTCTTAACTCAGCTAAGGTTTCTAAATCGCTACGACACCCCTTTCTCCTTGAGCGTGCGTGTATCCTCCTTTGTTTTATGAGTAATTATTTGACTTCGCATGTATCATTCTCCCCCTTTATTGTCCGCTTCGGTATGTGTATTTCCAAACTTTCCCTGACTATAAATATGTCACATTTATTCAACTGTGTCCTTTGTTGACTTGAAGTTATGGTAATTATTTCTCAGGTAGGTTCTAAAACACTTCTTTGAGGCATTACTAAATCTGTATACAATACGTTCTTTTCCCCTTTTTCGCTTAGACATTAAATTGATAGCCGCAATTACCCCTTTGGGATCGCTTATTCCTGTGGTCGTTGAAATGTCGGTGAATAATTCTGGCCTTTTGGCAACCAGCAGATCTAAAATATTTTCGCTACCGTTATGACACCGCGTAGGTTTATTAACTAGCTGCTCGAGATGATTATCAGAGAACAGATCTATAATTACTTCAGAAGCCGCCTCATCTCTGCTACCAGTAGTGTGAACGTAATTACGCCAGACGATATATGGCAGGTTGAAGTCACCGCCTAGAATCATAGTATGATCCTGAAATCGGCTAGCTATACAATTTACATTATTTCTTAACTGCTTGGCTATATGCATGTCAGAATGGGGTGGACGTTAGAAGGCGCCTATGACGAGTTTTGACCCAGCAACATTGAGTTTAATCCATATGATTTCACAGATCGTATCGACGTCTATCTCATTACATGGAAGAGATTTACTCACAGCAATTAATACCCCACTTCCATGAGAATGTAATCTACCTTTATGGAAAACGTTCATGCTATCTTTAAAAGTTTCGGCGAAACTTATTTCCAGGTTTAGCCAACTTTCTGTACCGATATCGATATCCGCTTCTGTGCTACAAATAACGCTTTCAAGCTCCAGTTGTTTGTTACAAACGCTTCTACAGTTAATTACGAGAACTTTAAACTGTCGAGATTCTTTTACATTACTCCTACATTCCGGTGTTACATCTGATTGGGTTGCCTGTAACTGTATTTCGTGTTTCGGGACTTCCTCCCTCAGCCTAAAGAGCCACCCAGTTCATTCCACACGGCCCCTGGCACCCGTGTATAACACGGTATCTGCTATACCGGCTTATGCTCCTAGATTGCGCAGGCTAACAGATTCTGAAGGTTTCAAAATCAGAAAGAAACATTTGCTCTACAGCAGTTCCGGCCGGTCGCTGGATGCGCTGTGCACCACCGTCTATTGGGCAAAATCGTACTGAATCATGTAGTGAAGGCCCTGCGGCAGTGCGTTGACCGCCAGGTCATGAGCAGCGACTGTCTGTCAAGTTTAGCAGCCTGATGTGCTCTGACGGCGCAGCGAGGCGTCACAGTGGTGCCACCACAGCGAGTCTGCGGCCGGCCAATTAGGTTGGTGCTCGTCGTCGGTCATGCCGTGTGGTCTGAGTGGGCACGGGGTCGGGGGTGGGTAGCCTAGCACAGCGTGACGTCACGTGTCACGTCACGTCGCGTCAGTCCGGACGTGGCGCCATCTGCGGCCGCGGGCAACGGACAGCTGAGCAGCGAGTCCCGCACCCGACAGCGCTAGCGCCAAATTACAACACACAAACTTCCAGCAGGAGTGGGATAGAACGGAGTGAAGTTTTAATAAAATAAATCTAAAGAATAACTTAATGTATAGTATCTGCAAGTGGATCATTTTCCTCTATTGCTGATAATATTGATAAATAAATAACGCTACAGCAATTCAATGTTTGTGCATTTATTGATCTCCCGGACGGGTTTCACTTCTTTTTCAGAAGAATCTTCAACGCGTTCTCCTGTTATTTACGTACACATGTTACAGTTTGGTTATGTTGTTATGTTTTGTACAATGGAAATATTATCTAAATTATAATCTACTTATATTTTTCGGTCTATTGCATTTACTTATGCTCCACTCTCAGCATCAGTGATTTTTGCTTTCTTTGTGAGTAGTAATTCATTTTCCAGATAGTTATTTCACTAGTGATTATCACAACACTACACTGGTCTGAACTGTACTATGTGTTTATTCCGAATGGCCGGTCCGTTTGTTTACCACTCAAAAAGAAATAAAAAACCACTGCTGCCGAGAGTGGCGCATAAGTTAATGCAACAGACCGAAAAATGTAAGTAGATTATAATTTAGATAATAATTCAATTGTACAAAACACAACAACATAACCAAACTGTAACATGTGTACGTAATTAACAGGAGAAACCACAGAAGATGCTTCTGCAAAAGAAGTGAAACGCGTTCAGGAGGTCAATAAATACACAAACATTCAATGTTATTTATTTAATAGCTGACCCGGCAATGCTTCACTATTGCTGGACTTGAGTAGGCACATAGATTAAATGAAAAAATATTTACATATAAATTTTAAACTGCTGTTTCATTCATTTTCAGTTGGAAAGGGTTGTGAGGGGATGCACTTTGGAAAACATATGGAAGCAGTATTTTTCTGTTTGTTTCAAAGTATAAGTGTACAAATTCTTATCAAAATCTGATAAAAAAATGTGGTTTGCCTAAATTATGGGGTGAAAACGTAATGGGGATGGAAAGGGGGAGAGGGGATGAATATTCGGAAATCATACGTAGGCAGTATTTTTCTGTTTGTTTTAAAGTATAAGTGTACAAATTCTTATCTAAATCGGATAAAAAATGTGATTTGCCTAAATTATGGGGTAAAAACGTAATGGGATTGGAAATGGGGACAGGGGATGAATATTCGGAAACCATAAGTAGGCAGTATTTTTCTGTTTGTATAAGTGTACAAATTCTTATCTAAATCGGATAAAAAATGTGGAATTGCTTAAATTATGGGGTGAAAAAATTATGGGGGTGGAAAGGGGGCGAGGGGATTAATATTCGGAAACCGTATGTAGGCAGTATTTTTATGTTTGTTTTAAAGTATAAGTGTACAAATTCCTATCTAAATCGGATAAAAAATGTCGTATTGCCTAAATTATGGGGTGAAAAAATTATGGGGGTGGAAAGGGGGCGAGGGGATTAATATTCGGAAACCGTATGTAGGCAGTATTTTTATGTTTGTTTTGAAGTATAAGTGTACAAATTCCTATCTAAATCGGATAAAAAATATGTGGTTTTGCCTAAATTATGGGGTGTTATGGGGAATAGGGGGTGACTTTTTGGAATTTTTTTTTCACAGGAACCTTCGCAGACGCACACTCGAAAACTCTCCAAAGTTTCATTGCAATCTGATAAATGGTATAGGAATGCATAGAAGACCCACAAACATTGATTTTTATATATAAGATGGAAACTTAATGTATAGTTGGATTAATTTCTCCTTTATTTCATTTGTTCTGTCTTGTATGAAACACTATGAATTTCTCAATAAACCGCTAACTTTTATAACAATGGCAATAAGAATGGTAACCACCAAGTACAAAAACAACATAAATTTGTATTTTAATTAATAAAATAAGGAAGTAATTTACAATCAGCTGCAAACCATATAAGTTATAATAGATAATGGTTCTTATATCTGCAGTTTCCATAGTCAAAAATATTAATTAATTGAGCGCTACATATGAGTTGTAAAGTGGATGAATTATTAACTTGAGATTTTATCAGCCATTTTCAGTGATGAACTTGTTAGGTATCTCGTTTCTTTTTATTTATGAAATAATTAGTGCAAGATACACTTTAAAGTTTGTTTTATTTTTGTTAAGACACCAGACTCCACGGAGACTAGGATCAAAGGTAAACACATGCTCCAGCGATTATAACTTTCAAACAAACAAACTTCAATACAACTCATTGGATACTGAATACTTAGAACTGAAAAACTCGTCTCTACCGATCGCTTATATAACCTTACACAGAAAATTCCAGAATAATTCAGAGACTTCCGACTGACGTTTCTGGAAATCTAACAATACTTAAACAATTAATATCACATTAAAAACAATCAAAATTAGCGCAAAATGATCCACAATCATTATGCAGTCAACCACAAACTATACGTACATCGGCAATGGCCCTTTGTTATTCTGTTGCAGAATATGCATGCCCAGTTTGGTACTCATCATCTTCATACCAAACAGGTGGATGTAGCCCTCAATAACACCTGTAGGCTAGTGACAGGTTGCTTAAAACCTACTCCAGTTGATAGGCTTTACCAGCTTTCGGGCATTGCACCACCCAGTATCCGGAGAGAAGTGGCTGCGAACAAGGAGAGGACCAAAGTAGAACGGGAAAGCGCTCATCCACTGCACGGCCATATACCACCAGCCCAGAGACTCAAATCCAGGAAAAGCTTCCTCAGAACATCACGGGAACTAATTGGGTCACCTGAAAAGGCAAGAGTACAGTTATGGAAAATGAGGGTTCCCAACATCTCTGGACCACTGACAGTTGCAGAGCGCTTGCCACCTGGTCATGAAGAAGACTGGAACGTCTGGTGGTCTTTAAATCGATTACGAACAGGAGTGGGCAGGTCCAAGGAAAACCTAATGAGATGGGGTTATACTGATACTACCAGTATCAAATGCGAATGCGGAGAAGACCAAACTATGAACCATATGCTCGAGTGCCCTATGTGCCCATCATCCTGCAACAACGAAGACCTGTTTCAAGCAACACACAATGCGATTGAGGTTGCGAAGTACTGGGCCAAGTGTGTTTAAAGTTGTTGATTTACAAAATGTATTTAACTGTGTATTGTGATGTTTTTGACACGAGAATAATAATAATAATTATGAAATGAACATAAATTACAATTAAAGACATTTACACACAAAATTAGCCACTTAAATGAGTGCAAACCGTTGCAAATTGTCCTCTAAACATCGTAGCTCACATCAATACTTGGAATTACAAACTTTGAACTAATGTTTCTTGCATAGTACTGTCCTCGAACGTATTAAATAGTATTTACACAGTTTCTTTCCACAGATTTACTATTAATTGCAAGAAAAATATACAAATCCATATTCACTCAACTCCCACCTTGCAAACAATTCTTAAAATACAATTTCATTAAAGGTCTGAGTTTGAGGGCCCTTATGAGCTGGTCAGGCCTCTAATAGTAATGAGTACTGATTATCATGAATCTAAGGACATAAATAGTAGTGCCTGTTTGGCGATTATCCTGCTTGCCTGAAGGAGTCTATTCCAACGGAGGAATCGACATGATTCCCGTTAACAGGACTGGAACATAAATCGAAGCATTAAAAAATACTGCATCTGAGGAAAGGACTAATTAACAAGCTTTAAAATTAATCAGCCTATTCTAAGAAGTTGTAAGGTACATAACCTCACCATTTGTGATTTTTCTGATATTAGTAAGATCTTTTTTCTTTATTTAGTAGTTACAATTGTAAATGCTAACATTGAGTTTCTAAGGTCACAATGTCAAGAGAGATATATAACATCTTTGGTGAAAGAGAACAGTTGAAGAAAGAAAGGAGTTGAAGAAAATAAATGGAGAGAAGGTGTGGATGAGAAAAGCGTAATGGAGAAGTTATTAAAAATCATTGCGGGATTTGTAATGGCGAATTTAGGCCCGAGGGCAGAAGATTAGTAAAAAGTTAATAAAACATGAAAGTTGTAATTGGTAACTGATTGTCATTTGAAAAATAGAAGATAATAAGATAAGTGTAAGATTTTTTATTTTATATTGAAGGTATAATAAAGAGAATGGAGGTGATTCTTAAATTACATTTGGTACGATTTTTTAATAGTAGTGTTATTTCCGCGGTGGTATCGGAAGAAAACTAGCGACGGGCATAGAGTGATAAATAAAGATCCTATCTGAACTAGTCTGAAGCAGGAAACATAAGGGAAAGTTTTATATTTAAGTGGATAAAATGCATTTTCATATTAAAAAAAAATAAAGAACCTTACAAAGTCGCAAGGTATTTCTACGAAATTTGAGGGAACCATCCCTATATTTGCCTGGAGTGATTTAGAGAACCCATGTATAACGAAAAAATCTGGATGTGAGCCCCCGTTCTCCCGAAAGTCACATAAGAGCGTTGCAGCTCGCCTACCAGACTGTAACTCCAATCCGGGCACGAGCCTGAGAAGCTCACTTTGTTGCTGGTGACCTGAAACAGTTTAAAATGATTACCTTGGCCTGATGCACACTTCCAGTGGCGGATCCAGAAATTTGGTTCGGGGAGGGGGGGGGGGCGGCTTGAGCGGATTTGGTTTGGGGAGAAGCTTGAGTGGATTTCGTTTCGGGGGGGGGGGGGGCGGCTTAAGCGGATTTCGTTTGGAATAGAGCTAAAAATAGAGCCTAAATAGTTTTTTTTGGGGGGGGGAGGGCTTCAGCCTCCTAGCCCCCTCCCTGGATCCCCAAGTGCTGACACTTCACTTTGATTTGGTAGGTGAAATTTAAAACCGTTATCATGATCTGAGCGAGTGCTTGAAAAGCATTACTGTAACCAAGCGCTGGATTTCGGTAACAACGAAAAACGTTCCCTTGTGTACTTTTTTCGGATAAGGGCAGATGCCCTATCCTACCACCGTTCGGTTGACATGACGCTAAAACTTCAGGAATAGGCTTTTGAGGACTTTATGGTCCGCTATTAGTCTCGACCGTATTAAACTTTCAAAGGTACCTATTTTACGGCCCCTGTTCGTAAAAGCTTTCAACGCTTTAACTAGCACGTCCCAGTACCCTTGATCTACCAGTTTAAGTACTGAAGAGCATTGTCTGAATCGATTAAAGCTTCTTGTGTAAGTTGTTTGCCTCGGATTGTTTGTGTCACTAGGAATTGTTAGAATTTTTCAGTACACTAATTTTGTGCGTAGGTTAAGTGCAGAAAATACAGACAAAAATCATAGCGTTAAAAGAAAAAAATTATATTGCGCAACAAATATATGTATATACACGATAAAGAAGAGTAATAGCAAGAACCTGTTGTCAGTTGCAGCAGGAATTAAAAGTATTTAATCCACAGTGCAACATATGGATTTTGGGTTTCTTGTCCATAAGGAAATTTCTCTCTAATACAAAGACATGGAATATTTCTGCTTTTTAAATTGGATATGGCTGCTTTTTTTAATTGTAAGAACAGGTTAGATTCACCGACTTAGCCGGTATGGTTTTGTTTAAGATAAATCACGTGCTAACATTTTTCCTAAAAGATGCCGGTAAATTGCATACTTTGTAGTTTCGCTACCTATAGAATGTTTGAAAATTAAATGATAATGACTATCGGGGGTATTTTAAGCGCCAAAAGTGAGAAACATGAAAACTGATAAACATTATACAGAGTAATATATATATATATATATTTTAAGAACTATAAATGTCCTTTTCTAAACATTCACATAAAAAAGAAAACAGTAGCATTGCAGATCAAAAGTTAAAATATGTCGGTAATTTTATTTTTGTCATCAGTATCTCGAATGGTTTTATGGAGTCCTCCACCACCTCATATCTTAATGCAAGCTCTCTCAACTGCCTACAATCCCAATAAACTGCTTTATATTTTCTAATTTTTCCTTCGGGTGTTCCTTCCACTATCAAATTAGATCAATCCCACAGTGATTTTTAATGTAACCCGCCATACTGTCTCATCTTGCTGACAGTTTCTTCTAATATTTTTCTTTACTAGCCCATCATTTCTAAAACACATTCATTTCGGACTTTAAGTACCCAATTAAATCTCAATATTCTTTTATAGTACCACATTACGAAAGATCCAGTTTTCCTTCATTTGGTACACCTAAGTCCATGCATTACTACCATAAACTCGTGTGCTCCATTCACACTGTCTCAGAAATTTCTTTCTGTCTTCCCCTGATTACAGTCTTGATAGGTACCTCGGTTTAAAATGGAATAACGAGTCCATAGAAGATTTACTTTTAACTTTGTTTATTTTACTTTAAGACATCGAACTTCAAAGATACTAGGTGTAAACTTAAACACATGCTCCAGCGACTATAAAAATCAAACAACTACAATTTGCAATACTCTGAAGAACTCTGTGATTACTGAATACTGAAACACATCTCTGCCGATCGTTTTTATAAGCTTTACAGAAAATTCCACAACATTTCAAGGACTTTCGACAGATATTTCTGGAATTCTAACTACACTTAAACATTTCTGCACCAACTAACTGTAGAATTATATGTAGATGATACTAAGTATTTTTGGATAATGATGATTTATCGTTAGAAGAAACTACTGCTAATGCCACTAATGAATTAACAAATTATTTTTATAAAAATGAGCTAATTTGCATAAAAATAAAACAAATTTAATAACATTTGAACTTAGAAATCATAATATAGATAATAACATCTATGAAATAAGTTATCATAAGTTCCTGGGAATATACGTGGATAAGTTTCTAAATTGGAAAGCTCATGTTGACTTTGTTTGTAATAAAGGTAAGCAAGGGAATCTTTCTAATGAATCAGCTGTCTAAGGTTGTGGATAGAAGTGTATTAAAAATTGCATACTATGGAATAATCTTCCCACATATCCTATATGGAATTGAAGTTTGGGGATCTTGTTGTCATTTCTACATTTATAGATTGTTAGTGCTCCTGAAAAGATGTATCAGGATAATATTTAAGTTGGATAGGAATACACCCTGTAAAGAAATATGTAGACAAGAAAATATTCTTACTATATTTTCACTATATATTTTTTTTATTATTATTATTGCAGCTATATCGATCCTTTTTTCAGGATGTAGCCTCTTTAAGCCTAATGAGCTATATATTAGAATTTAATTCTACATAGTGTTGCTGTAGTTCTTTCCAGGCCGATCGATCCTGAGCCGCCCTCTTCCAGTTCACGCCTGTAACTCGACGTATATCCTTATCCCAGCGATCCGGGGGTCTTCCTCTTGCTCTTTTCAGGTTTCTCGGTATCCAGTCCAGCACTACCGTAGTCCATCTTTCATCTCTTTTGCGAGCAACATGACCGGCCCATTGCCATTTTTGGGTCATGACTCTTTTTAAGATGTCTGTTACTTTAGTTATTGAACGGATGTGCACAGCCCTTTTCCTGTCTCTTCTTGTAAACCCTAGCATTGCTCTTTCCATACTTCGCTGGGCAGTTCTCAGTTTTTGCTTCGTGTGACTATTTAGGGTCCAAGTCTGGCAGGCATATGTGAGGACCGGTAATACACATTGTTCAAATACCTGTTTTTTAAGATGTATTGGCATGTTCGATTTAAAAACTATGGAATTTCTTCCATATGCTCTCCAGCCCAGCTTTATCCGTCTGTAGATCTCAGGCTTTGAGTCACCATTCATATTGATCAGTTGGCCAAGATAGATGTACTGATCTACGAACTCAATACCAGAATCTTTCATGTCCGCCTTGTCTTTATCTTTTTCTGCCCATTTGTTTTGCATGATTTTGCTTTTTGATATATTTATTTTAAGGCCCACTTCACTGCACGCTGTCTCTAGTTCATTTATCAGTTCTTTGAGCTCTTCCAGACTGTTTGAGAGTAAAACTATATCATCAGCGAATCTTAAGTTGTTGAGATTTCTTCCATTTATTCTCAAACCTCGGTTTTGCCATTGGATTTTTGACATTGCCAACTCTAGGACTGATGTGAATAGCTTGGGGGATATAGAGTCTCCTTGTTTTACCCCTCTTTCTACTGGGAACTCTTTGGTGACTTCAGCGATGTTGACAAAAGCAGTGGAAGTGGTGTAGATGTTGTACAGTAAGTCAATATAGCCGGGATTCACTCCTTGTTCTAAAAGGGCTTGCATGATTGCAGAGTGATGGACTGAATCAAAAGCTTTTTCAAAATCGATAAAGGCCAAACAGAGGGGCATCTGGTATTCATTTGCTCGACTTATTACTTCGTTGATGACTTGGATGTGATCTACTGTGCTGAATCCTGACCTAAAACCAGCCTGTTCAATTGGTTGCGCTGTGTCCAAGGTGGAACTGATGCGGTTATTGATGACCTTTGTAAACACTTTGTATATGACAGGAAGAAGGCTGATGGGGCGGTAGTTTTTAATATTGTAACGACTGCCCTTTTTGTATAGCAACACAATCATTGCTTTGTTCCAGCTGGATGGGATATTTCTCTCTTCGAGGCATTGTGAAAACACCTTAGCTAGGTGTCTGTAAGTTTCTTCTCCCAGTCAATTGGAGTACGTCAATAGACAGGCCGTCATAACCACTAGCTGATCCTTTTTTCATTTCGTTTCACTGTCCTTCTAACTTCATATGGCAGGACTTCAGGAATTGGTGAGTCTGGGCTTGATGTCATTAAAGGATTTTCATCTTGCTTGCTGTATAAGGACTGATAGAAGTTCCTGATATGAACAATACTGCCGTTTTGTCTGTAATACGCTCATTATCATCATCTAAAGCTATTATTTGTTTCTTTCCTATCATTAATCTTTGTTTTGCTTTCTTATAGCCTTTTCTTGTTCTCTATAACTGATCTGACCAGGTTTTCGTTATATTTCTTAATGTCAGCTGTATTTCTTTTCTAATGGTCTTGCACAGTTCAGCATATTCAATTAGGTTTTTTTTCAGGTTTACTTTCATATTCCTCCGTTTATTCAGGAGAGTTTTTGTATTATTGCTAATTTTACTTAATTGGTGGTTTTAACAGTTCCTGCAATTTCTATGGCTAATGTGTTAATAGTTGAAGCTAAATTTCCATTGCGGTGGTAGCTAGTTTCTCCGATAGTGTGCGTTGAAAATGTCTTTCTTTTCAGTGAGATTGATTATATTTACTGATGTTTTATTGGTTCCTTTAATTAGCTTTCACCTTTCCTGTTTTATGTAGATACTAAGTTTCGCTCGGACCAGCCTGTGATCACTTCCGGTGTTGAATTGATTTAGAACAGTGATGTCTTGAACAAATGTCGGCTATTGGACAGGATGTAGTCTATTTCATTTTAGTTTTATGATCTGGACTTCTCCATGTCCACTTTCGACTTTGATGTTTTTTAAAAAATGTGTTCATGACGTGCATTTTTGTGTGCTCTGCAAACTGCACAAGTCGTCCCCCTCTGTCATTCCTAGTTTGTATTCCGAACTTATCGACCACAGTGTCTCCTTGTTTCCTGGTGCTACAATAGCATTGAAGTCTCCCATGATAATCTGGAAATGGCAGTCTTTGCCTCTGTCATGCAGTGTCGTGACATCTTCGTAGAAAGACTCTACTTCATCATCTGAGTGCGAGGATGTTGGAGCATATACCTGCAGTATTTGTATTTTGTAGCGATTTGATAGTTGTAACACTACTCTTGCTGCTCGATCTGAAATACCTTCTATTAGTTTAACCTTATTTTTCACACTACGGTTTATCAGGAAGCCACTCCATTAGCTTTCCCAAGGAGTTTCCGTAATGGTACAAGATGTGGCCTGATTTAAGTTCGATACATTCTTCCTCTGGACGTCTAACCTCACTGAGGCCCACTATACTCCATTTGATTTTTTGGAGCTCGTCTTCCAACTCTGTAAGTCGGGATTCTCCTTTAAGAGACCTGCAGTTGTAAGTGCATATATGAATTATTTGCTGTTTTTCTATTGATGATCTGGTTTGTTCTTTAGGAACTTTGACTGCTGACATTAATGTAGCCCCCTCCCGGAGAACCGAATGGGGGGCTGTTTTACCTCCGGATTGTTTTTCCAATAATGCCGCTCATCATAGTTGCTTAAAGGGGTGAAGCATAATCGCCACGTTTGCTTCAGAACGGATTGGCGATTTCTTGAACAGCCGCCCACTTTGGGTCAGACGCTGGGTGTAGCCGCCCAACTTGAGACAGACGCTACGATGAATGCACTTATATTAATCCCTGAGTGCTGGGCTGCCTCTTCCGCATCCCTTGCCGTACCGAAGTACTACTTCTCCGCCAAGTGATTCGTTGAGGTTCTTCTCCGTAACCCTGGTAAGGAGCCCTCACAAGGTGCTGCCAGCCGGGCCAGCTGGGCCAAGGTTTTTTAAAGAGGTGTTACTCCTCTATCACTCCCCCTTAGTCCTGGCTTGTGACAGGCAGAGCCTGGCTTCCCAATTCTGGGCCCAGGTTGGCGGGGTTTTTCACTATATATATATATATATATATAGGGTTTTGTTACTGATTAGATGCAATCCAAAATTTAATAACACTAATAGTGAAATTCATAATTATGACACTCGAATCAAAACTGATTTCATATCAAAAGATATAACTCCAAGGCAGCAGATAGAAGTGCGTTTGAAATGGGAGCAAGACAATATAATAAGCTACCAACACATTTAAAGTCATTGACTGGAAATGAATTTGAAACTGAAGTAAAACATTATCTATGTAATAAGGCTTTATATAATCTTAATGAGTCGTGAACTGTATGTAATAGCATTTCTGTATTGAATTATTGTAACTTAATGTTAATTTACTTACTCAAAGTTCATGGCTTTGCTATGGAATTCATCTTATATTGGAATTCATTATACTATAAGGTATTGTTGTTATGTAAGATGAATTTGTCCTTACTAGAAACTTGTGCAAACAAGTATATTGGCAATAAACAATTAAAATCATATTAAAACAATCAGAATTAACACAAAATCATTCACAATCATTATGAAATGAACAGAAATGATAATTAAAGATATTTACACACAAAATTATCCACACAAATCAGTCCAAACTGTCGCAAATTGTTTTCTAAACATCGTAGCTACTTAGAATTAGAAACTTTTAACTAATGTTTCTTCCATAGTACTGGCCTTGAACGTATTTAATAGTATTTACATAGTATCTTTCCATAAAATAATGTTAATTTACACAAATTCACTGTTAATTGCAGGAGAAATATGCAAACTATATTTACTATACTCCCAGCTTGCTACAAATAATTCTTAACATACAATTTCATTAAAGATCCTCAGGGCCTTTACAGTCTGTTTCGGAAGAAGTATCCCAGAGAGAGGCTGCAAGAGTTTGGGAATCTGTGTTAACCTATCAGAACCAATTGTCAATTTGCATACAGTTTGCATCGAGGAGGCTCTAGCGGCTAAACGACTCCCTGTATCAAGAGTCACCCACTGATTGCCAACGGCCTTGTGAGCGGTCCAGGACATCCTGTTGCCCTTTGGGTTTGAAACGGTACCTAAAGGTGGGTGAATCACAAATGATTAATGGCACTGGGATTCAGAAAACTACGAGGAGCCACTGGACTAATGAATTAAAAATTATCCAGAGGCCATAAAATTCATTCAAATTACAAATAGAATGATAGTTTTTTCATTGGTAAAGTATTTCTGATTTATGATATTAGTATTGTAGTCGGATAACCAGGTAAGATCTGTTAACAAAGGAGTCATCAGAATGCATAGAAACATTGTATTTGTCGGAGCGTGGAATGTTACTAGTCTCAGTATGACGGGTATATAGAGAACTTAAAAAGGTGGATGGAACAGCTTAATTGAGATTTTGTCCTGATAGATAATATTTTGTGGAAGGATGCAAAGATTTCTGGACTGAAAACTGTAGAATAATTAGCTTACAAGCTGTCCTTGGATTTATAATGAACCGGAGTGTAGGAAAACTGGTGAGTTATTATGAACACTTTATCGAAGAGAATATTTAATGTAGATAGAGACTAAACTTTTGTCAACCACTTTAGCACTAGTACATATACGTAATAAGGGTAATGATCAAATAAATAAATAATTGGATTAATTTGATGAATTTATCCAATATATTAAGGGGGAGAAAATCTAATAATGATAGGTGAATGGAGTGTGCGCAGAAGGAATTACTGTTGGAAAATTTACTCTAACATAAGGAAATTATCTAGGAAGCAGGTTGTTAGAATTTTGTGAAAATTATAAACTGATCATTGAAAACACATTACTTAAGAACTATTCAAGACGGATATACATCTGAAAATGTCCAGGGAATATACGTAGATTCCAGGTAGATAATATCATTCTTAAATAGAAATTCAGGGACAAATTTCTAAAATATAAATCATACCATGAACTGATATGGTCACTGATGATCATAGATTGTAAGCGTGACTTTAGAAAATTATGAAATGAATACTACAGGAGAGGAATAAAATTCACTGAAGAGAGAAATAATAGAAGCTGTAAAAGAAACATTAGACATTAGATAGGAAGCTGGAAGACCACAGGAGAAATTTTGAAGATTATGGTTAAGAGAAGAAGTCACATATATATATTGAGCAAGAGAGCACTAAAGATATTTTAGAAATCAAATAATCAGGAAAAGTAAGAAATAAACATTGACTGGAAGTAAAATGGCAAATAATTTGCAAGGGAATGGTAGCAGGTAAACTGGATGCGGCCAATAAAAGGAACTAGCAGAATTTTGGAGATATGAAGAAAACTTGAAGGTGGCAATCTTCTTTTCAGCTGTCAAAACAAAACTAAGATCTAGGACATTAGGTTTTAAGAACAGAATTCGAAAGTGGTATATATTTCATTGCTTACATTAGCGTATAATGATACATTATTTATGACATCTGTAGATTCTCTAGCTGCATTTTGCATTATAGGCGTTTATTTTTGCATATTTATATTCACTTTCACTGCACTAGACCTGCACTGTATTTTTCTGATTTCTATCAGCTGGTATTTGTTTACTGTTGCCAGAAATACTGCAAAATTACAAGCAAGTGTAAGCAACGAAAACTATAGAACCACTGAAAATGCTTTGGAAATTAAGTGAAACGCGTTCGGTTAATAAATACAAATAAACAAATTCAATTACATTGGTGTGACAATTATTCATACAAATTGGTTCTATCGTAATTGAGGAAAAGGCCCACAGTATCCAAATGTTAATTCAAAGATTATTCGAACTGATATCAAAACTTAACATGGCAGGAGAGAATGTAACTGTTTTTGATAAAAGCAACATTTTCAAATTTCCAAAGAAACACAGACTAGCTAATGCAAACATTATTGTAAAATAACATCACAGGCCTCAAAGTTATTGACTAGGATAACTTATAGAAAACAGAAATAATATTGAAAGTTATATTAGGCGAAGAATATTTAGGTTTAAGTAATTCCGGGGTCAGGAGAAGCAAGTCTGACTATAAGATTAATATTGGAATGGTGGCTCAAGAAAAATGATTCTCTGATTCTTTTACGAAGTTTATTGACTTCGAAAATATCATAGGTAATATCAGATAGGAGAAACTGTTCAAAATATAGATAAATGAGACTTATTTGTAATCTGTTGAAGACGCAGATGGCTATAATTAAAGCAGAAAATCACAAGAACATCAGTGAAAATCGGTTTGAGTCACGCTTATACTCCATCTCCATTGATATTCAACTTATACGTAGGGAGAGCAATTAAGAAAGTAACGGAAGCATTTGCATGTGGTAAACAACAAGAGTTCAAGCATAACCAGATAGTATGCTGCTATCTGTTACAAGAACAGAGAAAGGATATTAAGAAATTACGGAGTGTCATGAACAAAGAGTGAGTGAAGAATTTGGACCGAATATAAACCAAAGTAAGACAAAAATCATCAGACATTATAACAATTCATCATCATCATCCTCAACAGTTTCCAGCCTCTGGCCGAGGATGCTTCATGCACAAGCCTCTCCATTTCCTTCTTTCATCCCATCACCTCTCTGTCACCACCTTCTTCCAGTCCTCTCCTCTCTTCCGTACACACTCCTCCACTCCTTTCAGCCATCCATCTCTTGAGCTTCCTCTGGGTCGTTTACCATGCATCTTAATTTCGTGGATTTTTCTTGGGATTCTCGTTCAGAGAATCCCAAGAAAAATCCATACCATCTCAGTCTGGTCCTCTCTACACTTTCCTGTAGGGGTTCCTCTTTTATGGAGCACCTAATCACTTCATTCCTTATCCTTTCATTTTAGTAACTCCCATTCCACCTCTTAAAAACTTCATTTCGCTTCCTTGTACCATGCTGATGTCCCGTTTCTTCATTGTCCATGTTTCAGCAGGACATGTCAAGAAAGGCACATAGTATGTGTGATAGATTACTCTCTTGCTTCTCTGTGGCACCTCTTTATTACATATCAGGCTTCTAATGCTCCTTAGAAACGCCTCTGCTTGTCTTCCTCTTTCACTTATATCGCCACGATTTCCTCCACATTTTCCAGTACACTCCCCAAGTACATGAACTTGCTTACCTTCTTTAGTTGTTCACCTGCCATCACAATTCCCTGGGTTATCCTATTATTCTTTCAGGTTGTTACCATGTAGACACATTTCTTTGTAATAAATTTCAGGCTCGTATTCCTCCACACTGTCTGTCCATACATCCAACTTCCACTGTAATTACTCTTCATCACCTCCCCAGATCATCAGATCGCGCGCAAAATCCATCACCTTCATGTTTTCCTCTTCCATCCTCACTGCCACCTTCTGCATTATCTCATCCATGATTACAATAAAGTGTAGTGGTGAGAGGGCACTTCCTTGTTTTAGACCATTCCTTTGTTTTAGCCAATCTGTTCTTCTAACACAATTACAGTAGATTAATTGTGAAATTGTGATCAACTGCGGTAAGAGAAATAAGTGAATACGGTTACTTAATGAAGTAAAACATGATCGAAGCAGGAACGTTAAAAGCAGAATGGCATTAGTAAAATGAGCCTTCTTGCCAAATAGAAATCTTTTTCTTTCAAATCCTAATCAAGGACTCAGAAAGAACTTTCTAAAACTAAATATGTAGAACACATCATTTTATGGAAGTGGAGCGTGGATTTTAAGTATACTAGAAATAAGGGAAATTGGAACATTTGTAACATGGTTCTATGAAGGATGTCGAAAATTGAGTGGATAGATAAATCATTTGCTTGCACGTTTATCTGTTCGTGAGATGCAGCAATAGAAATTACCACAGTTTAGTATTCAGATGACTGAAACGTTGAATGCTACTCGTTCCATATGTAATAACACATGTATTTTCATTTCTAGTAATTACCAGTTCTTTTATAGAACTTCATTAATTTTTCATTTTGCTATGTTTAATTTTGCTCTGTAAACGTAGTCTAATTGGTTACATGCTGCAAATGATACTGTGCTAATTCTTCTTCTTCTGGTCCCTATCCATTCCGGATGTCGGAAACCATCTTGGCTGTCTTGTCTCTGCTGGTTGATGCTCGGATTAACTCCGTAGTTGTCTCGGAGGTCCATGTTCTCAGATTTTTTAGCAAGGAAGTTCTTCTTCTACCAGCACTTCTCTTTCCTGGTATTTTCCCCTGGTGAAGAGACTGCAGGAGTTCATAACGGCTATTGTTCCTCATGACGTGGCCAAGGTACTGAAGCTTCCGTGCTTTTACGGTGGTCAATACTTCCATATCTTTTTTCATTTTACGGAGCACTTTAGTATTTGTGGTGTGGTCTGTTCACGGTATTCTCAACATTAATCGATACAGCCATATTTCAAAAGCTTTTGCTGGGTACTGGGCAAATAGTCGTATTTAATTGGAAATTTATTACGTAATATATCCATCCAATATCATCTTTACAAATTTACGAACACATTCTTCGTTAATAGTTACCTGGAATGTACATTCATTTTAGAAACAATAATTCATATTAAAAAAAAATACTATTCTGATTAAAAGACTCCAGTAACACTGTCCGTATCACTTGATTGGGATAGAAACGGGGATAGTATCAACATCAGGACATAAACTGCTTAACAAACCATTGTGTTTACAAACTTGTAATCTGAAACACTATGAGCATAAAAATAAATTGTTGTGTCGAACCAGATTATGCAGTGGTACTTACAGCTCCATGATGGTTCCTCGCACATTTGTTCTAAGCGAAAAATACCTGAAATACTATCGCCTTTTGGATATCAGTTTATCTATACGTTTAATGAACATTTTAATTCGTGGCATCTACAGAGAAACAAATTACTCAGCTCCAGAGAAAGATGTACGTACAGTTACACTGTTGTTTTATTTGAGAGAGTTATTTGCTTTCGATTACAGAAACTGGAATGAGGAGCTGAATACGGTAAATTTCACTTCTTAATAACTTGGTAGGAATCGAATTGGAGAGACGGGGAATGAGAAACGGACGGGTCTCTAGACACTTCTGTCGAGCCGCCGGCTCTGCGAGGAGACGAGTCACTATCTGGAAGTAAATTACAAGAAGAAAGGAAGGAAAAAAAGGGGACGGAGGAAGAGGTGATGACGCTCGCTCGCTGGCGGCGTGTTTAATTAGGAGGACTCTGAACGACTGGGGTGGTGTATTTCAGTGGCGACTAATTTACCTCCGCGGGCGACACCGTTTCACGTCGGACCATATTCATAAAACACGGCACTGGGTAGGTATCGTTTTAATTAAGGCGGCCAGGGGGTATGGATGGGGCTGCAGGAACGAAGAGAGGGCGGGGTTTACATTTGAATGCGATGCAAGTCAACCCCACCTCACTCTTCCTCACAGCTCCAACTTATCCGTCAAACTGAACCGCCCTTCTGCGGTCTCCAGTTGTGCAGAATTCTCTGTACTAGGAGATAAGCCGGCGGTTCTCGGTCTAACGCCATTGAGCGCGTCCTACATCAAAGGCCGCTTTCATCCACGTTACCACTTTGCAAGTAACTTTGCGTCTGGGCTGTGGGGGCGGTTTTACTCTCGGCTGTGTGTGCCTTGTCGTGTACCTGATGCGGATTTGCTCTCACGACCATGCCTCACGTAACAGATACATTAATACGACAGCGGATTACCTTGCATCAAAAATCCTTCACCAAGCCACGGGGCATCGTTAACTTTGAGTCTGTCGGGGATCTAACGAATCTAATTTAGGAATCTCGTGTAAAATCAATACTGAGTACCATTGAACTTAAAACTCTAAATATTTACCTTAGGAAGATACATTAAATGCATTGTAGAAGTGTGACAGAAATTTCTACAAAGCCCTTTATGATACAGATAAAAGAAGATGAACACTACAAGCATTTTTTTCCCTGTTGGAACACATTATTTTTTATTGAAGTGCAAAGCCCCTTCTATGTCTCCATATTTCTCCAAGGAAACTCATCAGAACTACGCATAGAATTTAAGTTCAACCCCTTCACGACACAGATGAAAGAAGATGAACGCTTCAAGCATTTTTTCCCCTGTCGGAACACAGTATTTTTATTGAAGTGCCAAGCCCCTTCTATGTCTCCATGACACTTCAAGGAAACTCATCAGAACGAGGCATAGAATGCAAAATATTTTCTAAACCAAAGAAGACTACAAGGAAAAATGAAACGAAGCTGGACCTCTGCATCTGTGAAACATCTAGATATTGAAGATCCTACAAATGGCTTCCGGGATTCCATCTGAAGAGAAACCAGTGGGTCAAACTAAACCGTCTAAGAACAGGCCATGCCAAATGCAACGCCATGCTGTATAAGTGGGGACTTCAGGATTCCTTTGTATGTGACTGCGGAGATCCTTCCCAGAGTGTGGAAGAACGATGGTCCATTTCGAGATGTTTGCAGTGTTACAACTTCCTTCATAGCATGGCTACAACAAATGAACATCGATTTGTGGATGCTACCAACGATCTTGTCATATATTTTGTATAAATTTATGTGTATAACATTATTTGCTTAGCCATACGACAAATAAATAAATACACCTAAATTCTTAACTAAGAAATATTTCTTCATTGTATCTATTGTCCTTGTGACACAAATGAATTACTTTCTAGCATTTACTGGATCACTATTTCTTTTATTCTCAGTTTTCAGCATTACATTTTTAAAACAGTTGAGTTGGATGTCTGTTATTTTTAAAAAAATTGAAGGAGCATATCGCTGAGTAATCAGCCTCCTGTTCAATGCGTATCTCTCTGCGGAACATAAGAACGGCTGGAGCGTGGCGGTGACCGCATAACGCACTCGCTAGTGTCGAGGTTTAAAATCGGAACAGGGAGCACTACCGCCACGAATACCACGGGAAACACCAGGAAACGCCGCGAATTCGCCAAACTGATGAAGAGATAAAATAAATAAGATTATTTCATTACATTTAGCTTTGCTAGCGAAATATTCTGTCTCCATTGCAAAATATCATAGACCATGAGCTCTACTTTTTTGTCTCGTACTCTTATGCGTATCAAGGATCGATTGGATACCTCCATTCCACAAAATGATAAGGTAGAAGAAAATTACAGAAATTTTTTGATCTGCTGGTTACCTATCGTCCATGGTACGCTTATTGCTGTTTGAGAACCTCTGCCTACACGGTTTCAAGTATCCCCGCATCGCTATGGATACATGGTAAGTATCACTGAATTGAGACCAGTATCTCAATGCAAAGACATGACAGGTTAGGAGTTTAATTAATTCGTAAAATAAATTCAAACAACGTTTTAGAACATGAATCGATATTCTGGTATTTCATTTAATTATTTTCTGTTGGTTTGATATATCCAGGGAGAATATATGATGTGACTACAGATATGGAGACTGCAAAACAAGTTTATCAGAATATTATGTATGCACCATAGTTTACATAAGAATCTAGTTATAAAACCAGAATTACTATCTAAGGGAAGTTCCGAATACAGAGTTTAGCGTCACTATCAAAACACCGATGGAATAACTTGTTATGACATTCTGCAGGAGATTCGAAGATAATCGGATTGCCATTGATTTGTTGTGAAAGTGCCCTTAATTGAATTTAAAACGATAAATGAGATACATTTATAGGTTCCAATAGTGCAATGAGAATAGCATTATAAATAATGTGATGTTCAGTGACAACGGTGAATGCACTGAAGTATGAATGGAAAATAATATCAAGATTGCCAGAAGTTAATTTTTATCCTGTGTCTTTACTTCTGTCCACCCTCACTCCACTTTCTTTCAGCACTTTTTTTATAGAGCATCTTGTCTAACGATTGTCCGTTGTCGATACCAGATTTAAGTTGGAATGTTCTCTGATACCCACAAGTTCACCTGTCGAATTTTCATATATATATATATATACTTGAATACAAACAGTAGTTTTTGAATAGCTCTGAAAGATAGGTACGGTACTTTTTTTAGAATAATTTTAAGTATTGAAAATACAGAGCAAGTTTATATAATTCAAGAAGAAGTAGGATCTTATTGACTACATCCGTACGTAAACTGTTTCATAGCAGCTCTGAGAACTGCTCTTTCTTTTGGTTTAGTAGTTTTTAATTTGATGGTAAATATTTATATAATAAAATTAAATGTTATATAAACAGTCCAGAATACAATTTCTCTGGTCTCTAGGAATAACATAACAAATGAAATCTTGTAAATCAAATACGCTTAAATTGTTTTGAAGATGGAATAAAAGTTGAGTTTTTTTTTTCTATTACTGAGGAAAGGTTGATGGTATTTTTTAAAGTGCCGGTGAAATGGTTTGGTGGTCAGAAAATGTAGAATCCAATGCGTAATCCTTATAAGTCGCATCTGCAATTGTTAACCGGCTTATACTGATGGCTTGTAGTTGATACCGTTCCTAACATCTCTTGGGACATAACAGCACCGTCGGATTATTTGTATCGGACAGAGATTCGCGAAACTGAGGATAATAATAATATTAACGGTTTGAACATTCTGTTAGTGGCTCGATAAGGGGAAGGAGTGCCAACTTTGTAGAACTTATATCGTGGTATTAGGCGACAGGCGTCTTTCTCGTGAAAGTCGTCTCTCCACTTGGGGGAACTGCTCAGGGAGGCTGTCAAAACCTGGAGTGAGGGGAAGAAAGGCTGGGGGAGGATTCAGTTGAAGAGTGGCTGGAGGGAGGTTTTCAGACGCACCAACTTGAAATTCCGAAATTTCTCGTGGCTGGCTGACAACTCGAAATGTGTCTTGGAGCCGCAGCACTTCCAATTGATATAACCTCATGGGAGAATAACGTACAGCAATTTTCGCATTAAACTTTATATTACTTCCGACTTAATCTGAACTGACTTCGTGAGTTTTAATTTGTAATGAATGTCAGCTCTGGCTTGTTACATACGATACGACAAATACCAACTTGCCTGAGGATGAATAACGATAGAAGAAATATATCCACCGTGTCTTCAAATCGAATTTTAAGGTTATTAAATGATTTTTGGTGGTCCTCCAAGATAATACAAAGACGGCCTTCAGTTCCATCAGAGACAATTCCACATTTCAAAGATAAAGGTGAGATATATACAAAGATCCATTCGGAAGTTTCGTGGCTGGAATAAATTCTTTACATATTTCCCGGGTGGAATTGCGAATTAGTATTAAAAGCGGACCTTTTGACCAACCTCTTCCAGCCGTCTTCTGGTGTGGAACTGCGTTGATGGAGGAAAGCGAGAGATGTACTTCCATCACTTACCATAGTGCAACAAAGCCATTCAAGTATAAAACTGACGCATTGTCTTAAAAGAGGAATCTGAAATCACAAACACACAAGTACAACAGAAGACACACGACATGGTTGGGGGGGGGGGGAGACAACTTTTTAATCGTAAACTTAACAACTTAGACTCCTTTTTTTTGTGTATTTCAAATATCTGGAAAGAGGCCTACGATGTTCCTTTTTTCCCCCTCAAAAGTTGAGGAAGTGAAGATGCAAACCGTGCAGGTCATTCTAAATCGTGTGGGTACTGTAGTACGTCCAAGTGAAAGACTTAATTACGACACCGAGCAGGGCGGTGTAACGGTTAGCGTTCTCGCCTCGCATTCGGGAGGACGGCGGTTCGAATCCCCGTCCGGGCATCCAGATTTGGGTTTTCCATGGTTTCCCCAAATCACTCCAGGCAAATGCCGGGATGCTTCCTTCAAAAGGCCATGGCCGAATTCCTTCCAATTCCTTGCCCCCATCCTTGGCCCCCCCATCCTTTCCCGTCTCTAAAGACCTCGATGTTAAAAAGAGACGTAAAGCAGTTACAAAAAAAAATTAATTACGACTTTTAGGAATCCTTTTTCGTGTTCATTTCGGCGTACGATGGAATGCTCTTTACCATCTACCAGAAGAAATTACACTTCTCATAAACAGAATAGTATAAAAACACATTCACATGAGAAATTTTCATACAGATATCAACACTTGTCAATGTCATAATGCCAAAGTGAAATGAAGGACATAACGCTACAGGCAGTAGGCAAACACTTCAGGACACCACTTAACTTCGCTCCGCGTTCTCTGACTAGGGCAACCTTGACTACAGGCAGTTAGGGCTGTCGATAGCTGGTACATCCACAGAGAGCGGAAACTAGTGCTGCAGTCACGAACAGTGGCTGCTCTAATCTTCCTTATTGCCGGCTCCGGTAGCAAGGGGTTAGCTAGCGAGCTGGCTTCGCGTTGCAGGGGCCGCCGGTTCGAGTCCGGCCTAGGGCAAGAGTGGTTTTAATTAAGCGTCGGTGTCCTGCGTTGTCCTGTAAATAATAACACTCTTGACGAATAACAGAAACAGAGTTGTTGGCTGATTGACTACAAGGCCGATGCCAAATGCCAAATTTATTTTTTTATTAAAAAAAAAAGAATCTTAGTTATTTGCAATCTTAGAGCTACATGGTTGCCGTGTCATCTGTATATACCCAAAATATCCTGAAATAAATGTATACATGTTTCTTTATCCATCTTACCGACTTCATGAATTTACAAAAAAGAAATTATTTGCTCAAAACGTGACCACAGAATGTCGTCATGACTGTGTACGACTGTAATTTGTATAAAAATTCACAGTTGAAAGAAACATCCAGGTGATTTTTTGCTTAAAAATTAGCATTATCTAGGGTTAGTTACTCTCGCAGATTGTATATTTAGATTATTTCATATCGAATAAAAAGTTTAAAAAAATCAAATATAAGTTGTATAAGAATAATAAGTTACTATTAAGTAGAATTTGTCTAACGTTTTGAAAAATTGTTTTTAAATCTTATAAATTAATAAAACACAACGCAAAATTCAGTATAAACAAATATTGAATGTTTCGGAAAATTTAGGAAATTTCAAAATAGTTCTTTCACGGTATCTTTATTACCTGATTCATGAAATTCTCCATCTGTTCGAAAAAGATTTTATGAACTAACAAATTTGTCAAGAATACTTAATCTGTCAATGTCAGAGGCTGATTATTTCTGGAAAGATTCTTATAGTTTTCCAGTAAAATTTAGCGAGCTACCTAGAGCTGTAAGTTTCAATAGAATTTTCTGAAAAATATTTTTGAAAATGGAGGGGAGGAATTGTAGTATTCTAATTGTTTTTCGGCAAAAGTTTCGATAAATCTTGGAAGGAAATAAGAATTCCAACCGGTTGCCAGCTTTCAGTTGACACCCATGAAGGAAATAATTTTCATCGCCCCCCTCTGAACTCCATATAATTGTTTTCACCCCACATGATTTTCGGAAGTTCTACGTCTTTTTAGGTCAGTAACAACTTACAAATCTTTCGGTTGCAGGGTACAGCAGTAATGACGTTGTGACAGAAGGACGGACAAATCCGTATAGGTACTCGTTTTCACTCTGAATGTACTGGACCCGAAAAACAAAGTGAAAAAAAAACCGTAATCGACGTGTAAAATTTTCACGAAAAAATTTCTTTCGTCTTTGAAACCTCTCTCTTGCTGAAATTTTTTTACTGGTGTTCGGCTTTATAACCATTCAGTCAGCATCTGTGTTTCTTTTTAATTTTTACTCAATTGTATTAGAATCTTCTAGTGTTACTGATGATCACAAGTGAGAGTAAACATAGGACGGACACAATACTTAATTAAAATCACCCATGCGCTGGGCCGCACTCAAAGCGTAGCATTACTACCTGGCCAAATACGATAAAGTCTTGCTTGGAAGTCTGCTATCAAATCTGTTTTGGTGTTATAGAGGTAGCATAATTGTAGTGCTGTTCATAAATATGTCTACTGCGCAATCAGTATCGCAGTAGAACTTTCCAAATAGTTTCTTCAACAGTAATAACTACAAAACATTCGACCTTCTAAGTAAAAGCCATCTCTTTCGGATTCCGCAGTGAGGTGGTCATACAATATAATCCAAACATGACGTTCAACAGTAACAACATTTTTTTCCCATCACAAATTATACAGTTACTATAATTTTAGTGTGTTCATGTATCCAACTGTTATTCGTTGGTTGGGATAACCGAACTGCTCTGTGTTAGCAGTCACAGCGGCCATAAAAAGGAAGTCGTAAGCTATACCAGAACAAACAAAACACAGAAGAACAATGACAATACTTCGAAAATCGGACTCTGTTTCCTAGGAAACGCCCACAAATAGTTCGATTTTAGTTCCAAGCAACCGTAAAATGTGCATGGAGACAATCTTGTTGCCATAACTGTCCAGTCGGTAAGTAAATCTATTTTGTCTTTATAAACACTTTGGAATTTTTATTATTATTTTTATTTACTTGTTCCTATTCCAGTACATTCGTAAATAATCCTTAGTTTGATAGCGGGTGTATTCTAATGGTTTTAAAATTCAAGATGGAGTTGTTAATTTCCCTTCAACCAGTAATTACTCAAAATAACTTATGTGTGAGTAAGGAGCACTAGGCTTTAAGCTTTTAAGTAATGAAAAAAAAAATCTTGCAAATATTTTCAGGGATAATTTGGTTCGTTTTTTCAGAGTAAATTTCTTCAAACCCTCCGTAAGGCCAGTTTCAAACTTCAGGCCTCGCATCCTAGTAGACAAATAGTAGATAACATATAGAACTCAACGTACATTGTGCCTTCCCTTTCTTTCTCCTCTTCCCTCAGTATGTAATAAGAAACTGAGCCGAAGGCTAAATAATAATCCATGTGTATACATTACGGAAAGATGGAGGAAGCCATTCCTTCTTAAGAATATCGAAAAGACTAAGATAAACGAAGCAATAAATAAACAAGTTTCTCTAATGATACGGCACCAGTGAGCTATGGCGTACAAACTTAGTACACGTAAATATTTTTACGAAGGGTAAGATCAAAACAAGTCATTGAGTGCTTGGATCAAACGTGGCAGAGTATGAAATGGGGCGAGAGAAGGATCATGATATCCGGCTAGATGAGAGTTTAAATGCGTAGTTAATGATCTTCAGAGACAAAATATTTCTGGGGGAAATTGATACGGTTGTAATATGTGAATATGTAACTGCGTCTAGAAGCATTAGCGTGTGTTAGTGATACACGCTTGGTTATGACTGAAAGACAGAGCTGTGAAGAAGTAAAATATCATTTTGTTTATGAATGTTACCATAAAATAAAAAATAACGGCATAACGACGAGTCTCTCTCGTAGTATCTATTAATACTGAGTAAAAATTGTTACTAGTTCCTTATTTCCAATTTTCAGATTGAAATTAGACACTAAGTTGTAATGAATACCAAAAGAAAACATTATATTCTGTTTCGGAATAATATTTTACATCTTCATTTGTCATCATCAGCGTGTTTAGTTTCCTGTATTTTTTGTGGGATAATTTTTTTAGACTAACACGCAGGAATTACTGACTTGCTTGCAGAGTTGCGCAGCATTTCAAGAATCGTTCTAGAACGGCTAAAATGCCGTATCAATCACAAGAATTCGGCAGGGAACTATTTCAAAGGCAAAAGAATTGATTAGTTTCGAGATGAGTAGAAAAATTATGTATAGATGGTCATCTGCCAGATGTTATTACTTAGTAGTATCCACGTGTAACATTTTCATCTTCTGGAAACGATTTCAGAAAGGTTGAAGTTGTTCAGTGGTTAGTTGGGTTGGTCTGCTGTTGACGGAATATACGTTACTGTGGCACTGTCTGCTTCGAGGAAGTAATTTTGCTACTAAAGACTTATGTTTGCTTACTTCCCACGAGACATAGTATAGGATTACTTCTGGCATTTGGTTCATTGGTGACTGATTAACGATAGTAAAAATAATAACACTAAAGCCCCCAACGTTGGTGCAGGAGACAGATTCAACGTCTGGTCAGCTCTCATGGTGGAAGGAGTAACACAATTCTAAGCGGTACATATGAGTGCAATCTGTAGCCAGGCACGCTAGCGTCAAAAACGCTAAGGAACAAAAGACATCAAGGAGACTCTCCTAATCACTGACGTTAACAGACCAGTCAAGGAGATATGACTATATAGGGCTAAATGGAAAATCTTTGAAGTTGTATGTACCGTGCACCATTTAGGTATGTAACGGATCTCCGCACCCGCAAGTGCGGAACTTTCGCGTGAAATGCTACATCCGCTTTCGTAATTTTGAATGCCGATGTATAGCGGATTTTTTGTTTACATTTATATATTTATTATTCTTTTCTCTTTACATGAGATTCTGTCAATTGTCGCTTAGCTGACAACAACGTGGCCTTTCTTTCCTGACGATCTTGCAATAAAAAATAACAAAGAACTAAATTTACGAGTTTGAACTTGCATGTAAAGTACAGCGACTTCTTTGCGGTCGAACTTACAAGACATCCGTGTAGAATTACAATACGATGCGTTCACCCATTCACAATAATAAAAGGGGTGCAACAAAATGTTCCAAGCAATCCATTCCACTCGTACTTTCTCGCGGCACACCATGTGTCCTTATCGCACACTCGCAGGATGTTTCCTCCAAGCATGATCCAACGCCATAGCTACTGTACTGTACTGTGAATGGGCCGCCAGAACGGTGGAAAGGCGGGTGGCGGGCACGGAGTTGTGTGGTGTCGTGGCATTGTGCTTGACGCTTGAATTAGTCGAGCCGCGAACTCCACAAAGTTCACATGACAAAGATTGTTTTTAAGAGGCGTCCGTAGTTATGTAAATAGTTTAATTCACTTACGAAATCATCAAATGTTTTTTGTTATTGAAATATGAGGCAAAAAATAAATCGATATGGCAGTATTATATGGAAATAGACATTACTTCTGAAAAAAATGTAGAATTTGGCATAAAAATATTCTTATTTTGATTTTAAATTTATTTTTGATAAAATATTAAAATCTAAATAATTAAACATTTATTTTCCACTTCCGCTTTCTCAAAACATCGACATCCGCGGATGTCAAGCATTGAACATCCGCATCTGCAAAGATGATTTCCGTTATTATTCTGTTATCATAGCCTCACATGAACTGTAGGATTGCAGGAATTAAGAGAACTATCACTCAAGTTCAATGAATGACAGTCGAGAGCATAGAGACAGTATGTCTGTACAGTTGACGGCACACGACCAAGGGTTAATCTCACAAATAACGGAAATACACAGACCAAATCAACTGGGTATTTGCTCACGGTCCACAGCACTTGAGAATGGTTACAAGCGTACAATAAAGTAATCTAAAATTTCAAAGTAAACAATGTTACCAGACAGAAAAATGTTAACCAGCCTATCGGTGGAATCATGTTCATTGACTTCCAAATTACCTAACATAAAGTAAATTTTGACTGTATGTCTGCTAATATTACAGTTATTATCTTAATATGTCCTTAAATAGAAGCTTTGTAATATCAATAGGTTTCTCATCAGAAACTCTTTTTCAGCTGTAATTTTAATAGCTCCTCATCGAGCATGGTGGAACCGTTCTGGCCTCGCATTCGGGAGGACGCGGGTTCGAATCCTGGTCCAGGAATCCACATCTGGGTTTTCCATGGTATCTCCAAATCACTCAAGGTGTATGCCGTACGTTTCCATTAAAAGGCCATGGCCCAATTCCTTCCCATTCCTTGTCCCCAGTCCTTTCCCGCCTCTAATGATCTCGGCGTCGACGCCGCGCAAAAACCACAAGGGAAAAAAAATCAGCTCTTCGACCTGATATTTACTTCTGTCAAAGTATGCTTTTCACATATTAAGTAACTAATGAATGCATCAAAATCCTTTTTGCTCTTGAGGATTATCGGGTTTAGTTTAGGCCAGAACGACCCACTCTTAAGTATTTTCCAGTCGTTAGTGTGCCTCATTGTTTATATATCTCACAACTCTTCATATTATTAAAATACTCGCGTTACCGTTGTTGGAACCGCTGTATGTATTGAAGAAAGAGAAACGTAGCGCTTCCATTGCTATTAAGATTTCAGTCACGCAAATCACTTTCAAGTTGAACGAAACCATCAATTCTATTAACATTTTTATTTATGACTTAAAACCGAAAGAGGATGGAAGAAAGTACCCACACCAACATTTCCCAGGAGCGGTTTCGGTAAACCACTGGAAAGCAAAATCTGTATGAGTTGGGATCGAACCGGAATCCTTCCGAATGTCAGGCCTGACGGCTCACCTTCCAGGCTCACTTCCCCGTTACGAGGACTCCTTCACTACACTACGTCCACATCGATTCCCACGTAAAACTAACATTCAAATTGCATTCAAGTGAATATGGATTTGAAACTGCCCAAGATAGAAGCAGGCAACTGGTCACACGTTCGGAAGTCAGCGCGTAGGGTCCGGTGAAAGGCACGCGTGGCTTTAATTCTATGTTATCTTTCAGTAAACAGAACTTAAAATGAGAAAATAATATGAAATAAGTATTAAGAACTTTCTGAATGGTGTTTTTTTTATTTATTTATTTGGCTTTAAACGCCTAAGCACTATACAACCATCATCCAATTGTACATACATATATAAACATTTTACATATAGGTAAGAGAGCAATACTAGACATGATTAGTAAAATATAAAGGATAGAACAAGGTAAACTGATTAATCAGAAAGGAATATTTTTGTTTATCCCCTAAAGGGGTTTGAACACATTATGTTTAATTAAACTTGCTGAGACATAATTACAAATGATACAGTGAATTATACATTATTGTTAGTTCCTTATAGTTGTTTTTTTTTCCGACATTACAATGGGTATAATCCTTACAATTAACTAGTTTTAGAGAGATAATTCGGTTCTTTAATTTGTTCCTGCTAGGTTGGTAAGAAGGTGACGAAATGGGTCGAGTTGGGAAGTATCAGATGGAGCTACTGGAAATTCTTGAATCATCTTCATAACCATTTGCAATATCTTCTCTATGAGTGCTACTTTTTCGGTTGAGAGGGACTTTTCCTTATCCTTGGGTTGAGGAGGGTAGGGATTCTGTGTGATAGGTGTTATTGGTATATGATGGGGTACATACATTCTTTGATAAACAGGAGGGTATTGGGACTTTTGTTCTTTTGGGGTTGCTGGCCATTGCTTGTTGCGGCCTACGGTAGTAGTAGTATATTTCGGTTGGTTTGGAGAGAGTGCTTTACTTTGGTAACGTGACTCTTGATATTGTTGGATAGGGATTATAGGGCAGTTTTGGAATGCATTTGTTGAGGCTAAACTGAGTGGCTGCACTGCCATTGGAGAGAGCGGGGGGAATTGCTTTTCGTCGTAATACAGCGGAGCGGCGCTGGCTGCCTGCGAATATGTATGACGATGGGTGGGATACCAGTTCGGTGTGGGAGAGGCTTTATTATGGGCCGCTGCCTCACGTGCTTATTGTTGTTGAACTATTACGGGACATATTCTGTCATTGGATAAATGAGGACCGCGACAATGCACACATTGTGGATCAGCTGTGCTGGTACACGTCTCCATAGTATGTGGGCCTCTTCACTTATTGCAACGGGGAGGGCTACGGCATTGAGTTATACGATGGCCAAAACGTAAACAATTATCACAGACGAGAATTTGTGGGACATGAGGTTCGACTGGGCAACGTGCTCCAAAGATTGCTATGTGGTCCGGAAGGGATTGTGATCTAAAGGTGATCATGCATATTGGTATCGGTATTCTCCTATCTTTATTTTGGTATGAGTTCTTCTTGGTAAACCGTTTAACTGCGATAACTGGATAGGGGCTTTCTATCGCCTGTAGGATTTCTTCTCCTGACAGGGAGGTGTCTACGTCCCTGATACCTTGTTTGTTTATTAAAAAATTTGGAATGAATGCTTCTAGGTTTCTGTCCTTGAAAACTGTAGATTGAACCAACAAGTTAGCAGAGTCTGCTGAATTGGTTTCGATTTTTAACCTATATCTCCCGGCCGCTATGATATTGATGATGTTATGCTTATGTGCTGGGCTATGTGTATAAAGAAGTTTCCCTATTGACATGGGGTGAAGTCTACCAATATTTTTATCCACACTTTCTACAAAGGCAAAGTATGGATCCGTGTCTGTGCGGCTGTATCGGTTATTCTTACTTCTGTCTTTATTGGAATTTAAGTTGGGACTTGGCACCTGGGGTATACTATTTTGGTTAGTAGGGTTCCGATTGATCGATAATATACCTTGAACTCCTTCACGATCCACGGGAATGCTTGTGATATCCATGCCCGTACCCTCGTTTAATGTTTTTTGGGTTGGATCACGGCTATCATATTGATGATCTAATTCTGCGACTGAAGTAGTTGGGTAAAACACCACTGATGACATGGAAGCTAACTCCTGGGGCACACTCACTGGATTGTTTAACGTTACAGTGGACATTTCCTCGTTCGGTAGCTCAGTAGGGTTTCCCTCTATGCGAGACCGTTTAACAGTTCTTTCTTCCGAATTTACATTGTTCAACACTGCGATCGAGGGGCAGCTTGCAGAAGAAGCGTCGTTATCTGGGTAGTTGAGCGGATGAAGATGAGATGGCTGTGGCTGGATACCTTGTTGGAAGTGCATCATCGTCGGGGCTGAAGGGCTGTTTCTGGAAAATAACACGGCTGCAGTGCCGCGTTGATTATTTGCCCCGTGTCAGGGGGCTCTTCCAAATTAGGGCACGGCCCAGGCTTTCAGAAGATGTTAAGAATTGAAGCCTATATCTTCAGGCAATTCAAATTTTATTCACACTTCACTGCACTGACGGACTGTAAGTTCACTTGACTGTTTACGAGACTGGCTAAGCTCCGGAACACGGAAGTGATCGCTATGAGCGCAACAGCTAGACTGCTGAATGGTGTTAATCTGAGTAATGATATATTTTCTTCTTTCTTTTTCTCCCGGCGTTGCCAGGTAGAGTTGGCATTGATTTACCCGTACACTATTTTTATTCTTCCAAAAAGATTCATGCCTACCAAGTTTCGTTGATTTCATACGGACCTTTCCCGGTACTAAACTAAACGGTGATTTATCAGCACAGTTCTAAGAATGGGGTGGTTGGGTCTTCTTTGATACGGAATGTCAGTTTTAATTTTAGTCCAGTTTACATATCATCCTAATTAAATCTAATGTTCCTGCTCGAAAATCCATTAATACATACCACATACATAAAAATTAGAAATCTATCTGCAATGTGTTGGCTTATTTCTGCATCGCGCAGGATATACTGATTTTGAATCGATTTTCAGAATCTGAATGTTTTGAGTCGAAGTTAAAATTTAACATATGTCTTAAGACGTTACGACACATTTATTTTACAAATAATCTAGCATTACCTGAAAAAAGTGGAATCGATTTTGACTGAATTTTCACACTATCAAACATTAGATAACGCTCATTATGCCTCCTCATCTGCAGCTAAACATTTTATCATTATGGTAGTTCATTTGGTACTGGAACTCAAAATTAAAATATATTGCTTACCTTTACTTTCTATTTGTTTCAGGGATTTAAAAGTTGCGGTGTCATTTAACTGTGAACAGAACTCTAAAGACGATTCCCAGAGACATTGTAGTTGTGCTGACAGAGATTGTGATCAAAGAAAATCTCTGTTTTTTTTTTTTTTTTTTTGTTATTAGTTTCTTGCATTCTATACGGCCATCTAGGGCGTGTAAAAACAAAATATCCCGAATTAAAGGAAAGAATACTTCAAGTTTTGTTGAGTGTGTGAAATAGTTATTATTGTAAAGTTATCTTATTGCTTTCAATAAAGGCTATGGTCAGAGACATTGTAGTTGTGTGTTTAGTGCGATGTTTGCATCTAATCCTTCCATCTTTGGGATTTGTCACCAAACGTTCAGAATTTAATTTAATGCTCCTACGTTAAGTTATGTTGAAACATAAAAAATGCAAAACAACTGAATTGAGATTCTAATCCCATGGAAATCTGCTCAGTAGTTTCTGAGTTTTTACATCACAAATTTTTCCCGTTTTCGTTTTATAGATACAGATAATAAATAAGTAAAAAGGACTACAAGAAAGCAGCTCAAGAACTGCTTTCACGATAAGGAAACCTATAGAGACGTAATATGGCTTCTGAATAAAAATGAAGTTTTCAAGAAGTTAAAATATTTTGGTTTAGTGCGTTGTTCGCGCACTGGCTGGTGTTCACTACTAGTGCGCAGTCCTTGGGCCGGACCATCATCAGTCAGCATTTGCTCGCGGGAGAGATGCGGGCAGGCCAGATAGATCTTCGCCATCTGGCTACAAGATGGATGGTCAGGATTAGGTGGCGTGATGCGTGGGGCGATTCGCGCACCACGCTGATCTTGACGGAGCTGTCCTCGCCGAACGCAATTAGTCTTCCAGCAGGTTGGGGGGAGATTAGAGTGTTCCCAACATCCGCATCTCAGCGATACAATTAACAGACCTCTATCTGATGCAGGGTAAATTTCGACAAATACGTACATAAACTATTTTTATCCGTCATAATTACTGGTAGAGCTGGAAGTTACTGGTACGCATGTACCGGGATACAACCGATGGGGTTTGAACGCAACTGTGAAATGAAATGCATTGTACGGTTGATACCAGAAACAATATTATAATTTTTAAGATTTGTTGGCTGTGTCGCGCTCTGGTGTTATTAGTCTAAGTAACACAGCCAAGAATTACCCTACCCTTGAAAAGTTTCATCCTGGAAATCTTCTTATTTCCTTAATTATTATTGCATCTGTATCAATCCTTATTTCAGGATGTAGCCTCTTTAAGTGTAATGAGCTATATATTAGAATTTAATTCTACAAAGTTTTGTTGTAGTTCTTTCCAGGCTGATCGATCTTGAGCCACCCTCTTCCAGTTCACACCTGTAACTCGACGTATATCCTTATCCCAGCGATCCGGGGGTCTTCCTCTTGCTCTTTTCAGGTTTCTTGGTACCCAATCCAGCACTATCGTAGTCCATCTTTCATCTCTTTTGCGAGCCATAAGGCTAGCTCATTGCCATTTTTGGGTCATGACTCTTTTTAAGATGTCTGTTACTTTAGTTATTGAACGAAAGTGCACGGCCCTTTTCCTGTCTTTTCTTGTAAACCCTAGCATTGCTATTTCCATACTTCGCTGGGCAGTTCTCAGTTTTTTCTTCGTGTGACTATTTAGGGTCCAAGTCTTGCAGGCATGTGTGAGGACCGGTAATACACTTTGTTCAAATACCTGTTTGTTAAGATGTACTGGCATGTTAGATTTAAAAACTATGGAATTTCTTCCATATGCTCTCCAGCCCAGCTTTATGCGTCTGTAGATCTCAGGCTTTGAGTCGCCATTCATGTTGATCAGTTGGCCTAGATAGATTTACTGATGTATGGACTCAATCCTAGCATCTTTCGTTTCTGCCTTGCCTTTATCTTTTTCTGTCCATTTGTTTTGCATGATTTTGCTTTTTGATATATTTATTTTATGGACCACTTTGCTTGCTAGCTGCCTCTTGTTCATTTCTCAGCATTTACAGACTGTTTAACAGTAAAACTATATAATCAGAGAATCTTTAGTTGTTGAGACTTGTTCCATTTATTCTCAAATGTCTGTTTTGCTGTTGGATTTTTGACATTGCCAACTGATGTGAATAGCTCGGGGGATATAGAGTCTCCTTAATACCGTCACCTATATTCTGTTTAATATTTTACCTGGCTAAAGCTGGATCCGAGTCCAATTATCACTTCAAATGCAGTGGCCAATTCCATTGGTTGTGGACTCCTTCCATGATATTTACATTCCTAGAAGTTTTCCTTCATCTGTTATATTTACCGCTTAACAGGTCGCTGTAGTAAATCTGATTCTTAACTGGATAAACGGAACCTATTTGCCTGCTGCAGTGCCTTTATACATATTGTTAGTGGTGATATTCCCATATAACATGTTTTAGTCGTAAAATAGCACTTCTAATATTAATATGTACTAAGATAATGTTTTTAATGTATGGTTTACAATCACTGCACTCAATGCGGAATACTTGACTGGATGTCACAGAGATCTAAATGTCACAGGGGTGGTTGAAAATGTCTCAGGATTTTTATGTAATGAAAGGTGGTAGATTGCCTAATAACTGGTAGCTGTTGTATTGTATTTGGAGGTAAAGAAATAAAACAAGCTTACCTACTGAAAGTTTGTGTTTCGAAAGCATAGACTGGTCCTCTTCTTTTTGATACTGGTGATAAATGGAGCAGAAGATTTGTAACCAACAGAAAGTGGTTGTGTTGTTGTATTGGCACAGAGCGATGCTGATGTCTTGAGAACAGAGACAACAGCATCGAAGGCCAACGCTTGAGACATCAGGGATGGTATTTGACATCATTATGTAATAACGTTGTTCACTGGGCTTTTGGCCTTAACCTGAGCGGAAGTGTGGAGAAGATTTTTTTTGTTTTTGTTTATTGCTTTACACCTCGTCGACGTCGAGGTCATTAGAGGCGGGAAAGAATGGGGTGCAAGGGACGGGAAGGAATTCAGCCATGGCCTTTTGAAGGAAGCATCCCTGCATTCGCCTGTAGTGATTTGGGGAAACCGTGGAAAACCCGAATCTGGATGCCCGGACGGGGATTCGAACCCACGTGCAAGGTCAGAGAGAAGATGGCATGTGACATCTTTTCGTAAAGACGGTTACAACACTTCATAAGCGCCACTAGACATGCTTCTTCAGCAATTGATCGTTCCAACCAAAACTTTTCTGTGCGACAGAACAGTCTGGTCAAATGCATAGTTTTAAAAATTACTGCTTTAAACTCATTCCCAGTTGCCACTATGATTACTTACTGAGTACCAATTAAGTCCTGCAAAGTCAAATTATTTCAGCGTCGTCATAAATTAGCTTTGTCGTGTTCCTTATACTTGTGCTTAGGACGCTAAACGTTATTATCAAAAGTTATTAAAGATTTTACTGCTACCCCGCTGGAATCCTGTCCTATGTCTTAGATCATCTATAAATTCAATACAAGAAACTGTAATTTTTTTATCAGCACAAATAAAAATTAAGTATCTATTGTGTGTTAGAAATATTTATTGTTTTCAGAAACTGATTCGACCTTTGTGTGAATTATTTGCTGAAGAGGTAGTTAAGTTATAATTTTGTGAAACCTAATAGCGTTCAATAACTTTGTGTTGATGTGATTGGTACGTTTATTTTTTTCCGCCTTTGCTAAGAGTTTGAGTAATTTATGAAAAGTTACTCATAGGATTCAGCCTTTTTATGGTCAGCAGTTTGGCCTTCCACTCGAACCCCGGTCGTAGCTCAGTGACCAATATTTGCATCATTTCATTAATGCGGTCAGGATTAAACACAGGCAACCGAAGCGTAAAGCTGTCACGTTCTGAAATGCCGGAAATTAATATACATCTAGGAACAAACAGTATCACATGAACTAGCGCAACTTGATTTTCCGATCTGTTTGTCCACTGTGTGGCATTCATTCGGTTTCTACGTCAGCAGTAGTTTACATTGATAATCAGCTGCTGGTAAACCTCGTCCACATCAGCAGCACATGGTCATCATTCAGTTTTAAAGGAAATTTCAAGCTGATCATGATAGAATTATTTCCTTTGAAAATCGTGAATTTGCGTTAGAGTTTAATTTTGACGATTAAACAGCAATTATTTGAAGTTAAATTTTCTACGAGATAGTGAGAAGTTTATGGAAGGGAATATATATATATATATATATTTTTGCAGTCATCAGTCTTTCGACTGGTTTGATGCAATTCTCCATCCCTTCCTATCTTGTGCTAACCTCTTCATCTTAACATACCCCTTACAACCCACGTCCTCAATTATCTGCTTCATATAATCTAATCTCTGTCTTCCTCTACAGTTCTTACCTTCGACTGTTCCCTCCACTAACAAATTAACCAGTCAAGCATGTCTCCAAAAATGACCTACCAGCCTGTCTCTTCTTTCTGTAAGCTTCTTCCACAAACTTCTTTCCTCATCCATCCATCATTTCCAAAACTCGTTCATTTCATACTTTGGCTGTTCACTCAATTTTCAGCATTCTTCTGTAGCACCACATTTCAAATGGTTCATTTTCTTTCTTTCTGGTATCCGTAAAGACTATTCTTCGCTACCATAAAGTGCTGTGCTCCATACGTAGGATTTTAAAAAGTTCTTTCTATGTCCTAGATCAATATTTGAAACTAAAAGATTTCTCTTTTCCGTGAAGGCTCTTTTGCTAGTGCTTTTATCTTCTTCATTCCTTCTTCGGCCATAAGTTGTAATTTTCTTCCCAAGCAGCAGAATTTAATACCTCTCCCATTGCTGCCGATCCTATTTTTATATTTAATCTACTGTGATTTGTATAATTTGTGCTACATTTCATTGAATTTGTCTTGATTTGATTTATATTCAGTCCAAAATCTTCCTTCAGTATTTTGTTCATGTCATTCAGTAACTTCTATATATCCTCAGCTTGTTCTGCTAACAAGACAATTTCATCAGCAAATCGTAGCATTCTGATGTTTTATCCTTGAACACTTATGCCACACGAGAATTTTTCTTTCACATCGTTTATTGCTTCCTCTGCATACACGTTGAATATTCACAGGGAAAGACAACAACCTCGTCTCACACCCTTTTTAACTGATCAAAGTCTTTCATGATTCTCTACTTTTATTATAGCCACTTGATTCTTACATAGTTTATGTGCTTGTATCTCAATATTTTAGACAAATTTTGAACATCTTGTCCCGTCTAACATTATCAAAAGCTTTTTCATCTTTGTTTTTCTTGATCCGCTCCTCAATTATTAATCTTAAAACCAGAATTGCTTCCCTTGTACCGCGATTTTTCCTAAACCCAAACTGATCTTCACCCACTATCTCTTCTACTGCCATTTCTATTCATCTGTATATTATTCTGGTCAGTAATTTTGAAGCATGAGATGTTAGACTAATATTGCGACAATTCTCACATTTGTCGGCTTGTGCTTTCATTGGAAGTGTGAAGATAATATTTTTATTGAAATATCGTCGAATAAATATTATGTCTGTACGATGAAAGAAAAATATAATTGATGTCATGCAGCCATATCGGTTGAAAGTAGGCCTAAGAAAAGATGAAATGGAGGGATTAAAGCACAAATGCGTTTAATAATATAATTTATTTGCCATAATGTTCGTCTCATTCCTTGTAATTATTCTGCTGCTGCAGGGTAGGCTTTTTATAGGACGTTACCGCTCCTATCCAGTATGCAGCGCCTTACTGTAAGTACTGAGCCTCAGAGGATGGTATTGGACACAGTGTAGGTATTAATCTCGTACAAAGATTGGTACTGATTTAAATAAAGCAAGGTTATTGCTGACCGCTTATGTTCATAATACATTACCACCTCTAACATTCATTATTTGGGTTTAAATGCTACTAAATATTCGTGATGTGACCTTTAAGCCGGTTTCTAAACTTATCCAGTTCTATTCAAATATCTGCGGAGGACCCACATACATTTGGAATATGGTACACTCACAACACGTGAAGTACTGAAAAGAATCGACGAAAGGTGCCGTTATACTAAAAGCATTCCTCTGTGCAACTAGTATGAGGAAGTTTTGTGCTGTATTCCATCTCCTGGCAACGAGAGAAGAAAAGTTGAAATACCAGACGGTTATGTGTACTGAACACCAGAAACTTGTGAAAGCACACTTAGTAAGTTTCTTACGCTTAGAAGCAATATTATCAAATATACCCAAGTATTTTATTAAAAAGCAGATCTAACAATCTTCGTTAATATTACAGCAGAAGCCATGTGTTTCACTGTGTTATCTATTATCTTTCCTTCATGGATTTATTACCCGTTGGCGACAGAAATGCAAAGCCAAAATAACGTAGAGAAAGAAATAAGTTTAAGACCTTATTAAGCATTCATTCCAGGTGTATCTTGCAGAATTTTTATACCTTAAGAAGTTGTTTTTGAAAAGTATATATGAAATTTTGTATAATGTTAAAAGATGGGTCAATTTTCCCGTACGTAATTCAATGCATTTTATTTTTTTATTTGGATATTATTTAATTATTAGTAATTATTTGACATTGGTTCTCTACTATTTGAAAAGTAAACCTAGTCTGAAGAAGAGATAAAAACATAATAATTGATGTAACTATGTAACCATTTCATGCAATACCCATTTGAAGACATTTTGGGCTTACTTGTTTTAATTTTTAAGCCATTTCTGCACGTTCACTGGTCGACGGAAACAATTATTCCAAAGTAGAGTGACAGACGAAGTGATCTAGCTTGTCTGGAGGAATTTTTATCCCGACAGGAATATTATGTACTAGCTCGTACCCGCGACTTCGTACGCATGGATTAAGAATTTTTTTGCCAGAATTAAATATATAAAGTTGTTGGTAACGAAGGATTGGTCCCAAACAATATCGAGTCGGAATAATATGACAGGAAAGCTAACACTATATCATTGTACCGTTGAACCTGTCTCTTGAAGAGAATCAATTTCCAACATATTTCTGTCACCATTCGATAAGGTCTCAAAATTTCGTGACTACAACTGTTAATCATACTGGAAAAAATATCCTGTGCCCTTCATACAGATTTCCTTATAAAATTCCATCACAACTATATAGCCATTTAGTCGTCAAAACGTAACAAAAAGACAGAGACTTACTTACGTATTTATAATAATATTACTGTGGTTCACACTCACACACTGAATGCGAACAACACCTGAGGGATCATTATAACGTAAAAAAGTGTACACCTACAACATTGCAAGACTACCTACGATTTGCTTCGCATTGCTCCCATAACTTTCTAATATCTACAGTTTAACATTCAATCCGAATGACCTACGGCCCAGGTCTGACTCTTACGATGAAAAACAGTTTTTAAAAATCTTAGCCTCCACGGAGATTTGAACCGGAGACCACGACGTTCGTAAGCAAGTGCTTTAACAACTTTTTTTCAAATCTTTATTGAGAGAATAAATATTACATATTTACATTAATGTATCTTACTTGATAAACTATGAACTGCCAGTCCACTACAAGGAAACACGGTACGGAGACGTCCATATCTAACGTGTCTGTCTATCGCCGTATTTCGAAGTTATGAGACAATATGTGTTATTTATACAGATAATTTTTCAACCAAATGTATACAGTATATTTCTCCTTGTTTCAAAGGATAAGTGTGCAAAGTTTCATCGAGATCGGAAGCAAACTGTGGATTTGTATGAAAAACAAACAAACTAACAAACAAACAAACATACATTCATCTTTTATATATAAAGATTACTATACTTTACGAAACTGATACTGAAGATAACTTGTAGAATTGTCTGCTTCGTTTCCTTACGTGTTCTATGCCATATAATTTAGCGATTTGTTGATAGTCTAGACTAGGAAACCTTCTGTATGCAGAGACGCAGCAATACGTTTATGAACAAAGGAGTCGCATCGTTATGCTCTTCAAGAGGTACAATGGTAACGGTATCGGATCCTGACACCGAAGCATGGCCTTTATTTCCGTTAAACTGTTTACCATAATCTGTAATGTAAATGAGAGCACACTTTCCATTTTAGGCGTCACAAATACACATATCACAAACAAACAGAATAAATCATACTTATTACCGAATAACACACACTGTTTACACGCGACTGCCCACACTCACTTTAAGGGTTTAGTGTAAATTTAGTGCAAATCATCCTTAATGAGCAGTCAACAGTATTATTAGCGCCAACAAAAAAGAATTTGCATTAATTATCAGTGTTTTATTTGTGTGAGTTTTCTTCTGCCTCTACTCGTCACCATGAGCATCACGGGAAAATGGTTAATAATTCATTTTACAATAATTTTTATTTATTACTTTCGTTCAGTAGATCACTGCTGAGGAAGGACTTCTGGGATGTGAAACATGTCATGGTTAATATATACACATACAAGATGAACAATAAACATAACGAAAAAATGTTATATGTTACAAAAAGTAAACTAAACATTAATTTTTACAACTAATTTCTGAAAAAGGCATATTAGATACAATTAATTACTTGTAAAAATTATTGGATGTAGTAAATGATATTGCCAATAAGATAATATCTAAGTTTTTCTTTCACAACGTTTTTACTATCTACAAGCACTTTTATGCTTCTAGTAAATTTGTTAAACAGGCATGTCCCACAGTAATTAACTCCTCTTGGTACTAATGGCAATTATGTGTGGGTTTGGTACAAGTAACTTTTTTGCCTCTCAATTCGATGTAACAAACAAGTTAAAATTTTATACAACAAATCATATGACATAATGTATGTACTAGGAAGTCATTTTAAGAATACTGAACTTTTTATAGAGTTGTGTGCACGACGTTCTGGGTTGTACCATACAAAGCATCCAAATAGCTCTTTTCTGTGCTATTAAAACTTTTTTTAGTTTTTCCCAAAAATTATGTCATATAACATGAGTTAGTACACCAGTTTCTTTAAATACAAATCTGCTTTTAGGGAAATTCTAATTGCAATTGTGGCAATACTCAGCTTCTTCAGGGGTATTATGGTCTTCCTTATTGAGGATTTTATCTACCTGATTGTCAAGCAATTTTATACTTTTTTCCGAGATTATTATTTTTTTTAAATAATTTCTACGTAAATATTGCGGCGCCCAATCTTTTGTTTGAAACCTGATGTAAGTGTTTCAACAAAACTTAATTTTAATGTGTTTACCTTCAACAAGTTTGATACTTCACTGAATACTTATTTTTAATTTAATCCCAGATAACTGATTTTTTTTTTTCCTCACAGTCTGATGAAAGAACTTCACTGATTTCTTTTTTCCATGCTTACGAAAAAGATTTTTTTATTCTACCACTGCCAGCTAATATTGATGAAATGAAAAAGATACCGTACACATCCAAACAGTAACATTGGAAACGTTGCATAGAGTGTAGGATGGGTTCAGATACCGAGTAGATATCTTTCGAGTTTCTCAAGGCACTATTGTTTATAACTTTTTAAAGTTATTTGTGTAGTGATCAGTCAACCAAAATTGTTACATTTTTAGATTTGTTAATGTGCCTTTCATAGTTGAGGTATCATTTTCTAATCTCCCTGTATTTTTGCGTTACCTGTTCTCATGGTTCCAAATCATCCGGTCTCGGTTTTGCGATTTTGACGTGAAAACACGAAAAATTAATTCTGAGGTAACTGTTAAATTTCCAAGTGATTCTGTTCTTGTTCTGTTGAATAATTCTATTTCCAATGCACGGTCTTAACAATATTATGGTTTATAATTAGAAGTGTACGCGTAGTATGTAGTAGTCACTGATTCTACACGTAGACATGGGTGGTCCAAAAATATTCACCGGAATATTTTTTGGATAAAAGGAAAATTAAATTAACAGAGGTAATGCCACAATACTATTTGGTGTTTACGTTTCATATAATTTCTCTTTTTCCATCAAAAATATTTCTCTTTAGAACATTTATATTTCCCATCCTTATATGAATCTTTAATTTGAGCTCCTTATTTCAAAACACCTAATTTCGGTATGTTTATTCGTTTATCTAAGCTTAAAATTTTCTGATGCGTGTGACACGATTGATATCTTTGCATTTTAAATGGCCGTCAGAGAGTTTCAGAGAATATATACAGTATATATATACTTTTTTTTTCGTATAACTTTTTCACTCATTTGTATTTCTTACTGATTAATTCTTTCACTAACTTACTTTCGAAGATTGAACACAAAAGGTTATACGTGGCATCGTGGGATATTCTTTTCTTCTTCTTACCTTTGTTTTGCTGTGCGCCTTGGCTATTTCTTAGGTCTGTTTTTTAATGGTTTTACATCTCGTCGACGTAGATGTCATTAGAGGAGGAAAAGGATTGGGGCCAAGGAATGGGAAAGAATTCGGCCAAATCATTTTGAAGAAACCATCCCGGCATCAGTCTGTAGAGATTTCGGGAGATCATAGAAAACTTAAACCCGGTTGACCTAACAGGAATCGAACTAGCGTGCTCCCGAATGGGAGGCCAGATTGTTTTTATGTGTAATTGACTTTTTGCAATCTGTCATAAACCTTGCAATACGGATTTTAAATAATCTGAATAAAAAATAATATCTCAGCTTTATAGGTTTCAGTGCATTATGTAGGACATAATACTTTTCTAATCAAATGATTTTTTGTGATAATTGCTTATTACCCTTTGTTGAGTTTGGCATGTAGAAATGTTTAAAAAGTCTTGTTATTTTCTACAAGTTTTACAAGTTTATGCATTAATCTGCAAATTGTAGGTAACCACTGTAGAATTTGGTCAAGGAACGTTTATACGTTGATAAAAAAAATGGGATTGCGGTCTTTCTATTGTGTTCCAGCTCAGTTTTCAGGTGGTTGTTGGCTGTATCTGACAGTTGCACTACTCTTATTATTTTTAATACCTCATTCCACATGAATACGCTGATGAGTGATCACCCTTGTAGCTAATACCACAAATTTAAGGCCAAAACATAAAAAACTAAATTCAGACAGTTTCCACTTGCATAGTCTAATTTCGCCGTGCGCTTGAGGCCGGAATAACTATCGTTGGAAGTAAATAATGAATCGTCTGTAGTGAAAAGCTGGGATAGTTCTAAACAAAAGTTGTTTCAGTCACTGGTTTATGTATTCAGCACTAGAGTGTGCTGTATTTACTGTATGATATACAGCGACTGTATTTACCATGAACGAGACGGGCTGTCTTGGTCTGCAGATGTTGCCGGCTTGTTTCCTCGACTTGGAAACTAGAACCCTCCGCCAAAGTTTGTACACTCGCCCAGTGTGTGTAGAATGGGATATAACTCAAGACGCGCATCTCAGCACAACATCTCTAGGACGCGACGTTTGTACTTCGTCCGTATAATACAGAGAATGGAACACTGACATCAGTTTTAAAAAAGAATCGGTTTTGGGACATAATGTATTCTAACTTTTGATATTATCTGATGCAGTTTTAATCAACTTGCTCATGATTTCCTACGATTTCGGAACAAATACAACTTAATCAAAATTTCGTTTCTATCCGATCCAATTACAATTTGATTAAAGGCATTTCCATGTTGACTTTGTTCCTTTATGGTTCTTATTATTTCATCTCTGCCAAGATTTGGCGTTTGATATTTCTTAATGAATTACTTTCAACAAATGTGACTGAAGGTTGTAAGTATGGTACCGAGAATTGGTGAATACATGCGAACCTAGTCTGAAAATTTCTAAGCCTTTACTAGAGGTGACGATTCGGGTGAAGAATTTCCCAAAAAAATTCATGCGTATCACTTTCTACAAACAAAGCTAAGTTTCTAACAACCTCTTAATTTATTTTTCAATAAAAAATAGAATAACGAATGCAATTATCCGTCTTAGTTATTTGTATGGCCATCATTTGAAAGTCTGCAATGCATAGATTTTTCCCCCCATATATTTATGTCCCACAGTAAATGGATAATAATGTTCTATATTTTTTTTAGAATTTAAATTTTGATCAATTTTTTTTTGTCAATACTGTTGAACGACTTATGTCTTTGCAACTGCGGCGATTGTACGTCTGCTACTTACACCTCAGCAATCTTTAGTCGAACAAATCTAGCGAACCTGATTTTATTGCTTGATTTCTGATCTTTTCATCGAAACAACACAACTAAAATCTCTGCTCTTCTACCTCTATATTGTTTTGAAACGTGTGGCATCTGCAGCCAAATCCAGGGGTGTTTCCTAAATTCACTGAAAAAAAGTTTTGAAAACGTCTTGGTCACTAACCGACATATATCTGTATACCAAAAGCAAAATATTTAACAACATTTTTGAGTTAATATACTCTTCTCGCGTGAGTACACGAGTGAACAAGGTGTCTTCACACGATATTTCGGCGATCGGAACTCTGTCGCCATCTTCTCGGCTAGTCGTCCGAGAAGACTATATTAATTCTCAAATCCGAGAGAAACTTGGATCTTATGTAACATTTTTAAGTATTACGCCTATTCTCAATAAACATTAAGCTTAAGAAGCTTCTAAGGAAAACCTAAGAGTAAGAAACAACTCATATTTAAATATAACCGAAGCCTGCGGGAAATACCTAAATAGACCAGATATACACTCCTGGAAATTGAAATAAGAACACATTGACGCCGGTGTGTAAGACCCACCATACTTGCTCCGGACACTACTAGAGGGCTGTACAAGCAATGATCAAACGCACGGCACAGCGGACACATCAGGAACAGCAGTGTTGGCCGTCGAAGGGCGCTAGCTGCGCAGCGGTTGGGCACCGCCGCAGTCAGTGTCAGCCAGTTTGCCGTGGCATACGGAGCTCCATCTCAATCTTTAACACTGGTAGCATGCCGCGACAGCGTGTACGTGAACCGTATGTGCAGTTGACGGACTTTGAGCGAGGGCGTATAGTGGGCATGCGGGAGGCCGGGTGGACGTACCGCCGAATTGCTCAACATGTGGGGCGCGAGGTCTCCACAGTACATCGATGTTGTCACCAGTGGTCTGCGGAAGGTGCACGTGCCCGTCGACCTGGGTCCGGACAGCAGGGACGCACGGACGCACGCCAAGACCGTCGCATCCTACGCAGTGCCGTAGGGGATCCGCACCGCTACTTCCCGGCAAATTAGGGACACTGTTGCTCCTGGGGTATCAGAGAGGACCATTCGCAACCGTCTCCATGAAGCTGGGCTACGGTCCCGCGCACCGTTAGGTCGTCTTCCGCTCACGCCCCAACATCGTGCAGCTCGCCTCCAGTAGTGTCGCGACAGGCGTGTATGGAGGGACGAATGGAGACGTGTCGTCTTCAGTGATGAGAGTCGCTTCTGCCTTGGTGCCAATGATGGTCGTATGCGTGTTTGGCGCCGTGCAGGTGAGCGCCACAATCAGGACTGCATACGACCGAGGCACACAGGGCCAACACCCGGCATCATGGTGTGGGGAGCGATCTTCTACACTGGCCGTACACCTCTGGTGATCGTCGAGGGGACACTGAACAGTACACGGTACATTCAAACCGTCATCGAACCCATCGTTCTACCATTCCTAGACCGGCAAGTGAACATGCTGTGCCAACAGGACAATGCACGTCCACATGTATCCCGTGCCACCCAACGTGCTCTAGAAGGTGTAAGTCAACTACCCTGGCCAGCGAGATCTCCGGATCTGTCCCTCATAGAGCATGTTTGGGACTGGATGAAACGTCGTCTCACGCGGTCTGCACGTCCAGCACGAACGCTGGTCCAGCTGAGGCGCCAGGTGGAAATGGCTTGGCATGCCGTTCCACAGGACTACATCCAGCACCTCTACGATCGTCTCCATGGGAGAGTTGCAGCCTGCATTGCTGCGAAAGGAGGATATACACGGTACTAGTGCCAACATTGTGCATGCTCTGTTGCCTCTGTCTATGTGCTTATGGTTCTGTCTGTGTGATCATGTGTTCGCTTGTATCTGACCCCAGGAATGTGTATATAAAGTTTCCCATTCCCGGGAAAATGAATTCACGGTTTTCTTATTTCAATTTCCAGGAGTGTATATGGGAAAGAAGCCTTCACCTCACGAATAAACACAAATGGAAATGTCATACCAGCAAAAGGTGAATATCCCTCAATATAGAACTCAGATTTTATTACACATTCACCCATCCAAAGGCCCTTTATGCTTCACTACGTAAAGGATGTAGATATTGGAAATTAGAAAAAAAAAATGATTCTCAGAAAATTTTTGTGCCCAGTCAAAGAAAACGGCAAATACGGAACATAACATGAACGGTAGCGGTGCACGCGCATGGAAGAAATTGCAGATAAGATTCAGTAAGGAAGTATTACCGTATGAACAGACATAACACGTATAACCTTAGAGAGATATACATTTTGGGTCTTTATCAACTCTACAAACAAGAACTCAGGTGGAAAGAGGCGTGCAGTATGTCGGAACTACTTGTGAAGGCATTGAGGAACGCGATTCCCTTCAGAAGAATTTTGAAGCGCACGAGGGTTCCCAGGAAACGCCGAAGCTAAGAACAGGAAAGAAATGTTTCGAGAATATTGACGTTAAGCTAAAAGTCGAGGAAGAAACCAATTGCCGGTCTCGGTAGATTAGCTCCACGTGAAGAATCCGAGGTTATGGTTGTATAGTGAATAATTAAATACACACTATAAGTCACATTAATAGATACATGATTGGTATATAAATACATTGAGGAGAGTTAGATGAATGGCTATCAGGTCAATTTCAAATACATATATTTTGTGTGTGTGTGTGTGTGTAAATGGTAAATCTTTGTCTGCGAAACAGAGAATTAGTTAAAGTAATGCATCTTCAACCTTGTTTGGTAAGCTCTGGTATTAAGTACAGCGCGAATTGAGTCCCCGGTTAGGTCATCCCGAATTTAGTTTCCAATTGTTTCCCTAAATCACTTCAGGTGGTTGCTGAGATGAATTATACAGAACGGACTTGAGTGACTTAAACTCAGTTCGTACTCCTCGCTCCTAATGACGTCAGCATCGAAAATTCGTGAAGTGCATATGTTGCAACCGCGAAAGTAAATATTGCCACCGTATTGCATTCTTTAAGTGGCGTTAGGTGTACAATTGGATAAAAATTTACTGATTTTAAAACTTATAGGGAAGATGGGACTATTTTGGCCAAGTGTCTATTTGGATCAAAATAAGTTAATTGTTCTTTGCGCATCTTTTGCGCGCATCCTAGACATAATTTGCAGTGATTTAGCTTGTGTCTGGTGTTGTAGAAGAAAGCAGAATATGAATTTAGTAAATATCTTGATCGAGTCTCGCACGAAGTACATTTGAAACAGCTGTGGTAAGTGCTTCCTGTGTAGAAATCGCGCTGTTGTAGTTTCCAGTGTTTGGAATTTAAGATCTGACGTGAAAGAAGATAGCTAATTTGTGCATATTTTGTATGTATTATGGACTGGAATGACTGCTTAACAGTTCTGTATCCCTAATAGCTGCATTTATGATCTTTTCACCGAACTGTTACAACTCAACGAAACTTGCTATTTGAACTTCTTTCGACTGGGCTGTTTGAGTTATAATCAAATACAAATCTGTTCGCATTTATATTCATATTTATTTCGTTTTTGAGATTTACACGGTGGAGATTTGAGTCTTTTTTATGTTTTCAGATGTTAATGAAGTATAAAACCAAACATATTAGCAGTGGTCGAGTAAATAATGTCTCAAGCAAAAAGCAATGTACTAGTGGTCATTTAATTGCGAGAGTGGCAGCATCGCGTTTCAACGAACTATATACAACTTCGTTGAGAAGAGTTGAAAATACTCGTGTTCACAGTGCCTTCATGAATGAAGCCAACAATGCACAGACCCAAACAATTAGAAACCGATCTGGTGGAAATGCTTAAAAATTTTAAACTTGGCTTTGGCAGTATACCACTATACAAAGCTAAAGAACATGAACACTCTGTGGACTGATTAAACAAAGATGAGTGGGAAAGATTGGTTTTCTTTTTTGATGGACAGACATAGAAGGTCCATTTCCTTGAGAAAAGCAGAAGATCTTTCGAAAGCTGAACAAAGATGTTGTGGACAGTTTCTACGATCTCTTAAAGGGTATTTACGATGAGTTAAATATTCAAGACCAATCTCAGAGTATCTATGACGTTGACGAAGTTGGTTTCCAATGTACAACAGGCCCTTGAAAATGGTTACTGAAACGGGCAAGAGAGCAGTGACATCATAGACAAATCTAGAACAAGGGGAAAACGAAACAGCAATTGTCTATTGAAGTGCCAGTGGAGTATTTATTCGCCCATTCATTATCTTCAAAGAGAAAAGAATGAAGGTAGAATATAAGCATGGAGTGCCTTCTCGCAGTCAAGTTGCAATGTGAATGTGTTTAAAACTGTTTTTAGTGTCAATCGTGTGAATTGATATTTTTTTTATCGAGGCACATTATTCGAATGAGTGTAATGTGACAATTGGTGATTATTACGTGTGTGCATTTTGACTGTATGTGTGATTGTTATAGATAGTTATTGTTTTCGAAAGTGTCAAGAAATTACGTGTCGTGTCGAAGTTGAATAACTCGATAGTACTAAGCTCGGCCACCCATCAGTACGTGACCAGAGGAGCCGCACAGATGGGTGACGAGGAAAGGCTGCCTTACACATCCGCGCCGCGCGCGTCGAGCGTCTCAATGCCGGCGGTCGTTGTGACAAATGAGACGACGGATAAGGATATGGCAATGGATGAAGACGCTGCACCAGCCGCTGTGTTTAACATTCAGCGTATACACGGTGATGTGTACTCGGTGAGTAAAGAATTAACACCGAGAAAGCGTCCCACTTCTCCACCAGAGAGGACATACAATAAACAGCCACGTGCCGTCAACTACAGAAACAATGAGGTGAGCAAATCTAGTGGAGTCAGTCTAGCAGTGTCGAAACTAGGTACAGCCAAGAAACAAAAGAAAGCTAAGGCACAAAATAAGAAGACCATGGAAGCCACCGACAATACTGCAGCCTCGGTCTCCGGGCGGAATGGAGTAAGTGGGCGTCGTTCCCAGCGTCCCAAGAGCAATGAGGATAACCACACTTACCAGAAAAGTGTGGAACCAGACGACGAGGGCTTTGTCTTCCCTCGCCGTACAGCGAGGCCACCTCCAACGCTTGACCCGGAAAGGATGGAAACAACCAATCCGTTCGAACCAATTCAGGACGATTCATCAAAGATTACCAGAAGTGCGCATATACCGCCAATTGTTGTGCAGTTTGAAGAGAATTATAAAACTCTGCACGACAAAGTGGGTGACGTCGTGAAAAACCCTTTCTCAGCCAAATCGGCTGGAGGGGACAAAATAAAATTCACACTCACAACCGTTGAAGACTTCACAGCAGCCACCGAGATGTTGCAAGCTAGCAACATTCCTTACTATACATTTCCGATTGGAGCAGTGCCACTTCTGAAGGTTGTACTCCGTGGGATTCCCCGGACTATGGCCACTGACGACATCAAACTCGAGCTAAAAGATATGGGCTTCAATGTACAGACAGTGGTTCAGCTGCGCCGCCCAGGAAGCAATGAGGTCATGCCTCTCTTCCTTGTCGTTCTTCCTGACATCCCTGAGAATAGGCCCATCTTTAAGGTGGAGAGCATATGCCACCTCAAGATTCAAACGGAAAAACTGAGAGCTGCAGCTGGACCTGCTCAGTGTTTTAATTGTCAGCGTTTTGGTCATGTGGCCAAGCACTGTAAAATGCCTCCCGCTTGTGTAAAGTGTGCCGGCCCACATGATACAAAACAGTGCACATTGAGAAAAGGACACGACGCGGCTAAGTGCTTGAACTGTGGGGGCGGGCATGTTGCGTCCTACAGAGGCTGTCCTGTATACAAGAAGGCACGAGATCGCCAGAGAGGCCTACCAGTCAATAGTGATACAGCCAAACAACATCGCAAGAAGGATCTACAGCCACCGGCAGAAAATTTACAGGGCGTCTCCGCTATCCAACATCAACTAACAAATAATTCCTCTCCACCGACTGGCAAAGAACAGACGAAGCCCACTAGGATGACTAGGAAGCATCGAAAGTACCAGAAACACAGAAAATCGAGTGAGACTGACGGTCGCCTCTTTTCGGAAGTTGCGGGTCCACAGTCGGCCACTGCTGCAACTTCTGACTCCAATCTGGTCGACCAAAAAGAACATCAAAACCCGCAGAGCTCCTGCACAGAAGACCTGTTAAACAACCAACCACTACATTGGCCACCCTCAGCTGCTCCAGTTCCGGCGGAATCTGAAGGACTGAGTAAAATATTGGAGACTGTCCTAAATATGCTGGTCACTTTAACCAAGCGGCTAGACCAGATGACCACGGACATCTGCGCCGCAGTGAAGACAGCTCTAGCTACACCCAATTGCAGTTGTAATCTTCATTATGGATAGACGACCCCAATTCAATAGCCTCTCTTTCTGTATATGGAATGCCAATGGCATTCATGGACAGATCTTGGAATTCCGGCAGTTCATTAGGGAACAAGACGTAGATCTATGTCTTGTCACCGAAACCCACCTAAAACCTGGACTGAAAGCCTCAGTAGCCAACTACTGCTGTTATAGATATGATCGTCCAACTGCAAAAGGTGGCGTGGCTATCTATGTCAAGAGAAGCATTCCACATCACGAGATCTACATTCCGCCCCTGCAGTATATTGAAGCTGTCGGCATTGAAGTGGCCACGACAAGAGGACCACTGACCGTAGTTTCTGCCTATCGGCCTCCTAGAAGGGAAACAGCAGAGGCTGATTTTAATACCTTGGCAAACATCAGAGGCAAGCTGTTTATCGGAGGTGATCTCAACGCCAAACACACAGACTGGAACAGCAGAGTTAACAACCCTTCAGGTAACATACTACGGAGAGTCGCCAACAGACATAATATGTGTGTGTGGGGTCCTGATGAACCCACCTACTACCCAGCTCACCGCGGACGTCCGGATGTTCTCGACGTGGCAGTCACTAAAGGGATCACCGGATTCGTCGCGGCAACCACGCTTAACAGGCTGTCCTCTGACCATTGCCCAGTCATCGTGGAGCTAGAGTCCGACCTAATCCTAAATGTACAACAAAAGCCGGACTTCAGAAAAACCGATTGGGGCAGATACCGCCAGATAGTCTCAGCAGCACTACCGAACCGCCCGGCAGAGGATATAGACTATGCTCTGTCCTTCTTCGAGCACACTGTCAAGGAGGCATCAGCAGCGACGACTCCGAAGAGGTGTCTCACCAAGAACACTTCACGCCAGCTCCCGCCCCACCTCTTAGCGACTATTCGGCACAAAAACCGAATAGCTAAAGAGTGGAAGCTGACGAGGAACGCCAACACGCGAAGACTGCTAAACCGAGTACAGAGAGAATTGAAGGTGTCGCTAGCAGAGCACCGGAGCAGAGAATGGGAGGCTCGTGTTTCGATGCTGACCCCAGGTGAGGGGACGCTGTGGGCAGAGACAAAGAAATTCACTAGGCAGCGATCTCGACTTCCGCCCCTACACGGTGAACGGGGCCCAGTCTATCGGCCAACCGACAAGGCAAACGCCCTAGCAGACTCCTTCGAGAGGAACTTTCGGCCATCGGAAGTGGAAGACCAGTTGCAAGTAGAAGAGGTACATCGCTGCCTAAACACCTATCTGCAGGCTGAGGAAGGGGAAGATGAGGAAGAAATTGACACCATCACTCCGGAAGAGGTTGCGAGCTGCCTAGCAACACTTCACCCAGATAAAGCACCTGGTCATGATCGCGTCTTCAATAACTGTCTCAAAAATCTACCACTGCAAGCGTCAACTTACTTGGCAGGAATATTCAACAACATTCTTCGCACTCAGCAATTCCCCCAGTGCTGGAAACATGCTGAAGTTGTGGCAATACACAAAAGCGGGAAGGACCCGCACCTACCTCAGAGTTACCGGCCAATAAGCCTCCTGCCATCAATAAGCAAAGTCTTTGAGCGGTTATTGCTCAAGAGGCTAAATCATCACATAGAACGGAACGAGATTATCCCCCACCACCAGTTCGGCTTTCGCCGCAATCACTCCACCACGCAACAGCTCATGAGGGTGGTTGAAGTAGCGACAAGGGCATTCAACGAAAAACAATACTGTGGCCTGGTGCTTCTGGATATCGCCAGAGCGTTCGACTCTGTGTGGCATACAGGCCTGCTACTCAAACTATACGAACAAGGCTTCTCAAGGCAGACTAGTAAAGCTCCTTATGTCATATCTCACTGGCCGCACCTTTTGCGTTCGTGTCGGAGAGGCCACTTCAACCGTGAGGCGAATCCTTGCTGGGGTACCGCAGGGCTCTGTACTGGGACCAGTGCTCTATGCGCTTTTCACCGCTGACGTGCCTACCGCTCCCAGAGTTATTACTGCCACCTATGCCGATGACACGGCATACTGCACGGCAAGCAGAAGCTGTGCCATAGCAACTAGGCGTCTGCAAGAAGTCCTACAATCAACTGAAGACTGGGCAAAACGGTGGAGGATAACCATCAACGCCACAAAAACCCAAGCCATCATTATCAGTAAGAGACGCACTCAAAACCTTCCTCACCTTCGACTTCACAACGAGACGATCCCATGGGAAAATGAAGTCAAGTACCTCGGAGTCACTCTTGACCGGCGACTGACTTGGCGAGCCCATATTCAAGACATCAGGAGGAGGGCAAGTGCTAGACTGCACGCTCTTTACCCTGTGCTCAACAGGAACAGTCTTTTGAAGCCCGCCACGGGAGTAAACATCTATATCACCCTGGTAAGACCAATTATGGAATACGCTTGTCCCGTATGGGGCTATGCGGCTGCTTCGCACCTCCGGCGCCTTCAGGTGATACAGAACAGGGCACTAAAACGGGCCCTCCACTTTACCGAGCAGATTCCCGACTGCTGTTCTGCACGAGACTACTAACATCCCGCTGCTGACGGAGCGCTTCAGACAGCTGTCTGCAACGTTCTACGAGCGCGCCCAGAAGACCAGGAACCCGGAAGTCAACTCGCTCGGGCAATACGTTACAGGTATTGACCGTCATAAAAGACCACTCGCAATTCTAAACTAAGAACGCCAACGAAAAGCCATACCAAAAGAAAAGTGTTGCTCCTTCTAGATTATGTTGAAGTAAATGTCGAAAGACAACACACTTCAAAATACTCTGCCTGTGATTAACTGGCAGTAAATGGCGTGACTATATATTAATGACTTTATAAGCCTAATACATGCGCTATGAAGCAGCCCGTTATGTGATTCAAACATCCCCACAGTTTTTGAAATTTCATTCTTATGCAGCGTTTTGCTAAATATTTTTTTTTCTAGTAAATGCATATGGTATCAAGTATTCTAGTGGCTTTATTAGTTGCACAATATTCAGAGCTAAATTTCTATATTATATTAAATATGATAACATGCACTGGTTAGACAGTACAAGGCTTCAGTCTTGAAATGATCCAAATAGCCCCACTTTACCCTAATTAAATTACCTCCCATTTCATGTAAATTGCATTTTTATGTTTAGTTAAGGTCAACCCAGCCCGGCTATATCACACCTAGTTAGCGTGCCAGACCGCTCTGTACTCAGGCAGAGTAAATCCTAGGTCGTGTCCAGTGACGTGTTTACCCGTGTGCGTTGTGAATCAGCGCAGCATGGCCGCGTGTTTACCTCCCCGTGTGCAGGTAGCATGCACTGCGGCTGTCGGTGAAGCCAGGCGACTGCAGGCTACGGTTTGCATAACGACGCAATCCTCATCGTCCGAACTCGGTTAATATTGAACGGAGCTTACCTGAGCTGTCAACAACAGCAAGTGCGGCGGTCTAGGAGCTTACTAGACCGTCTGCTCCGAGTAGCAGCTGGTAGATCATATTGGTGTACATACGATACTAGCATCGGCTTCTGACGTTCAATACAAACGAGGAACACCTTTGACCTCGAAAGCTCAGAACTGCACGAAAACATGCTTAGAATAACAAGCGATCATAAACAAATCAGTGGTGTGTGTCATTTCCATACAAAACGTTGCATTCTGCCTCAAGTAACATTTTAAAAGAGAGAAACAAACCAACAAGATATAAATCCCATATGAAGAGAATTATACTTAATTCAATGGCGTCAGTGCATAATTTCATTTTAAATCAACAGTACCAAACACTCTTTGCTTAAATAACTTAATATAGCGCAAAACACGCATGTATAGCAGTACCACACAGCTGATAGTGCTTATATTAGTCCTCAAAGTGCAGATGCGGGATTTCGATGATGCGGTTAAAACAAAGTGGAAGAGAAAAATGTGCCCACGTTATCACATTCCAAATCACTTTCGCATGCTTGGCGAAAGCCAGGTTATGACATTGATATACCAACATTATCTTTTGAAAAAGTAATTATTGTGGGTTTTGATATTGGACTGACTGAATCCGAAAGTTATTTGGAATCTGATAATGTGGCTTTAGTTAGGTATGCACATTGTTCTCTTCCACTTTGTTTTAACCACTTCATCGAAATCCCGCATCTGCACTTTGAGGACTAATATAAGCACTATCATGTGTGTGGTACTGCTTTATATGCGTATTTTGGGCTATATTAACATACTTTAAGCAGAGAGTTTTTGGCACTGTTGATTGAAAGTTTAATGACACGCTGACGTCATTGAATTATGTATAATTTCCTTCATATGGTATTGATATCTTGTTACTTTGTTTCTCCGCATTAAAATGTTACTTGAGGTGGAATGGAAAGTTTTGAATGGAAATGACACCCACCACTGTTTTGTTTATGATCGCTTGTTATTCTAAGCATTGTTTAGTGCGGTTCCGAGCGTTCGAGGTTAAAGGTGTCCCTTTCAAGTGACATACGCCCGTCAACAGAAACGTCACAATAATTGAATCCGGGGGTTTTTTTTGTTGTTTTTCTTTTAAAAAAAAAGAGGGCATAATCTACATTTATTAACATTTCGTTTTTTCTGGTGCTTTTTTCCCTTGAGGGTTATCAGTTTATTTTGAAAAGATCCTGTGTGAGCATTCTTTCCTAGTTAAATTATTAAACAAAATGAAGAACTTCATTCCATATAATTATGACATGTATTATTGGGAGCTATTTCACTGGCCAACCACTGATGTAACTCCAGACAACGGTTTTGAAGAGGAGGCCGAAGGTCAAGAAAAATTAAAATGCTTTGTATGAACATAAAGTTAGCCTAAATTTTCAAACTACCATGATTGCGAGAAAAAAATTAATAGTGGGAACTGTTATGATAGCATATTTCGAATAAGAACACCATATAAAGATAACAACAATTTCTAATAAGGCTTCCGGAATGTTTTTTCTGTTTTCCGAAAGTTTACGTATGGTCACGTACGCCCATTCAAGAAACACCGATTCAATTTCAGTCGCTGTGTTTTTAATTCTTATTATTTAATGGCATTCGGCTACTTAGGCCAGCAGCTAACTCAAGTGTAATTATTATCACTCGTCATGTGTTTCAGTTTCTACAGTACACTGTTTCCGCTAAGTATAGACAACACAACACAGCAACACAAGCAACACTTAAATACCCATGCCCTTGGCCGGACTCGAACGGGCGACCCTCGGCACGCGGAGGCAGCATTCTAGCACCTTCAAAACAGAGGCCGGCGATCGTGCGTTGTGAATCAATCAGATCTAAAATTAAAAGTTCTTTGCTGAGCCTACCTCTATCCTGGTTCCATTAAAACAAATCGGGCCTCACTTCTGCATCGCGAACAAATGAAACACCAAATATTTCCAATCAAGGAGAACGGCCCATGTAGACATACATGGAGATTTTTTTCATTTGCATATAGCGTTTTTTTCCTGGCCCTGAATATGCAAATGTAGTGGTTGATAATTAAGCATTCATGTGCTGAGAGAGTTTAAGACTTTCGGTCTCTGTAAATTCTAAAACCTGATTCTCCTCCATGTTGCGTAAATGAGGCCATAGTTTAGGCATCAAACAATGTCTTCACATTATTGCGCCTCAGCATAATAAAACAAAGATTGTTGTTTGCACGAAATCTAACTACATTCTTCAAAGCGAGTATTATATTCACTCACTTAAGTCTCCTGTTTTGTTTCACCAAGACTCCTACTTCAGTGAAGGAAAAGATTTCCGATGCTGAAAGCAACAATTAATCATCGTCATGAGACATTTCAGTCATCAGTACTGATAGAACTTCAATAACGTTCTTCAGAAAGATGGACCTTGGGTGATTCTCTGCCTCTAAATCCAGCGTCCCTGGCGAATGTCTGCGTCCCGTCGGTTTTGTGGTTTTCCTCTTGTTCTCTGATGGTCTCTTGGACTCCGACACCATCTTTCATCGTTTCTTCGAGCAATATGTTGCTCGTAAACCCATAATTATTGCTTCCTCATTACCCAAACATTCTGTTTCTCAAGAGTACTAAAGTGCAAGGCACAGCAAAAGGATGATGCAAATTCACTGCAGTGATAAGGTAATCTGGTGGCTAAATGATTAAAGATCGAAAGGTCCGCAGTTGGAATCCTTGTATTGGCGTGGATTCTGAAAAACTCGTAACACTACCTTCGCCACTAGCACAAGTACGCAAGATGGCTTCCGTGGTTCGGATTACACATTACACTGTAGGTCCTCTATACCCGGTAGAATTACCGTGTTAGGATAAGGTTAGCCAAGGCGGAGGCACATGCCCATTAAGTCGAGACTCTATCATACCGGAGGCCGAACATTCCTTCGCAGTCTCCAAACCAATAATGCCATACATCTTTTCTTTACTGCAGTTTAGTTATTTACTTTTTATCAGGAGAGAAAGCTGAGAATGTATTATAATAATTAAAAGGATTTTAAGAACTATTTACGGAATAAAGCCACGGCATAAATCTGTTTAACAGTGCTTGTAACGGCAAGTCTATGCGGTATCTCAGTGTTTGTGTTCGGCACTATCAGTACGGATGAAGTAAGCGCATGTCACATTGCTGACTGCTGCGTTTTTTTTTTTTTTTTAACTGCTTATCGTCTCTTAACAGCGAGGTCTTTAGAGACGGGAAAGGATGGGGGGGGGGGGGCAAGGAATGGGAAGGAATTCGGCCATGACCTTTTTAAAGGAAGCATCCCGGCATTTGCCTGGAGTTATTTTGGGGAAACCATGGAAAACCCAAATCTGGATGCCCGGACGGGGATTCCATCCCGCGTCCTCCCGAATGCGAGGCGAGAACGCTAACCGTTACGCCACCACGCCAGGTCTGACTGTTATTTTTACGTTTGATGTAAAAATTAAGCTTGGTGGAATTTGATATCTCTTCATGAGAGAAGTCCTGAAATGGGTTTCACTCTGTTGTTTCTTTCATTCACACAGCATACTAAAGTTAACAACTTCGAATCGAGATCATTAGAGGCGGGAAACGACCAGGGGCTTTTAAAGGAAGCATCCCGCCATTTGCCTGGAGTGATTTGTGGAAACCATGGAAAATCCAAATCTGTATGCCAGATGGGATTCGAACCCTCGTCCTCCCGAATACGAGGCCAGTTACGTTAACCGTTCACCCACCACGCTGGGTTATGATCACAGTAATCTAAATGCACACAACAACACTAATAGTACAAACTCAGACGAGAGGACCATTCTTTCACGACTTCTGACAGGCAGATGGTCTGCGGCACGATGACTGTGCTGGACCACTGACGCGGGTATTGTTGGTTCGAGTCCTGGTGATAGAAGAAATTTCGATCATTATCGGCAGGGTAGGAGAGATGGCGGTGCACAATTCCTAATCGTCAGATTGTGCACCAAAGTACTGGGTTAAGTCTCTAACCTGTCCGCACTGTGTGTGTAGGAGTGAGGGCTTAGGGCACGGTTGGTTATTCGTTTGTCAGATGGACACGTTAAGCCTGGCAACCTCAAAGGTGTTCTTCGGAAGAGAAGGCGTGAATGGGCTGGAACTAGATTACACCATCACCTTTATTCAATATTTCAGTACTTCACAACACAAACAATAGACTGCATACATCACAGCCATCACACAAAATAATAAACTCGTAAATACATTTCCCTATGAAAAGTACCCAACAATGTAAAGGTTGAGGAGAAAATAATAGGATTCTCTAACCTGCCGCAGGGCAGAGCAACATCCTTTCTTATAACGCCAGTACTATACCTATACTTTTTACTGTGCTATATCTGGTTCTAAATTTTTCAACCTCTTTTCAGACGGAGATAGTATAACACATTGAATCTGCGTTATATCAGGAAAGAATACAAATCGTTAAGAGTTGAAAAAAGATCTTTTTCTTTTTGCCTTTGGCTTTACGCCTCGTTGAGGTCATTAGAAGCGGGAAAAGATGGGAATTTTGAATGGGAAGGAGTTCGGTCATTGCCGTTTGAACGAAGCATCCCAACATTCGCATAGAGTGATTTGGGGAAACAATGGTAAACCGATATCTGGATGCTCGGTCGGGGATTCAAACCCACGTCCTCCAAAATGCGAGGCCAGAGACATACCGCTCACCCCCCACGCTCAGATGATAAAGGTGAAATAATATTACCTGCAAGTTCTAAATTTGAATTAAAACTTTAAAACAAAATAGAAGAAAATGTGTCAAATCTTATCTGTTACGGACACAAATTAAATACCACCAGCTATACTTTTCTTGCTACATTTTTTCATATAGTAGGCAACAGTTGCTTCTCTAATTTGCCTATTAAAAGATAATATTCTTGATAGTGTACAGCAATAAGAAAGAATGAGCGAGTAACTATATTTGGGGTAGCAAATAAAAATTATTTTAGTCGATGCATTTGGTTGTTTGGAAATTGTGAACGTAATTTAATGATCAACGCTGGGTGTTGAGTGTGAAACAGTTACGCTGAGTTTGTGTAAGCTGTTTTCTGACTTTTAACTGGCTCTATTAATATTATTGGTTTTACACTAGGCGACGGATTATACACAACTAGCAGGACACTTAAAAAAAAAAAAAAAAAAAAAAAAAACTGCCGCACCTAAAGACGTGAAATTGAACATACTAATTCAAAATCAATTCTAGATGTGCCATCAATCATTATTTTTGCAAAAAAAAAAAAAAAAAAAAAAAAAAAAAAAATTATAATTATTTTTTGTCGCGCATACTGGCAAGGAGAGTTCTTCAGTTTGGAAATCGCTATCGTAGAACGAACAAGTCTGGTAAATAGTACGTCACCTGTGGTTTCTCGCCCTAAAAAAGTTCTGTTTGGTGGGCCCCCGTTTAAGAGAAATCGGGGATTAAAAAGTGTAAAAATTGTGCCTAAATGAGTTATACCGCTACGGAAGACCACTTGCTAATAACGTCGGTTTCGCCGTGCGTGCTGAAGGGATGGGTTGTTGAGTGGGGAGTCCTCAGTTCGGTCCCACCTTTTGTTGCTATTTGATTTTGTGGCATTTCAAATTTTGTTTTGAAACAAAGTCTCCAAATTATTTATTTTCCTTTGAGAAATACACAAATGATGAATGATGTAAATCATAAAAACATTTGAAACAAAAATTACGTGCACACCAACAACATATTTCTATGATGGATGTCCTTCCACAGTCACTTATTCTCCAGAAAGTGAAGTATTAACTTAATTTTTTGTGTTAAAGAATATCAATGGTTGTTGAATGTTTTTTGTAAATAAATCTGTGACTTATGTAAATGTAAATGCATCGGTAATTATAAACAAAAACAAAAAAAACAAAAAAAACGCTCCTTTTCTTAAACAGTTATTTTACATAACTATATAATTTTGCTATATAAAGTTTAATCAAAATCAAAATTAAAGACTAAAAGAATGGTACACCTAATCAGTATCTTTCAAACATGATGTTACCGCAGACTGAACTGTTGAGAGAAAATGGACTTATGCTTTTGAAAGATATGTATTAATCTATTTTTTGTATACATGATGATCTATGGTTGCTGAATGTTCTGTGTTAAAAAAATAAATAAATCTGTGACATATGTAAATGTAGATGCAGCGGTTTTCTAATTATAAAAAGAAATCCCCGTATAATTCTAATGCTAAACTATGCAAAGCTTAATGATAATAAAAATTAAAGCGCACTTTACATGGAGATTTTGATAACTGTTTAACGGGAGAAATATGTTTCCACATAACTGAAACAAAACAAAAATGCATGCAGGTCGGTAGCTTAATGAAACACAAGAACAATAAAATGTTTAATAAAACGAGAGGTCTTACTATGCAATGGAATGGAATCACCCGGAATCCGCTTCAACAACACTGTCTCCATTTCAAAGATAATGGCTACGTCTCCAAGATCACCGAGCCTCTGATATCGACCAGTTTCTGTCGGTGAAGTGACTCAACGAAAGCTTTTTCATCAACATATCTTCGTAAAAATATTCTGTATTTTTCTGTATTGTCTCCCTCTCACCACAAATTCCCAGTCGGTTAACGCTCTGGCCTCGGATTCTGGAGGACGCGGGTTCGAATCCCCGTCCGGGCATCCAGATTGGGTTTCCCATGGTTTCGCCAAATCACTCCAGGAAAATCCCAGGATGTTTCCTTCGAAAGGGCCTTGGCCAAATTCCTTCCCGTTACTCGCCCCCAGTCCTTGCTGGAGTCCCACTAGTTAAAAAATGTTCTACAATCAACCACAGCCAGTCAACTGCGTGCTTTAATGTGTTATTGGTATAGAATTGTGTGTCATAGCTTTTTGATGTAGTGGAATGACTTGTGATCAAGATATTCGAGTTTTACGAAACGATTCGGATCGAGGAAAGTGACAACAGCTGATAATTTTTATTTGGCGTTTTTATTTAACAGGAGCAGTTTCTGTGTTATTTGCGTGCAATATATTGGTAACTATTCAGTTTTCAGACAAGTCAACTGACTTTTTGTAAAGCAGACACAGTGGCTTCCATCTTTATCAGCCACTGCTGCACGTAACATTTTGAGGAATTGAAGAACAAAGTTTGTACCGTAGTACCAGCAAGGCACATGTATATTTTCTCTCCTAACAACACTTCAATCGATCGCCATCGGGAAACTTTAGAGCAAAACTTTAATTTGTCTACTGAAAACAGAAAATAATAGGCGTCCACAGTCATTTCAGTTGACTACACAATATCTGTATTTTTCCCACAAAAAATCGCATTAATCATTTGGTAGGGAATTTTGTTTATCTAACAGTAAATATGCGTTACAATAAGGTTACACGTTCTGTATCTAGTGTACAAATGTTTGAAGTTGAAAGCAACTGAAAACTTTAGGAAATTTCTTAACAGAACTGAAGTTAAATTTTCGTAAGTAGTTGAATTGGTGTGCTGAAATTTCGGTTATCTGGTGCATTTTCCTTTGTGTTCGTGATTCATATTACACACGTTCAACGGTTACACAAGAGCGGTCTGGTAGCTCAGTGGGTAAGGCGCTTTCTTCTTTTTCTTTCTACAAAGTTCGTTGCTCCGATCCCGGGATCGAGTCCCGGCAGGCGCCGGAATTTTCAAGAATTGTATCTGATCATATGAGCTATGCCAGGCCGCTCCGTGGTTCAGATTCCACGTTAAACTGTAGGTCCCAGGGGAGAGGAACTGGCTGTACTACCGCTGACACAATGGATTAGTATGGCTCATTCGGGAGGATCCAACTAACCTTCGGGTAGTGGACTAAGTTTTTTTTTTTTAATGATTCTCCACTTACATAGTACACGGGTTGGATACGCAGTCCAGAACTCAATTCTTAGATAATTTTTTTTTTATGCGAACGTTCTCCATACTGCAATGAACATACGAAATCCTTCAGTTATAAGTTGTTTAAAAAGGTTAACAATAATTTCAGGTTTAGATCGCTTTAAGTAAATAAAAAAAATGAGAAAGAAAAACTAATTGTTTTGATCAATCGATTTTTCCTTTAAGATAGACATAAGGTACGAAAATGTTGGTATGGAAATAAATACAGATTGTAAATAACTGCCTTAAATATTAATTCAAACTTTCCTTTTCAGACCGTAAAAACGAAGAAATATTTCTCACAATGAATTCATACCTAATGAAAGGGGGTACAATGCTGACATTTTCATTGTTTTATTACTATGCCTGTGCTGGGAAACCGATATAATATCATTCATCAATTATGTCCCATTCAAATTTTTCCGATCTGGACGTGTGTGTCCACAAACTTTGTAAGTCAGAATCTTTCACTGATCTTATTAGGGCGAGTGACACTAGCAGACAATTTTTAGATTTTTGTGGTAAACGTCTTGAAAAAACTACTGTGCGTCTAGACAAGAAACTGAACACAAATTAGCTCGCCCTAATAATTCAGTTATCCCAAACGTGTCATTAATTATTAATTTGCAAAATATTGTAATAATTTTTATTAACATATATATCTAATGCCATGAATGATAATGGTTGGTTTTGAAAATTATTTTCATTCAACTTATTAAAATAGTGGTTATATTCCGATTCCACCGACAACTAAATTTTGTATAATATGGAATATCACTTGTACAAGAAAAAAATTTCCATTAAAACTAACTTCCGCAATCAGAATTCATAAAGCTCAAGATTTAACATTAAATAAAGATGCTGTAGATATTGGAGAAAAAGAAACTTCTGTTGGTTTAACATATGTTGGGTTACAGAGAGTAAAAATTTCAGAAAGACTAGCATTAAATGGAAGATTTTCTTATGATGGAATTAGAAATATTGAAAAAATTAAAATATAGAAAACAGGTAGAAACTTGAATAAGAAATTTTGTATCTGATTAAAAACAAATTAAATAAATTGATATTTTAAATATTTAAAGATTGCGTCTTATTATAAACGTGCCGTGCTTATTGCTTGTTAATAACATCTCCCAGACACTCCTGTCACATTTGGAAACAGTAACGTTTTTTCCTATCCCATCAAAATCGGTGACGAGACATTGATCACTTGTTAATCTTCTACACTGATTGTTTGATCTTCTCACATGTTTGATCAGTAAATTATCCTCACCGAACAAACATAGTTTACCGGTGTGAGGCAGGATCATCAAATGTTGATGCTGCTATCAATCACGCAGGAAGCGGTCGAGTAAATAAACTGTGACAGTGTGTCCCTGTATCCCCGTTATAAATGTCCAGAAATTTAATGCCTTCATCTTCACTGTTCGTATCCCTTCTTTCCAAAAATAAATCTTTATTCGGAAATGATTTACAACTGTGAAAATTTTGTGGGTATGTTGAGAATGACGTTGTGGCTACCATGAGAGCCTCAGGTACTAAAGATCTTCGGATGAATCACGTACTGGAAAGTGGTTACCAATTACGGATTTAATTATATTGTGTCCTTACCATTAGAAAAATTCGTATCTTAATTTAGGAGAAAACACTTCTTAATTAAACAAATTTAATGTGATTCCATATTTATCTCCTAAAAAAAGTTTGACCAACTACCGTAATTGTTTTACTATTAACTCAACCCTTCCACCGATACTATTTAGAAGGATTCTATATGAACTAAACAATTTAGCTCCATGCCTACCTTCAGATTTTTCTGTATAATTCACGATGTGTTCAGCGCTATACATTTTTCAAGTGCTTACTATTTCAAAGGTACAAAATATTTCTGATGGAAAAGCGTTGATATTCTTGAGTTATGTTTAGTATGATTATCCCACTTGGTTATTTGGCATCATTGCCAGTTGATCTGTAAATCGTCCCATACTGTACTCGTAATCCTAACAAACGCTATAACAGCAATGTATTTGGTAAACATAAGCGAGATTGTTCATGATTAATAGATTTTTGGGGTAATGCTGCGTTGTTCATTTCATAAACTCAGTTTTCAGCTGGTACCCTACAGCCTTCGTCAGAGATACTGTTTATGTAGACATAGCAACGAGCGCCAAGCATCGCAGAGTAAAAGGCCGCTATCTTCGTTAACGTTGTTGGTGTTCTTTAAAATTTCTGCTTCCTCTTTCACACGTCGAGCCCACCACTGGTCTTCTCTCCACAGCAGCCTCGTGTCTTCAAATTTTATTTGACGCTCGGTGTTAATGGCATGGCGAACTGCGGCGGTTTTTCGTTGTTGTTATAGTGGTGGATATGTTCCTTAAGTCTCTCCGCCACAGTGCGGCCTGTCTCGCCGATACAAACACTGCCACAGCTGCAGGGTATTTCATAAACACCTGTAAGCTGATGTGGATGTAATCTGTCTTTTACTCTGGTTGATGACTGGCCAAGTTTGCAGTGAGCCTTATATACGAGTATTCACACCTCTACCCGCTTTAACAACTTCCCAATCCGGTCAGTGATACCATGTATGTATGGGAGATAGGCGACTTTTCTTGGCACATTTGTATCATGAAATAAGTTGACGTCCTCCTTGGGTTTTTTGTGTCTGATGTCGGATTCACTATAAGCGTTGGTTTGGAATATTCTTGTAAGTGTCTCCATTTTTTCTTTCAGACTTATAGAGTTACATAGCGTCCTTGTTCTTATGTTCATTGATGTTACTACGACCCTCTTCGTTGACGGGTGAAGGTACATGGCGTGCGGATATCTATTAGTGTGGGTTGCCTTGCGGTACACAGTATAACTCAAACGTCCATCTCCACGCTCATGAACCAGGACATCGAGAAATGGAAGTTGCCCATTTTCTTCCACTTCCATGGTGAAATGGATTCTTGGGTGGTGACTATTCAGGTGGTGTAAGAACTCCTGCAAATTCTCCTTACCCTAGGCCATATGCCAAAGGTGTCATCAACGTACCTGATCCACATCAAACATCAACGACGATAGCGGCCTTTTACTCTGCGATGCTTGGCACTCGTTGCTATGCCAACATAAACAGTATCTCTGACTAAGGCTGTAGGATACCAGCCGAAAGCTCAGTTTATGAAAATCTACGCGCCATACCGGAAAATCTATTAATCATGAACAAAGACGGCCACGGAAGTCACATAACCAAGAATTTTTGACACTGGTCGAGACTGAGTTATATGAGTGGACGTTCTGAAAAAAAAGGAGCTGTGGGTACGTACTTGCTAGGATTCCATCATTTGAAGGTAACCAAAAAATAAGTCACGAGAGGGACTTTTCAGCAGAGAGGTGTAGTTTAAAGAGAGAAATTCTTGCTGTAGAAATGGTGCTGTATCGCAGTTTATTACTAGTGTCATCCCTTAATTGGTTTGTGCAGTTGTTGGTGGGGTTCACGATTCTCTAGATATTCAACACACATGAACAAGTCACCTACCATGTGCTTTATTTCCTAAAATGATAAATATTGTCAGCGTTCCCTATTTTCTTTTATCCCCTTTTTCCTTGCGGACCATAAGTTTCTCAAAGGGCTCAGTCCTTCATCCCGGGGCTGATGGCTTCCATTAAGCTCACGAGCCAGCGACGCCGCACTCCATTACGGAGAAGGCTGATGAGGCGCCATTAAAAGCCGGGGCAAGTTGTCACTAGGAGCCAAGGTTCATAAAGCAGCCGAATCAACACGTTGGCGCCAGCATCGAGGAGGCAATGTATCTTACACCGAACCGGAGAGCGAGTGAATCGGTCACAGGCGTGCAAAGAAGCTGCCAACTGTTCCGAGCTGCAAAAACAGGAGTCATTGTTATTAAATAGCCCCAAAGCCCGTCAAAAATGATGGGTAAAACTCACTGTTTGGAAATTTATTTCTCTGCAGTTTCTTAACTAGAGTTGTGATAAAATAAATCTTATTGTATTATCGTCCATACTGCTGTAGCAAAAAGCTTTAGTTGTAAATTTGGTCCAGGTTGCATTTCAGCCTAACCACAATCTCCGCGAATTTTGCCGATAGAAAAACAAAGCTTCAATCAAACGCGAATTAATACATTCCCTGTATCGCAGCGCGATATAAACTTGATACCAAATCTTCACGGGTTCTTACACCTTTCTTTCTTATACCCTGTGATGAAGATCGATGTTTTAACAGCTGAAGCAGCTTACATGAGGTTAAAATAATGACTTCAGTGAAAACGATGGATGCTAAAAACAAATCTTAACAACTTACGCTACGACACATAATATTAGTTTTAATTGTGGTTTAGGCCACATAAATCGCAATCAATTTGGAACATCTTTCATTCAAACCACGTAATGATTTCAGTAAAAAAAGCAACTTATAATTAACATGACAATTTAAACGAAACACCTACTTTTCTTTCAGTGTTCTGACAATTCATTTCTTATCAATTACTTAACTAAATAGAATTGTTATAAAATATAATTCAATGCAATAGCAAAAGGTTTCCGTTTCTATCCAGATCCAGGTTGCGTTTCAACCCAACCACATTCTGCGCTAAACTGGCCACCAGAAAAACAATACTTCAATCCCTCGCATATTAATACAAATACTGTATGGCATTTTAGTGGAATTAATGCACCGCGATATAAATGTGATAAAAATCTTCACGGGTTCTTATAACTTTATTTTTGGTTATCCGTGATTCAGGTCGATATTTCAACTTTTGAAAGGCTGACACAGTTACATGTTGCTGAAATAATAGCCACAGTAATGTTGCTCAGGAAAAGCAAAGGAAATTAAAATGAATCTTATGAACTTACATTATGCCACGTAATATTTGTTTTAATCATAGTGTAGGCTGCACAGATCGCGATCAGTGTCAACTAGATCGATTCAAACGATTTAATAATTTCAATAATTGGACATAGTTTAAATTATTTTTAAGAAAAAAAACCCGAAATATTCATGGCATCTGCTGTAACATTACATGCCAGTTGGAATTCTGGTGCATTTCTTTGCTAACATTGATGCTTGAAACTTGTATATATCAAACGAATAATATGTAAATTTAAGCAACTAATGATTGATATGTCGAATTAAACGGTATACATACTTTTATTTCAATGTTCTGACAGTTAATTTATTCGCGTATGCTTAGAACTGTTATTAAATAATATGCATAATCTAGAACAAAGGCGTAAAGCGTGAAATCATAGCGCAACGTCATAGAGTGACGACATACCCTGACAGATGGCGAACGGGAAGGAATTCGCCCATGGCCTCTTGTAGGAACAATCCGGAATTCGCCTGGAGTGATTTGGGGAAACAATGGAAAACCCAGTATTACCCTGTGAGAGCTCTGTTATACCTTCGATCACCCATGAAAGTGAACTTTCTGCCTTCTGTCCTTTCTTCCCACCAAATTAGAATTATTTCACGCAACAAGTAAGTTTACGCCAAAGCATGGGCGCCGGGAGGGGGGTGCAAGGGGGTGCACTTGCACCCCCTGCAATGAAAGAAAATACATAGATAAAGATTAAGAAACAAAAAATTTATTATTAAATTCACTGTTTGAATAATAACTTAAGGTGTCTAGGCTGTTATCCAGATTTGTTTAACACCTTGTCAATAAAGTCAGTATCCTTGGTTAATAAGTAATAAGTATTATATGTAATGTATACCTATATATAAAAAAACAGATGCACCTCCCTCAAAGTAATCCTGCCGGTGCCCATGCGCCAACGGTTTTAAATTTATTCCATACATTCCTACGGCTTATTCAGTGAGATACCTCGGAGATAGCCAATTCAATTCTCATCTTGATCTCCAATCACAGTGTTTAAACAGATGCCGAAAGACGTATAGTCAAAACATGAAATTCTCATTAAAGTCGATTTAGATGTATTTCCTACAAACACCATCTTATAGTTACAATTATAGACTAATAATTTTCTTTTAGTTACGGTTTCTTTAGATATATCTGACAAGTTCTAACTGCAATTGTATTTCTTTTCGTTATTTCATCTTTGTTGCAGGTAAATGTCAACATTCACAACTGCAATAGCCATTATCTCATGCTCTTAGAGTTGAAATTTAGTCACCCACAATTTTCCTGAAACACCTTCGGGTTCCACGTGGCAGAGTACGAGAACCATGACATCAATGCTAGTCGCCTGCCTATCAGTTTTCACACCATTTATCCGTAAATTTCTTTCTGATTGGTGGGACGACGTACGGAAGCAGTCAACAAGAGTCATATGTACAACTAATAACTGACATTCACATACAATTTTTCGATAACCTGTTTCGATGAACCGGAGAGAATGAAGTGCCAGCGTATTTCATGCACACAAAGCAGAATTTGGCAGATTGGTAGGTCGAGTTAAGGGCTACTTAAAAGTACCAGTCAAAACCTAGAATCAAAGAGGAAATTTCTTACTAATGAGACAATTGATTTATTCTCACCGTTATTAGGGGAAGACATGTGTGTAGCTTTTTAATGTAGAAATAGAACTAAGAAGATGTAAAAATTGTACTACACACCTTTTTCGCCAACTAGGATGGGGCTGGTAGAGGTTGAGTCACTCATTACTTTCAGGTAGCTTGCTTTTGAAATACATGTATATAAAGTGTTCTGAATCTTATCCAGCTGAGTGTATCTTCCGGACCGAGCCAGGCGGTGTAACGGTTAGCGTTCTCGCCTCGCATTCGGGAGGACGGCGGTTCGAATCCCCGTCCGGGCATCCAGATTTGGGTTTTACATGGTTTCCCCAAATCACTCCAGGCAAATGCCGGGATGCTTCCTTCAAAAGGCCATGGCCGAATTCCTTCCCATTCCTTGCCCCCATCCTTGCCCCCCATCCTTTCCCGTCTCTAAAGACCTCGATGTTAAAAAGAGACGTAAAGCAGTTTAAAAAAAGTATCTGCCGGTATTTTTTTTTAAAAAAATGGTATTTGGCCTTTTAGCCATTCAGCCAGCAACTGTGTTTCTTTTATTCCTCAAGTGTGTATATATAATCTTCTCGTGTTAATATTGATGATAAAAATTGACAGGATAACACAGGACGGACCCAATACTTAATTAAAACCACCCCCGCCCGAGGCCGGACTCGAACCGGTGACCCCTGCAACGTGAAGCCAGCTCCGCGCTGCAGGGACCGGCCTGCCGGGATTTCGCCGATATTCGGTTTAGAGGAATTTCCTGGTATCGTCTGAATTTGATTTGCTCTCGTTGTTTCACAGTTTCCCTAACAATTAAGGCGAGATCGCAGAAATAAAAATACCAAACCTTATCCGGTCACCACCCCATAGGAAGTAATCTAAATACGGCGTTACGTAAATATCTAGCAATTACTACACAAAAAAGTAGTCATTTAGAACAAACTCATTTAGCTAATAACTTTAAAAATTACAAAACAGAATTTGAGTGTTAATAAAAAAGGTGCAGAAACAATAAAGCGTATGGAGATTAACTACAATTTAAATATTGTGAAGATTTCTACATCTGTTGAGTAAGATGTGGCAAGATGAGCCACTATCCGAATTTTGGCCTAAAGCTGTGGTCATCCATATGTCATACAGACCGTGAACATTGCAGGGGTATTATTCTAATCAGAAGGGGGTATAAAATTTTGCAAGAGGAAAAATTGTAAGGATTTTGTAATAATAATGGCGAAGGATAGCATAGTTTCCTAAATGAATGTCTTGCGCAGATGACTGCTTTACTCAGAAGTTATAAATTGAAAATTATTGGTAATTTAACATCGCTTCTAGTATTACTAGAATGAATAAAAAAACTTTTAATAGCGTAAATCGATGTAAACAATTAGAAATAGTAGCTACTGGCAGAATACCTAATCAGACATTTAGAAATATACAATGTTTATCGATGCAGACGGAAATCCTATCAACTGTGGTGTCAGACGAAGTTGCGATTTAACATCTTCACTTTTTAGTATATGCAAACTCATTAATCAGACACTGAAGATTAAGCATAAAAGCAAATATACTCGTTGCGAAGTAATAACTAGCTGGACACCTTATTTCATGCTGAGGTCAGAGATTAATAAGTAAAAGTCAGGATGATCTACAACTTTCAGATCCATCGTACCCTACAGCCGAAAATTTAAAATGGATATTTGAGCTAACAAATAAAAAAATCATGGATCTTCAAGAACAGGAACATATCCGCAGCAAAATTGTCTTGAATAACGAAATTTGATATATGTTAACACATTTGCATATTTGGGATACAACTTAAATAAATTTCTATGAAAAATAAATTCGTTTCAAAGTATTTAATAACCACAGGATATTAAGTTTAATTAACTCCACTAAAATTCAAATGCACACCAGTTTTAAGGCATATAAAATTATGGTAAGTCGAAGTATAAGTAATGGCTGTGAAGCATGGACAATGGAAGTGTCGAATCACTGCGGTGTCAAAGAAGTTCCTGAGCAGAGCTGCAATATATTCTCTGGTAAACCATGTAAAGAATAAAACAACAACAGATAGATTAAAAGCAACAACATATTCAGCAGTATATGAAAAAGTATTTTCAAAATTTGAAATGGATGGATTAAAAAAGAATAACGCGACAAGTACGAGATTCCCAAAGACTAACTAAAAGATGGACTAGTACATGAAAGGCAGGTGATGATGAGGTAAGAAAAAGAGAAGTATCCCTTACGGGTAGTTAATTTCTTTAGACATCCAACTGAAAATAGTGAAAAAGTTTAAAAATAATATGTTATTACAAACTTTCATTTGCAAAATCCTGCTCTGGACACCGTGCCAAAGCCGTGGATCATATTACACGATTCTTTGAGCCTCCATCAGCCTGATTAAGGTTTTGTGCCGTAGCTGAAATAACATGATTAACTTATCATCCATATTAGCTGTTATTACTAAATCAAGTTGCTGGATCATCCTCAATTCTCCATCCCTCACTCAGTTTAGCTTAAGGAAATTTTAAATTATCGATGTTGGCTGCCGATGAGGCGTTTTCCAATTACCGGTGAACAATGCGCTTCTTATGGGTCCGCAGGCGGATGGTTCAATAACCTGATGAAGAACATATTGATCAGACGTTGCTGGATCTGCCCAATCTCCCTGCTCCAGCTTTGCACGTAATAAGAAATTTTTAATTTTGCAGCATGTCTTCCGTATCGCTTATCCCCTCAACGGACAGTCTCCTTGTATCGATCCACACCTTCATATACTTTTTTTTGTTTTTTGCTTTAGTTAAATGTTTTACGACATGATTAGCTCTTTTTGTGTCGCGTAACCAGTAACATAAAAATGAAACCATCCACGACGCATATTATGTAATTAACCTCTAAATTAACCACCTGTGTGCAAGCTTAAGGCAACAAGTAAGTCTGGAGATTGTCGTTAAGGTCATTTTATGTCTCAATGTGGTTCTTACGGATAAATGCTTATGATAAGAATTTCGGATAAAAACTTGGAGTTGTGTACCACTGGTTACTTTTATTGTGGAATCTTATCATGAACAATGTTGTAAGCAGTAATACATTTCATATTGACGTGTGAGATATGTATAAAACATTAGTGTAAGTATTAAACATTACAACTATGAATAATGTATTTTGCTTGTCTTTTAAGTTATATCCCCTATTGATAATACACTTCTATTTAATTTTTTTCCTTTCTGCATCTAAAATTTTTGAGTGCTCATTTAATTTTGTTTAAAATTCATACATAGGCTTCCAAACATTTATCTATACTGTCAGAAGCGAGAAGCTTAGTGAGAAATATTTGTGATTTGAATGAAATGATTTAAGATGCTTGTGGTAGAGTACCATACGATACCAATTTTGTTTCGCTGTCTTCAGTCTTTCGACCGGTTTCATGCAATCATCCATCCTTTTCTAACGTGTGCTAACCTCTTCATCGCTACATATCCTTACAACACACGTCCTCAATTATCTGATTTATATTTTCTAATCTGTCTTTCTCTACAGTTCAACAGTTCCCTCCACTAACAAATTATCACGCCACATAAAAAAATTTCTTTTAACTCCTTTATTGCTGCCTCTACATACAAGTTGAATATGAATGGAGATGGAATGTAACCTTTTTTCCACACCCTATTTAACTGATGCATGTCTCTCATGATTCTCTACTTTTATTATGGCTACTTGATTATTATAAGGTTTATGTATTCTTCTATCTCGATATTTTAGACTTGATTCCCTTAAAATTTTGAACATCTTATCCCACCTAACATTATCAAAAGCTTTTTTCTAAATCAACAAACGCCATAAAAGAATCTTTGTTTTTCTTGATCCGACTTCAAGTATTAATCTTAAAACCATAATTGCTTCCCTGGTACCGGGGTTTTACCTAAACCCAAACTGATCTTCACCAACTATCTCTTCTACAACCCATTCCATTCTGTATATTATTCAGGTCAGTAATATTGTTAGACTAATGCTGCGATAATTCTCGCATTTGTCGGTTTTGTGCTTTCTTTGGAGGTGTGAAGATGATATGTTTATTAAAATCAGTTTGAATTTCTCCTGTTTCATAACTTTTTGATATCAGTTTGAATAATCTTTCGATTCCTTTTCCTGGTAGGGACTTAAGAAGTTCTGCATGGATATCATCAATTCCAACAGCCTTATTTGCATTTACGTCATTCAGAGCTCTATCAAATTCTGTCCTCAATACAGGATCTCCTAAGTCATCAATGTCGATATCGCCTTCCTTTTCCATTACGCTATTGTTCAAGTCATCATACAGTTTCTGAATGTATTCCTTCCATCGGTTAGCTTTATCGTTTGAGCTCAAAAAATGTTTTCCATCGACACCTTCAATGTTTATAACTCGTTTCTTCATTTCTACAAAATTTTGTTTGATCTTCCTATACGCAACATCAGTAGTGCCTAAACGATGATCAGCGGACAGTTTTTAATTAACGCTAATTGTTTTTAATTAATGTTAATTGAATTGCGGGGGAGCCTTAATTGATTTTAATTAACGCTAATTGATTTTAATTAATGTTAATTGATTTGCGTGGGGGTCCTAATTGATTTTAATTAATGTTAATTGATTTGCGTGGGGGGAGCCCTAATTGATTTTAATTAAGGCTAATTGATTTGCTGGGGAGCCCTAATTGAATTAAGGCTAATTGAATTGCGTGGGGTCCTAATTGAATTAAGGAGGGGAGCCGAGGAACTAGGGGAGTTTAATTGAATTAAGGAGGGGAGCCACTGCAATCTCACATCTGTAACCTCAGATTGATCTTATTATTTCCTTATGGACAGCGGAGTGAGCCCACTTTCCCCCCCCCTCCCCGCCGCGCACATGCCGGTAACTAATTGAATGCGGGTTCGTAATTGAATGCGCACAGCTGCACCACACCCTAATTATCGCTTCCCTCGCAGCTGCAGGATGCGGGTTCGTAATTGAATGCGCACAGCTGCGCCACACCCTAATTATCGCTTCCCTCGCAGCTGCAGGATGCGGGTTCGTAATTGAATGAGCACAGCTGCGCCACACCCTAATTATCGCTCCCCTCGCAGCTGCAGGATGCGGGTTCGTAATTGAATGCGCACAGCTGCGCCACAACCTAATTATCGCTTCCCTCGCAGCTGCAGCCCCACCCGGCGTCAGTTTGCAGTCATGTCTCGTCTAGTGATGTTGTTCTCCTCTGTCTAACAACTCAACGCTGGTGATACGAAACGTTTGACGATAGGGTTATCGTCGAAACACGAGTTTGAACCTGTTGTTGTTCTGGAAAAAGTGGGACACAATAAAATTGTTTTAACATACTACGAATGGAACGTCCTGATCCAGGTATTGGACGTAGTGTCCGAGTTATTCAACGCCGGCACCGACAGCATCTCGCTTGGTGAGCACACCGTCTCCTGCCGAACAATTGCCGGGGTGAAGACTGTTTGTTTCCACCTCAATGATGATCCTGCCAGCGGTGTCTTCTTCGGCCAGTCTACTTGGCGGAACTTCGTCGACGCGCAGCCGGCCGTGACCAACGCCTTGACCGTCAAGCAGAAGTGGGGCTACTTGGTTGCAAGATATTATACTGAATTTGTGGACATTCTAGCTAATAAAGTGCTACGAGACTTCAATATGGCTACAGTGCAAAAACTGATTGACATGCATATTAATAATGTTCGTGTAGCTCAAGTGACATACAGTTCTTCATTGGATTATGCGCAATTAAGACTTGAACTCATTGCGTATAAAAATTTGTTAGTATCTGATGATGTAAATAATATTGTAATTAAGAATTATGAACCCGGATATGATGTTTGTGGACCTTATTCAACGCATCAGCATACTACAAGGTGTTTGTGAGTGAATTGGCTGACAAAGTGTTGAGTGACTACTACACATGTACTGCCTCAGTGTCGAAGTTAATGGATATGCACATCAACAACGTTCATCCTATTCATGTGTCTTACAGTTCTACAATTGACTTTGTGCAATTAAGGAATGAAATAGTTGCATACAAAAATTTGATTGTACTTAATGATGTATGCAGAATTGTAAACAGTAAAGAATAAAATCATTTTACCAGATTTTTCTTTTGTCATTTCACCTATCCTAATTAAATAATAAGATAGTATATATTTTATTTAAATCTTTTATTTCACCCACCATTGGGCAATTAAAAATACATTTTCAACATGATATCAAACCAATCAGCCTGTAATTATTTCAAGCCTGTAATTATTTCAAGCCTATTTCTCAACCCTGTCTTTGGACAAGAGGCCACTTGAAAATATTTGTGACAAAGCCTTCCCCACACCAAGCCTTGAAAAATCAAATCCTTTTCCTCCAGTTACGTGTATGTGTGTGGTGATGTATGGTAACTGTGTGTATGCATGGACATGTGAGTGTGTGTCGTTCTATGTGGTTGTGTGTCTATCCCGATAGGAACCTACTCGACTTTGAGATTTCACAATGACTGGCTACCTATGTGTTGATGTAATTAATTGATAATGTGATAAGTACTGAGGTGTATGGCAAAAACATGTTATCCATTGCACACACTCTAACGTCTATCTGATGGTTTTTTGGTCAGTTATGTTTGTGTGTGAGACCTAGTATGAGTATGGGAGTTATGATATTTGTCTGATGACCATGTGACTACTGATACTCGTGGTACGTGGGGCGAATATTACTGAATAGCAGAAAAGGCTTGTGGCGTGGGATAGAGGTGGTGCTGAGGCGAATATTACTGAATAGCAGAAAAGGCTTGTGGCGTGGGATAGAGGTGGTGCTGATCATGTGAACAGATTTGTACATATTACCAACGATACTGAATGGCAGAGAGGTCTGTAGTATAAGTTAAATGATATGATTTTGATGTGAGGAGTTTGTTACTTGGAACACATGTTAATGATGATTTTTTTTTCTAATTCTGCGCATTCCAATCCCGAACAGATCGAGGAAAGAAGGAATACATAAATGAATCAGTACGGCATCTTATTTCTCTAATCTTATCCCTCCTGTCATTGCGACCTAAATAGGTTGGCGGAAGAAGTATTTCATTGCACTCGTAACTTAAAGATTTTCGCATATTCTCCAGCAAATTCAAACGAAAACGACGTCGTCTGTCCGCCAAACAATCCCAGCCCAACCCTCGAATCAGCTCTGACACTTACGTAAGGACTGTAACTAGCAGTCACGAATCGAGCGGCTCTTCTCTGTACTTTCTCTAATGTGTCAATCAATCCCTTGCGATACGGATCCTAAATTCCACAACAGTATTCCAAATGCGGACGCACTAGTGTTTTGTACGCTATTTCCTTTGTATGAGGGGATAAGCTGAAACTCTCATAAAGGGCTTTTTTTTACTTATGGCTTTACGCCCGTCGACGTCGAGGTCATTAGAGGCGGGATGGTACTGGGGACAAGGAGCGGGAAAGAATTCTGGCATGACTTTTTTGTTTTGAAGGAAGCATCCCTCCATTCACCTGGAGTGATTTGGTCTCATAAAGGGCAACGAGATTTATATAATGTGTTAATCAACCGAAATATCATCAAGTGGAACGCCGGTCTGCGTAGGTAGTCAAAGACAAAGTGACAAATAGCGTGATGTTGTCCATTAGTAAGGATAAGGCGACGAGTGGCCGTGGATAGCAGATTATTTCTTCCTTCGGGATGGCTGCGACGTCACCGTGCTGAAAGGGATAGGATTTGTTATGCCTTCCGCTGGAGAGAGATTTAGGAGCAATGAATGTCTAGCAGTCAGTATCGTACAGAGCTATAGACTATATGCAGTGTGTGCTCGGAGTTTCCAGGGGTGCTGAACTGGTGTAAAGTGCTCAGATTGACCTCTCATCTGCAGTCCTGACTGCGCCAGAGAACTGAACCACCGAACCTCACGGGAGCAACGTCAGTGAAGACTGAAGTGCAATTCAAAACTCAGCAACGCAACCAGAGATGATGTACCGGTGCCGTGACAGTTCAGACATGTTCTTGTTTTTATTTGTCCATCTAAAATAAATTATTTTAAACTTCAATTTTTAATATTAGTTGGTTAGATAAAAATTTGTTTACACTTCTGGCTTTATTTCTGATCGATGTCGAGTTCCTTAGAGGCGGGATGGGATTGGGGGACAAGGAACGGGAAGGAATTCGACCCTGGTATTTTGAAGGATGCTTTCCGGCATTCGCCTGGAGTGATTCCGGGAAACCATGGAAAACCCTAATCTGGATGCCCGGACCGTGATTCGAACCTGCGTCCTTCCGAATGTGAGGCCAGTACGTTACCGCTCACCCACCACGCTGGGTGATAAAAATTTGGAATTTTTATAAAAGTTAGATTTTACGAACTCAGAGCTTGTAATAATATTTTACACGTGTTTTAAAGTTATGCATTTGTAAGGGATAGCCATGGTTCCAATATGCGGGGCACCAAAAGTATCCAAAACTAAGTAAGTTTAACTCTTTAGTCCTTGATCTGTATACTTTTCACTAGCTGATTGAAAATGCGATTGATAAAAAGTACAACTGTGAAATTGCCGACAGTAAATATAAAATTTCAATCATGCTTGAAAACCCGTTACTTCGAATTTTCTTGGTGTTATTTTTTGATTGTTTGACAACTTTTTTTTAAAATTTGCAACCCTATTTCCGGCTGTCGGCGATGCAAAAGAGGGAAAAAGACGACTTAAACCATGTCCAATGATTTGGTGGCAGAATTAGGGTTAAAAAGAAGACAAAAATAGTTTCGGTTTTATTCGAATGAAAAAGAAATGAAACATAGTTGAGTAGTTCCTCTCTTCTAACCTTGTCTGTCTCGATCCACTTACAACATTCTCACTTTATTAACATGTATCTCGCGTCTACTCGCGCTCGGTTATTCCTATGACCCGTCCTCTCTACTCTGGCGAGCTGTGATCGTTGGAGCTTCCCCCCAGGCCCAGTGTATAAACGAAGGCTCTGCTATGTGCCTTTCTCGCCCCTGTCGCATAACAACGATCATAGAAAACGGGACAAGATAGTTCGGCAGGGGCACTCTCGAAACTAAAGTACCTATAGCAATGACTACTGTCAATATTTTGGATGTGTTCTATCAATTGAGCCGTCGCATATACACAGACGGAAAAAAAAATCCCAACACCAAGAAAAAATTATTGTAGAGTAATGAAATTTGGACAATGCATTTGTCAAGTTAACATGTTTAATTGATTAAATTTTCAAGATCACAGGTTAATTTAAGCTCAAGAAAATGCATTTCAAATGTGAAATACTGTTAAATTAATAGCCGGTGTAACCTCCAGAATTTTGAATGCAAGCCTGCAAACGTGAATGCATTGTGTCATACAGGTTTCGAATGTCACTTTGTGGTATGGAGTTCCATGCTTGTTGTACTTGTGCTGTCAATACTGGGACGGTCAGTGCTGGCTGTGGATGATGCTGGAGTTGTCGTTCAATGATATCCCATACGTGTTCAATTGGAGACAGATCTGGTGATCTCGCAGGCCAAGGTAACATGTCGACACTCTGTAGAGCACGTTGCGAGACAACAGCGGTATGAGGGCGAGCGTTATATTGTTGAAAAACTCCCCCTTGAATGCTGTTCATGAATGGCAGCACTACAGAAATTCGAGCTGCAGTTGGTACCACAGTGACACAACGAACTGTTAGAAATCGGTTACTTCAAGGACAGCTCCGAGCCAGGCGCCCTGTAGCGTGCATTCCACTGACTACAAGCCATCGCCGTTTGCGACTCCAGTGGTGTCAAGCCAGAGCTCATTGGAGGACGGAGTGGAGATCTGTTGTGTTTTCTGATGAAAGCAGGTTCTGCCTTGGTGCCAGTGATGGCCGAGTGTTGGTCAGAAGGAGGCCAGGGGAACGCCTGCAACCAAACTGTCTGCGGCCTAGACACACTGGACCTACACCTGGAGTCATGGTCTGGGGAGCAATTTCCTATGACAGCAGGAGCACTCTTGTGGTTATACCAAACACACTGACTGCAAATTTGTACGTCAGTCTGGTAATTCAACCTGTAGTGCTGCCATTCATGAACAGCATTCAAGGGGGAGTTTTTCAACAGGATAACGCTCGCCCTCATACCGCTGTTGTCTCGCAACGTGCTCTACAGAGTGTCGACATGTTACCTTGGCCTGCGAGATCACCAGATCTGTCTCCAATTGAACACGTATGGGATATCATTGGACGACAACTCCAGCATCATCCACAGCCAGCACTGACCGTCCCAGTATTGACAGCACAAGTACAACAAGCATGGAACTCCATACCACAAAGTGACATTCGAAACCTGTATGACACAATGCATTCACGTTTGCAGGCTTGCATTCAAAATTCTGGAGGTTACACCGGCTATTAATTTAACAGTATTTCACATTTGAAATGCATTTTCTTGAGCTTAAATTAACCTGTGATCTTGAAAATTTAATCAATTAAACATGTTAACTTGACAAATGCATTGTCCAAATTTCATTACTCTACAATAATTTTTTCTTGGTGTTGGGATTTTTTTTTCCGTCTGTGTATATAGAAACCCATTCTGATGTAACTATACACAGACGGAAAAAAAAATCCCAACACCAAGAAAAAATTATTGTAGAGTAATGAAATTTGGACAATGCATTTGTCAAGTTAACATGTTTAATTGATTAAATTTTCAAGATCACAGGTTAATTTAAGCTCAAGAAAATGCATTTCAAATGTGAAATACTGTTAAATTAATAGCCGGTGTAACCTCCAGAATTTTGAATGCAAGCCTGCAAACGTGAATGCATTGTGTCATACAGGTTTCGAATGTCACTTTGTGGTATGGAGTTCCATGCTTGTTGTACTTGTGCTGTCAATACTGGGACGGTCAGTGCTGGCTGTGGATGATGCTGGAGTTGTCGTCCAATGATATCCCATACGTGTTCAATTGGAGACAGATCTGGTGATCTCGCAGGCCAAGGTAACATGTCGACACTCTGTAGAGCACGTTGCGAGACAACAGCGGTATGAGGGCGAGCGTTATCCTGTTGAAAAACTCCCCCTTGAATGCTGTTCATGAATGGCAGCACTACAGGTTGAATTACCAGACTGACGTACAAATTTGCAGTCAGTGTGTTTGGTATAACCACAAGAGTGCTCCTGCTGTCATAGGAAATTGCTCCCCAGACCATGACTCCAGGTGTAGGTCCAGTGTGTCTAGGCCGCAGACAGTTTGGTTGCAGGCGTTCCCCTGGCCTCCTTCTGACCAACACTCGGCCATCACTGGCACCAAGGCAGAACCTGCTTTCATCAGAAAACACAACAGATCTCCACTCCGTCCTCCAATGAGCTCTGGCTTGACACCACTGGAGTCGCAAACGGCGATGGCTTGTAGTCAGTGGAATGCACGCTACAGGGCGCCTGGCTCGGAGCTGTCCTTGAAGTAACCGATTTCTAACAGTTCGTTGTGTCACTGTGGTACCAACTGCAGCTCGAATTTCTGCCGCAGACGCAGTACGATGCGCCACAGCTGTACGCCGAATACGGCGGTCTTCCCTCTCAGTAGTGCCACGTGGCCTCCCGGAACCCGGTCTTCTTGAGGCAGTACCATCCCTTGACCACTGCACCCAACAATCATGCACAGTGGATACATTCCGGCCAAGTCTTTCTGCAATATCGCGAAAAGAAAATCCACCTTCTCGTAGCCCTATTACACGACCTCGTTCAAACTCGGTGAGCTGTTGATAATGGCTTCTTCGTCTTCTTAAAGGCATTCTTGGCTAACATCAACTCACTATGTCAAATCTCAGCGGTAAATAACGTTCACAAACTTTACAGCGCGTATTTAAAGCAAACCTGATTTGCAAGCTCTGAGTAGCGCTACTAGCGCCACACTTATGCGCGAAGCGCGAAATTTGAATCGATGTCATCTTTCAGATGTATAAACACGCCTACCAAATTTCGTTTATCTAACACAAGTCTTTCTTGGTGTTGGGATTTTTTTTTCCGTCTGTGTATGTTTGGTAAAAATATGTAACGGAAGTATTACAAACCGTGAGACTGGAACACATTGTAACGAAAACTATAACATAAATAAGTTATCTACAGTTACTGACATACATAAAGTATATGCTGAAACCATATTTAGTGCATTATGATTTATACGAAGTTTTCAAATATATGTAACGTCTTGTAAGGATTTGTACCTATTAATGTACAAAACTGAGCACAATTTAATGATTTAACTGATATCACTTTCAAACGTTCTTTTTGTAAATAACCGAAACATCATTCATATGTTCAGGGAAAAGATTGTTCCGCTTTTCTGAAATGATGAAACTAGCTCTGCTAAAATGTCACTCCCTTGCAGCGCTTGTTCAGTAGCAGCTATATGTAACATCTTCCTAGCTTCTTTAGAAACCTGAGGGTATTTTTTTTTTTTTTAATTCCACCTAGTAATTATATTAACTACTTCATCGTTATTGTCATAGGATACATAATGTACGTAGCGTTGAACTTCGTCCGTCTTGTCCCTAGTAACATACGATCGCCTGTATTTGAAAATTACTTACCGCATCAACATCAGCAGGACACACTGCACACTCCAACGAAATTTTGTCGGTGATTGAAGAACTTCGTGAGAGAGACATTATCGTGTAACATGGATCAAATTGTAGCTGAACTCCATAGACCGGCTAGAAGGAATTTCCCAAGACGCCGGGTAATAATCAAAGGTCTTGACGACCTATGGCAAGCTGATATTGTAGAAATGATACCGTATTCTCGTAAAAATAGTGGCTACAAGTATATCTTGATGGTGATTGATACTTATTCAAAGTTTGCATGGGCTCTACCCCTCAAGAACAAAACGGCTAGTGTGGGTGTCGACGCTATGAAGAAAATACTTAATGGTGATCGTGTTCCTAAAAATTTACAGACTGACAACGGAAAAGAGTTTTATAATTCAAAGTTTAAATCGCTCATGACAAGTTATGGTATTAATCACTACTCGACATATACTCATCTTAAAGCATCAATAGTTGAGCGACGCAATAGAACTATCAAGAATGCAATGTGGCAAGAATTCAGCAGACGTGGCTCACATCGGTGGATTGAACTTCTTCCTCAATTAATGAACAATTACAATAACAAGTGGCACAGCACCATCAAGATGAAACCGTGTGATGTTAAAGACAATTCACTTCTTTCAACAGTGTACAGCCATATTAAGATGACTACTCCAGCAAAATTCAAAGTTGGTGACCATGTCAGAATCAGTAGATTTAAAGAAAAGTTTGAGAAAGGCTACTTGTCCCAACTGGTCAACTGAAGTGTTTACCATCAGTAAAGTGAAATTAACAAATCCTGTAACTTATTTACTTAAAGACTATCAAGGTAAAGATATCGCAGGAGCATTTTACCAGCAAGAATTACAACTAACAAAACTTACAAGTACATTTTTGGTTGAACGAGTGATAAAGAGAAGGAAAAATATGATCTTGGTGAAGTGGTTGGGTTTTGATAAATCACATAACACGTGGATTCATAAAAAAGATTCATTTAAAATGTAAAAATTAATTTATTTAAAATGTAAAAATTCATTTTTCTTAATAAATAAACTTATTTTTCTAACAATTGTGTGTTTTTTTTTCTTCAATTACGTTAATATAATGCAAATGAGCATACAGCTCAGCAAACTTGCAATCTATGTACACTTAGCCTATTTTACAAAAAAAAAAATTCCCGATTACGTTATGGGATAGAGTCCCACAATGAAAAGGTTGATTTGCGGAGACTTAACCAGCACGTGTTGCAGGTGTACTGGCCATGGTGAATTATTGCTAGGATTTTAAACAAAATAATATGAACCATCCAAAAAGAAAGCTAACAGACATTATTGAATCAAATAAAACATACCTCCTGTGATGGTATCATCGTTTTTTAAATGCAGAATTCCCTTTAAGCTCGTTAACCTCCCGCATAGCTAGTTAACTTCCCGCATCCCTTTTGCCACGCATCCGGGTACGATACATAGTCCTCCTGATTTCACAGAAAGATAATTCCCGAGCCGTGGGGTGGGGAAAAAAATCACAATGCCTCGAATCATTTTTTTTTTATGGATCGTAATTACATGTATTCTTCGAGTGACAACGCTTATAAAACGATGTGTGCTGCGTCTTGCTTGATTCAGTTCAGCTGAGAACATGGACAGTTCCAGTGCAGAATACTCAGGTTCTATCACAGGAGGTATGTTTTATTTGATTCAATAATGTCTGTTAGCTTTCTTTTTGGATGGTTCATATTATTTTGTTTAAAATCCTAATTGTTTACAATGCGCATCGTCCCTTAAAACTATGTTATTTCCCCTTAGAAACATCAAAAAAAAAGAAAAGGGTATTGGGAGAAGAAGAAATCCACCAATACCCATAGTGTGGCACCTTCAGCTGAGAACATGGACAGTTCCAGTGCAGAATATTCAGGTGCTATCACAGGAGGTATGTTTTATTTGATTCAATAATGTCTGTTAGCTTTCTTTTTGGATGGTTCGTATTATTTTGTTTAAAATCCTAGCAATAATTGTTTACAATGCGCATCGTCCCTTAAAACTATGTTATTTCCCCTTAGAAACATCAAAAAAAAAAAAAAAGGGTATTGGGAGAAGAAGAAATCCACCAATACCCATAGTGTGGCACCATACAGCAGTGTTAAACGGCTTATTTATGATTACCGCTCCGCAGATACAAAAGTCGATTTTATCGAAGAGCGGTTACTAGAGGTTGGATTAGTAAGCAGGGCACCTGTATTTGATGTGATATGTTTAAGTGATTAATGCAGGAGCATTTTACCAGCAAGAATTACAACTAACAAAACTTACAAGTACATTTTTGGTTGAACGAGTGATAAAGAGAAGGAAAAATATGATCTTGGTGAAGTGGTTGGGTTTTGATAAATCACAAAATCACATAACACGTGGATTCATAAAAAAGATTTATTTAAAATGTAAAATACATTTTTTTTTCCTTAATAAATAAACTTATTTTTCTAACAATTGTGTGTTTTTTTTTTCCTTCAATTACGTTAATATAATGCAAATGAGCATACAGCCAGCAAACTTGCAATCTATGTACACTTAGCCTATTTTACAAAAAAAAAAAAAAAAAAAAAAAAAGCCGATTACGTTATGGGATAGAGTCCCACAATGTAAAGGACATTTATTTTGTAACGCTATATGCTCCTGCAATATCTTTACCTTGATAGTCTTTAAGTAAATAAGTTACAGGATTTGTTAATTTCACTTTACTGATGGTAAACACTTCAGTTGACCAGTTGGACAAGTAGCCTTTCTCAAACTTTTCTTTAAATCTACTGATTCTGACATGGTCAGCCAACTTTGAATTTTGCTGGAGTAGTCATCTTAATATGGCTGTACACTGTTGAAAGAAGTGAATTGTCTTTAACATCACACGGTTTCATCTTGATGGTGCTGTGCCACTTGTTATTGTAATTGTTCATTAATTGAGGAAGAAGTTCAATCCACCGATGTGAGCCACGTCTGCTGAATTCTTGCCACATTGCATTCTTGATAGTTCTATTGAGTCGCTCAACTATTGATGCTTTAAGATGAGTATATGTCGAGTAGTGATTAATACCATAACTTGTCATGAGCGATTTAAACTTTGAATTATAAAACTCTTTTCCGTTGTCAGTCTGTAAATTTTTAGGAACACGATCACCATTAAGTATTTTCTTCATAGCGTCGACACCCACACTAGCCGTTTTGTTCTTGAGGGGTAGAGCCCATGCAAACTTTGAATAAGTATCAATCACCATCAAGATATACTTGTAGCCACTGTTTTTACGAGAATACGGTATCATTTCTACAATATCAGCTTGCCATAGGTCGTCAAGACCTTTGATTATTACCCGGCGTCTTGGGAAATTCCTTCTAGCCGGTCTATGGAGTTCAGCTACAATTTGATCCATGTTACACGATAATGTCTCTCTCACGAAGTTCTTCAATCACCGACAAAATTTCGTTGGAGTGTGCAGTGTGTCCTGCTGATGTTGATGCGGTAAGTAATTTTCAAATACAGGCGATCGTATGTTACTAGGGACAAGACGGACGAAGTTCAACGCTACGTACATTATGTATCCTATGACAATAACGATGAAGTAGTTAATATAATTACTAGGTGGAATTAAAAAAAAAAATACCCTCAGGTTTCTAAAGAAGCTAGGAAGATGTTACATATAGCTGCTACTGAACAAGCGCTGCAAGGGAGTGACATTTTAGCAGAGCTAGTTTCATCATTTCAGAAAAGCGGAACAATCTTTTCCCTGAACATATGAATGATGTTTCGGTTATTTACAAAAAGAACGTTTGAAAGTGATATCAGTTAAATCATTAAATTGTGCTCAGTTTTGTACATTAATAGGTACAAATCCTTACAAGACGTTACATATATTTGAAAAGCTTCGTATAAATCATAATGCACTAAATATGGTTTCAGCATATACTTTATGTATGTCAGTAACTGTAGATAACTTATTTATGTTATAGTTTTCGTTACAATGTGTTCCAGTCTCACGGTTTGTAATACTTCCGTTACATATTTTTACCAAACATATACACGTTACACAGTATATCTGCGACGGCTCAATTGATAGAACACATCCAAAATATTGACAGTAGTCATTGCTATAGGTACTTTAGTTTCGAGAGTGCCCCTGCCGAACTATCTTGTCCCGTTTTCTATTATCGTTGTTGTGCGACAGGGGCGAGAAAGGCACATAGCAGAGCCTTCGTTTATACACTGGGCCTGGGGAAGCTCCAACGATCACAGCTCGCCAGAGTAGAGAGGACGGGTCATAGGAATAACCGAGCGCGAGTAGACGCGAGATACATGTTAATAAAGTGAGAATGTTGTAAGTGGATCGAGACAGACAAGGTTAGAAGAGAGGAACTACTCAACTATGTTTCATTTCTTTTTCATTCGAATAAAACCGAAACTATTTTTGTCTTCTTTTTAACCCTAATTCTGCCACCAAATCATTGGACATGGTTTAAGTCGTCTTTTTCCCTCTTTGCATCACCGACAGCCGGAAATAGGGTTGCAAATTTAAAAAGTTGTCAAACAATCAAAAAATAACACCAAGAAAATTCGAAGTAACGGGTTTTCAAGCATGATTGAAATTTTATATTTACTGTCGGCAATTTCACAGTTGTACTTTTTATCAATCGCATTTTCAATCAGCTAGTGAAAAGTATACAGATCAAGGACTAAAGAGTTAAACTTACTTAGTTTTGGATACTTTTGGTGCCCCCGCATATTGGAACCATGGCTATCCCTTACAAATGCATAACTTTAAAACACGTGTAAAATATTATTACAAGCTCTGAGTTCGTAAAATCTAACTTTTATAAAAATTCCAAATTTTTATCACCCAGCGTGGTGGGTGAGCGGTAACGTACTGGCCTCGCATTCGGAAGGACGCAGGTTCGAATCACGGTCCGGGCATCCAGATTAGGGTTTTCCATGGTTTCCCGGAATCACTCCAGGCGAATGCCGGAAAGCATCCTTCAAAAGGCCAGGGTCGAATTCCTTCCCGTTCCTTGTCCCCCAATCCCATCCCGCCTCTAAGGAACTCGACATCGATCAGAAGTAAAGCCAGAAGTGTAAACAAATTTTTATCTAACTAACTAATATTAAAAATTGAAGTTTAAAATAATTTATTTTAGATGGACAAATAAAAAACAAGAACATGTCTGAACTGTCACGGCACCGGTACATCATCTCTGGTTGCGTTGCTGAGTTTTGAATTGCACTTCAGTCTTCACTGACGTTGCCCCGTGAGGTTCGGTGGTTCAGTTCTCTGGCGCAGTCAGGACTGCAGATGAGAGGTCAATCTGAGCACTTTACACCAGTTCAGCACCCCTGGAAACTCCGAGCACACACTGCATATAGTCTATAGCTCTGTACGATACTGACTGCTAGACATTCATTGCTCCTAAATCTCTCTCCAGCGGAAGGCATAACAAATCCTATCCCTTTCAGCACGGTGACGTCGCAGCCATCCCGAAGGAAGAAATAATCTGCTATCCACGGCCACTCGTCGCCTTATCCTTACTAATGGACAACATCACGCTATTTGTCACTTTGTCTTTGACTACCTACGCAGACCGGCGTTCCACTTGATGATATTTCGGTTGATTAACACTTTATATAAATCTCGTTGCCCTTTATGAGACCAAATCACTCCAGGTGAATGGCGGGATGCTTCCTTCAAAAAAAAAGTCATGCCAGAATTCTTTCCCGCTCCTTGTCCCCAGTACCATCCCGCCTCTAATGACCTCGACGTCGACGGGCGTAAAGCCATAAGTAAAAAAAAGCCCTTTATGAGAGTTTCAGCTTATCCCCTCATACAAAGGAAATAGCGTACAAAACACTAGTGCGTCCGCATTTGGAATACTGTTGTGGAATTTAGGATCCGTATCGCAAGGGATTGATTGACACATTAGAGAAAGTACAGAGAAGAGCCGCTCGATTCGTGACTGCTAGTTACAGTCCTTACGTAAGTGTCAGAGCTGATTCGAGGGTTGGGCTGGGATTGTTTGGCGGACAGACGACGTCGTTTTCGTTTGAATTTGCTGGAGAATATGCGAAAATCTTTAAGTTACGAGTGCAATGAAATACTTCTTCCGCCAACCTATTTAGGTCGCAATGACAGGAGGGATAAGATTAGAGAAATAAGATGCCGTACTGATTCATTTATGTATTCCTTCTTTCCTCGATCTGTTCGGGATTGGAATGCGCAGAATTAGAAAAAAAAAAATCATCATTAACATGTGTTCCAAGTAACAAACTCCTCACATCAAAATCATATCATTTAACTTATACTACAGACCTCTCTGCCATTCAGTATCGTTGGTAATATGTACAAATCTGTTCACATGATCAGCACCACCTCTATCCCACGCCACAAGCCTTTTCTGCTATTCAGTAATATTCGCCTCAGCACCACCTCTATCCCACGCCACAAGCCTTTTCTGCTATTCAGTAATATTCGCCCCACGTACCACGAGTATCAGTAGTCACATGGTCATCAGACAAATATCATAACTCCCATACTCATACTAGGTCTCACACACAAACATAACTGACCAAAAAACCATCAGACAGACGTTAGAGTGTGTGCAATGGATAACATGTTTTTGCCATACACCTCAGTACTTATCACATTATCAATTAATTACATCAACACATAGGTAGCCAGTCATTGTGAAATCTCAAAGTCGAGTAGAATCCTATCGGGATAGACACACAACCACATAGAACGACACACACTCACATGTCCATGCATACACACAGTTACCATACATCACCACACACATACACGTAACTGGAGGAAAAGGATTTGATTTTTCAAGGCTTGGTGTGGGGAAGGCTTTGTCACAAATATTTTCAAGTGGCCTCTTGTCCAAAGACAGGGTTGAGAAATAGGCTTGAAATAATTACAGGCTTGAAATAATTACAGGCTGATTGGTTTGATATCATGTTGAAAATGTATTTTTAATTGCCCAATGGTGGGTGAAATAAAAGATTTAAATAAAATATATACTATCTTATTATTTAATTAGGATAGGTGAAATGACAAAAGAAAAATCTGGTAAAATGATTTTATTCTTTACTGTTTACAATTCTGCATACATCATTAAGTACAATCAAATTTTTGTATGCAACTATTTCATTCCTTAATTGCACAAAGTCAATTGTAGAACTGTAAGACACATGAATAGGATGAACGTTGTTGATGTGCATATCCATTAACTTCGACACTGAGGCAGTACATGTGTAGTAGTCACTCAACACTTTGTCAGCCAATTCACTCACAAACACCTTGTAGTATGCTGATGCGTTGAATAAGGTCCACAAACATCATATCCGGGTTCATAATTCTTAATTACAATATTATTTACATCATCAGATACTAACAAATTTTTATACGCAATGAGTTCAAGTCTTAATTGCGCATAATCCAATGAAGAACTGTATGTCACTTGAGCTACACGAACATTATTAATATGCATGTCAATCAGTTTTTGCACTGTAGCCATATTGAAGTCTCGTAGCACTTTATTAGCTAGAATGTCCACAAATTCAGTATAATATCTTGCAACCAAGTAGCCCCACTTCTGCTTGACGGTCAAGGCGTTGGTCACAGGCCGGCTGCGCGTCGACGAAGTTCCGCCAAGTAGACTGGCCGAAGAAGACACCGCTGGCAGGATCGTCATTGAGGTGGAAACAAACAGTCTTCACCCCGGCAATCGTTCGGCAGGAGACGGTGTGCTCACCAAGCGAGATGCTGTCGGTGCCGGCGTTGAATAACTCGGACACTACGTCCAATACCTGGATCAGGACGTTCCATTCGTCGTATGTTAAAACAATTTTATTGTGTCCCACTTTTTCCAGAACAACAACAGGTTCAAACTCGTGTTTGGACGATAACCCTATCGTCAAACGTTTCGTATCACCAGCGTTGAGTTGGTAGACAGAGGAGAACAACATCACTAGACGAGACATGGCTGCAAACTGACGCCGGGTGGGGCTGCAGCTGCGAGGGGAAGCGATAATTAGGTGTGGCTTCAGGCTGTGCTCATTCAATTACGAACCCGCATCTGCAGCTGCGAGGGGAGCGATAATTCGAGTGTGGTGCAGCTGTGTGCATTCAATTACGAACCCGCATCCAGCAGCTGCGAGGGGAGCTATAATTCGAGTGTGGCGCAGCTGTGTGCATTCAATTACGAACCCGCATTCAATTAAACTCCCCTAGTTCCTCGGCTCCCCTCCGCTCCAAGGCGTGAGTCAATTAGCATTAATTAAAATCAATTAGGGCTCCCCCGCAAATCAATTAAAATCAATTAGCCTCAATTAAAATCAATTAAAATCAATTAGCCTCAATCAAAATCAATTAAAATTTATTAAAATCAATTAAAATCAATTAACATTAATTAAAATCAATTAAAATCAATTAACATTAATTAAAATCAATTAAGGACCCCACGCAATTCAATTAAAATCAATTAACATCAATTAAAAACTGTCCGCAAAGACAGGTTTACTATCTACTAACATCTACTTTTCTACTTCTCCTTTCTACATTTCCTTTTCTACTTCTTCACACTTTTCTAGTAACCATTTTTCTTTTTCTTTTTGCATTTATTTGATTTCTAAATTGCCTGCATTGCTCTCTTCCTGCTTCATCCAGAGCATTTTTGTGCCTTCTCCTCTGATCCATCAGCTCCAAACTTTCTTCTGTGATACAAGATTTGGGTTGCTTGTTCCCTAAAGCATAATGTTTTTTCGCAGGTTTCATTATTTCTCTCTTCAATTCATTCCATTCGTCCTCGGTTGAGCTCCGTTCAGAGTAACTTCTTAGACCTAAGTCTAAGATTTTTGTAAAATTTTCTCTCGTGCTAAATTGTTTCAGTTAATTCACTTCCAATCTGTTCTGCTTTTATTGCTTTCTTATCCGCTCGAATTTTTGCCTGCACTTCATTACTATCAAATTATGGTCAGTGTCTATGTCTGCTCCTGGGTACGCTTTACAGTCTAGAACTTGATTCCTGAATCTCTGTTTGACCATGACATAATCTAACTGATACCTACCTGTATCCCCCGGACGTTTCCAGGTATTTAGCCTTCTTGCATGGTACTTAAACAGTGTGTTTGCCACTACTAGCTTATATCTTTCACAAAATTCTAACAACTTGCTTCCTCGCTCATTTCTTTCTCCTACACCAAAACTTTCCTTACTATCGCATTCCAATCGCCCGTGATTATTAGATTCCCCCGCCCCCCTTTTCACATACTGAATTAATTCTTCAATTTCGGCGTATATTTTGTCTATTTCTTCGTCATCTTCCTTTAACGTTGGCATATGCACTTGTACTAACGCGGTTGGGACGGGCTTGGTTTCTAACCTCATCAAAATAATCCTGACACTAAACTGTTCACATAATAACTCACCCGTTTCCCTACTCTCTTATTCATTACAAATCCCACACTAGTAACTCCACTGACAGCTTTTGTGTTAATTATTCTGTGTTCCCCAAATCACAATCTTGTTCATCCTTCCACTTAATCTCGCTAATCCCGACAACATCTAACTTAAGTCGTTCCATCTCCCTTCTTACGTTTTCTAACTTACCTGCTCTATTCAGACTTCTAACATTCCACGCTCCGACTCGTAGAATGTTTCTATCCATTCTGATAATTCCTCCCCGAGCATTCCCCAACCGGAGAGCCGATTGGGGGACTATTTTACCACCGGAATATTTTACCCAGAAATAAACCATCATGATATATGTAATTTGAGAGTATTACATGTCCTTGGGATACCCTTTGGGTCTTTAATGCATTGGTTTCCCGCTGCCTTCTGCATGCCTATGCCGTTGATCATTTCTGATTCAGCCGCTTTTTTCGACCGTTTCCAAACCCAAGGGCAAGAGGGTGCCCTGAACCGCTCCCCACTCTTCAGCCCTCCTTTAGGAGGCCGTTGGCAAGCAGTGGGGTGACTCCTTATACCGGGAATCTTTCAGTCGCTAGAGCCTCGTCCGTGCAAACAGGGTGCACCACGTGAAGGAGAGGTTGACATTTGGATGGATAAAGCTAATATAGTTTCACCCAAACCTTTACACCCTACGATACCAATAGGAAACAGAAAAACGAAACCAATATCAATCTGCGTAAAACGAAGTATGTCTTCTTGGCCTACTCTGTGCAACTATCTAAATAATTTGCAATGCACGCAGAAATTTTAATTTAGGTATCCTTTATCTTCATTCCTTTTGTCTCTCTCTTACTATCATCTTAGATTACATTTAAATGTATTTTAGGATAAGGTTTTTTTTTTTGGTTGATATTGTGTGATCTTTTTTTTATATATATAAATAATCTTAGAATCTTAGTATATCGTATACTGATATTCGTTTGTAGGGAATTACGGAGAAATTTTCTGGAAATGTCAGTGAAACCTGCATTAACAAATTTGTATATTTATCAGCTTACGGTAAGAACGTTAATTTAATTAGCTCTAGTGAGGCTAATCATATGGAAAGACAAAATTTATTATCAGTTATCTCTGTATTTAATTATTTTCATAAATGTACGTATAACAGTTCTATGCAACTAGGATTGAACTCATCAGTAGGATGCACTGCAATCAATCCAAAAATTCACAGCAGAAGTAATTAAAACTGGAGATGTCTTTACTGTGATAGGAACAGAACCAATAACTTTAATGATATTTTATCACTAAAACTCTTGTATTTAGATAATTAAGAGAGAATTTGACAATACCTGACAGAAAGTTGCTTTGAGTGTCGGTAATAGAAACCCGCCTTGTGGAAAGTATATTTCGTGGTTCGTAAAATGTATTGGTGTAATTTAGTTGATTTACTGCGATGCATTCATAAAATAAATGACTGGTGTGCTATGAGTGAATATCTTGTTTGTAATTTCCTTGATGTCATGTTCGCTTATGTTATCATCCGTCTGAAAACCGCGTAAACTGTATGGAATTGTGTTTAGTTTTATTACGTTTAAGTAAATTCTAGTATTTGAAGTCGAGTTCAAACATTCCAGTACATTCTTCCCCGCCCGCTCCGCATCCTTCTACTAAAGCGGAAAACTGGTTAAAAACATATTCTCATAGATACCGTTCGTGATGGTACAATAGCAACGTCACTAACTTAGGGCAATGCAAAGTATTACGAGGGGGTACTAACAAATAACCCGAATAGCCCTGCCGTGGACGGAGCTTGTATAGTACGCGTTTCTGCCGCTAGGCGTTTATAGCGCAACTCATTGTCAGTTCAGTGCCGCCTGTGTTGCTGTCCTCGCTTGTTCTGTTAATCTGCAGTAATTGTTTTTGCTAGTGCTGCTTTCTTATTGCTGCGTTTTTGATGATGGCAGGTTTAAGTGAACAACGTGCAGCTGTAAAATTTTGTTTTCTACACAGTAAAAATTTTGCTGAAACTGTTTTAATATTGAAAAAAACTTACAAAGATGACGCTATGGGAATAACTCAGCTCGGTTTAAAAATGGCGACATGTCGATTGATGACAAATCTTGTTCTTGACGTCCATCAACTGCCCTAATCGACGAAAATGTTGAAAAAATTCTAAAGCAAGTGCTCTCAGACCGTCGAAGGCAATTGATCAACTGTCAGAGATTAGTGGGTTATCTTGGAGCTTGGTTCAGCTAATTTTAACCGAAGATTTGGGAATGAAAAGAGTTGCTGCTAAGTATGTTCTTCGGGCTCTGACAGACAACTAAAACTAACGTCGAGCTGAAACATGTCGTGCTTTGAAACAACAGCTTGTAATTGATCCAGATTTTCTGTCAAAGGTCATTACTGGTGATGGGTCTTGGTGCTATCGTTACGACCCACAAACAAAGAAACAGTGAAGCCAATGGATGACGTCATTGTCACTCAGTCCAAAAAAATGTCGTCAAGTCAAATCAAACATCAAAACAATGCTCGTTTGCTTATTTGATGCCAAAGGCGTAGTTCATTCAGATTTTGTTCCCTCACATCAGACCGTCAATCAAACTTTTTATTTGGATGTTTTAAGAAGATTACGCAACAGTGTTAGTCAAAAAAGACTCGATTTGTGGCAAACAGGAGACTGGTTCTTCCTCCACGACAATGCACCTGCATACACAGCTATCTCGGTAAGGCAGTTTTTGGCTAAAAATCGGGTGGTTCCTTTTTTTTAACTGCTTAACGTCTCTTAACAGCGAGGTCTTTAGAGACGGGAAAGGATGGGGGGCAAGGAATGGGAAGGAATTCGGTCATGGCCTTTTGAAGGAAGCATCCCGGCATTTGCCTGGTGTGCACGTGGTTCCGCTGTTCCACGCACCTTACTCGCGTGACCTGGCTCCGTGCGACTTTTTCACGCATGAAAAGGGTCTTGAAATGACACCAATTTTACATTGTTGAGGTCAAGAATAAAAAGCGGCAGGAGCTGTCAGCCATTTCTAACGATGTCTACAGAAAATGTTTCGAATAGTGGAAGGACTGGTGGGACAAATGTATTAGTTGTAATGGAGAGTATTTTGAAGGGGATAAGGTTGTTTTGTAAAAATTTGAAATTATATAGCTTTTAAAAAATAATTCCTTTTTTTTGGGTACTGCTGAGAGAAGCACTGAAGGGTACTTCCGGTCGGTGCATTAAAATATGATATTCACTGTGTTGCGCTCACTATAAATCACCTTGTTTGCGCGTCTCCGCCCTGCAGTCGTTCAATCAGCACTATGTCACCAGCCGTGTCAGCTGATACGAGGCCTCGTGCCCGGGTCTCGCGTTTCATATCCGGCAGGCTCGCCTTCTTCGCCGCGGGAGGCGGCTCGCCTGAACAAATGAGAGTCGAACTACTTGCCAGGCAGGCTGGCACATGAGCCGTCGCGACAGCCGGGGGATATTTTGTGCAAAGTTGCGGGACGGGCTGTGAAGACGCTGAGTGGCTTTTGTGTCGTGCCGTAGAGCACTCCACGGAATGACCCGGCCCTCGACACCGCGCCGGCTGGCTGTGGCTCTGACGTCACTCAGACGACGGATGCTTGGCGGGGAGGAGAATGGCTGCTTACAGTAAGGTAAACAGAGGCAGATCTGGGGCCTTATAACGCAAACACGCGTCTGCACTGGAGTAATTAAAGCAAACAGGAAACTGATGTTCAATCCTAATGAATGCATCAGTCTGTTTCAACCCGCCAATAACTCGATATGGAAAACTGTTACAATTGTTTTCTTGTTTATTTCACGTTTCTGCCACCTCTATTTTCGAAAACTGACGTAAAAATCATATATCTGGAAGAAACAATACTTCACATAATTTGAAAAATGCCTAGTTATTTACTTCAGTGTTTAACGCAGACAATTGAAAATAAAAACATACTGTATATTGATTTGACATTTTAGTTTTTCCCGGCGTATTATCGAAATAAAAAACTCTCGGGTTTTGTGCCGGTTAATTGATTTATTTAGTTCTTTTTCTTTTAACAACGAGTCAGTCAGTGTCTTGTCGTTGTTTGTAAGAGTTAACCTGATGAAGGCAACAATGGCAGTTGCCGAAACGTTGTTAAAAGAAAAAGAACTAAATAAATCAATTAACCGGCAGAAAACCCGAGAGTTATTTATTTCATATATTGATTTGTTTAAAAGTTGCTTCTAAAATTAAAAACTAAAAATTTGGTAATATTTAATAGGCAGTCAACATTTTGCTTTCTTTAATTTTTACATAAATTTTTTATTACTATTTAGAAAATGACTTCTCTCTAAAATTGAGTTAAATCTCCAAGGAGAAATACAATTAGAATGAATTACAAATTTCCTCTGACAACATAGAGAAATACAAAATAGGTGCGATTAGATAATAAAATGTAGAAACTAGAATATATAGAAAGCAGTGGTAACAACATTTACATAAAAATATGTTCGCAAGTAAACTAGTGAGTCTATTGTGCTTATATTAATAATGCTTTTAGTGTTTAATAAGTTTATAAAAGTAACGAACTGTTAGTTTAAATAGGCCTACGTATGAGACCTTCAAGCGAAAGTAAGAAAAATAATTATTTTCTAACAGATTTCACTGAAACAATGATGTTTGCAAACAGGTTACAGAATTTCTTTTATTACTTTTATTACCTCTTTTACGAGTCCATAAACTATTGTTTTAAAATACGGTACTGTGAAGAAATAGTTTACTGGCAATGAACTGTAGTGATAATGCGAAGTAATACCTGTAAATCTGTATTGCTAAGAAGAAAAACAATAATGAAGTAACTAACTCTAAAACTATTTATTTGTTTCCATATTATTAAATCGGTGGCATGGAAATTAATGAGTACTTTCTAGTTTGGTTTTAAGTTTCCTGAACTCTAAAATATTTCATTTCTGTATGTGCAGTAAAGATGTAAATATGTAAATGATTTAATTTAAAAAAAAAACAATACATTGTACCTGATCGGTGGTTTGTTTAATATTTTTTTCCTTGGCGTGATACTAACATTAACTTCAATTGCAGTCCTTTAGTCGCTGTTCAGTGCCCGTAAAACATAATTTCACAAGTCGTCGCTACAGTCCTACAAGTTATGCCGACCTACTCGGCCGATTACGGGAAAAGGTTGCGGGCTCACACAGTAACAACAACGTGTAGATAGATATCAACAAACTACACTCTTTTAATAACGTGGAAACTGATACAGCTCGCCTAGGTGAAGCACCAGTGTTTAATAACCTAATTTGACCGTATTCTGAAGATATCACAGTTCGTAATTAGGAAAATTTTCAGGCCAACGTATACCAGCCGTATTACACTCGTTGAAGCACAGTTCTCATCACGTTACAGCCGTGACACAAACGTTTTGGAGTACCACCGATATTCAGTAAACAGTTACGCGGTTTTACTCTTGCGTAATCACTGCCACCCCTACACACACACACACACACACTAACAGTTCGGCAGCTAGCAAAAGACTCCCGCCATCTTTCCCTGCGATCTTCTCACGTTTACCAATATCGATATACCAGCGATACTGTTGTACCGTCACAGTGTCTTACCTGTAATTGTTACAATTCTTCAAATAAGCGTACAGGTTCTACGGAAAACGAGGAAGCTGAAAACGAACAACTTCGTTTTGTTTAGAAAAACGTTTATTACCTCTCAACATATTAATTAATAGTTCCACATAGGACATAAATGAGATAATTGGACTGACCGTTTGGAGTGACGTCATTTTCTCAGAAATCTTCATACATGCAAATTTTGACATTTTTTTGTCGTCAGTATTTATCAGTTTTTTCGATTTCCGTGCTCCATTTTAGGATTGCTGAAGATACAGTTTTCTACTAAAATGTTTCATAATATTGAAAATGGATATGAAGTTACACACAATTACAAAATTTATCTTTTTTAATTTTTCAAAACGACATTTTGTAGTCTTATATCCATCTTCTCTGTTTTTCATGTTATCACTATGTGTTCCCTGATCAGCACTGCTAACAACTAAAACATGAGAAACACAACATTTAATGAAAGCCATCCATGCTTGAGGCCAAACTAGATGCCTTAACAAAATATTTTATCTCCATCATTAGTACAATTGTCAACATAATGAACTAGCATTAGGTTCAACACGTTGCATGGAAACAATAACCAACAACTTCTGCCCATTGATGAATATTATTATATCATATCAATACAAAAAATTATAGGCTATTATTTCCTGTTTGTAATTACTTTTATGGCTTCATGATGTAAACAGTATATCAATATCGAATTATTGGTTGTCTGTTTGTTTAACCATCATGCTTTATCAGTAGGATTTCTTAAAACGTTTTTCTTATTTACGGAGCATTTGTTGTCAGTTAGAATAATAAATATAAAGTCTGCTAAAAAATTACTTGAAGGAGTGATATTACGTTGAAATATGTCTCAGAACAAATATTTCAGATCATTTAATTTTCCAAAACTATTTTTTTTAGAGCCGTTTCGATTTAGATAATAACAAGGGAGATACTAGCTATTGTTTGCTTGAAGTAGAATAGAACTGAGGATGACTACAGGCTGCGATAACGTGGTAATCCTTTGATCGTTACAAACCTTTGATTCTCTAAAACTATACCTTTCACTTCGTGGAATTTTAGTTCCCTGTTACTATGCGTTTTGCAGCAATAGTTAGTCCCTAGCAATGGCTTATGTTGAACTTTGTAGAAGTACATGTTCCTCCAACGACCAACGGTATATTACCTCTTAAAGGGTAAAATAACCTCAATATTTCTTCAACCATGCTGCTAACAATAAAATCTCATTGTACGTCGCAAACTCTCCAATTAACGATCATCCCACATCTTTAATTCCTTCAACAATTTGTAGTCTGGGATGGATTATATGTTTTATTCAGTTATTTATTTTTCATTAAGACGTACTTTATTTGATTAACTTCAGATATAAACTTCATCAGTTTCACGCTGTAAACATGAGATAAACGTAGCCACAAAAAAAAAAAAAAAAAAAAAAAAAAATGTTTCAGAGTGTTATTGTTTTGCAATCTTGTGCTTAGTGGTTTCGGGATTACGTTTCTATTATGGGACAAAGCAGAGGAATTTTCAGATAGTATTACTGAAGTACATTCATCTGGGAAAAAATTGAAACAACGGAGGAATATAAACTACTTAATATCGCAGCATAGGTTTTACTTTCAGCAATGTAATTACCACAGGGCTGGAGAACTCATCCCCTCCGCAAGCAGCCATAATGCCCCTCTTCCGAGCGTGTACGCAACCATTTAAACGCGCTGCATGACCCACCATAAAACAGGACACATTTCACCATTAATTGCACTTTGCTCTTATTGGCCGTAAATGAAGACCATTAACCTCGCTCTCCTCCGCTCACCGCAATTCGTTCCCATTGCGTCAGTAGCGTTTCTCAATCAGAATGAATTTCGTTTTTATGCAACACAATGAGGAATAGAACGCTGCTGTTCATATGTTTTCCTTTCTTCTTGTGGCTTCATAGACCGCAAAATTTACTATCTTATTACTAGCAGAGTTCCCGCGTTGCCCGGAATAATTGGCGTTGATTTACCCATACACTATTTTTATTCACGCAATGAGAAACGTGTACCAAGTTTCGTTCAATTCGCGCCATCCATTTCCAGAATTAAAGCAAACCTAGATTCACCCGCACCTTACAATGAAAGGAGTGAGTTGAAGTTGATTTACCCGTATACTGTTTTTATTCGTCCAAAAAGATTCATACATTCCAAGCTTCGTTGATTTCAAACTGACCATTTCAGGTACTAAACTAAACCGTGATTTAGCAGGACAGTTCTAAGAATGGGGTGGTTTGGATTATTTGATACGGAATGTCAGTTTTCATTTTAGTCCAGGTTACATTTCAACCTAATTACCTTAAGACGTTACGACATATTTATTTTAAAAATAATCTAACATTACCTGAAAACTGTGGAATCGATTTTGACCGAGTTTTAACAGTATCAAACATAAGATATGTCTCATCATGCTTACTTATCTGCTACTGGAGCTAAAACTTTTATCGGTATTGTACTTCATCTGAAACTCAAAATTAAAATATATTCCGTACCTGTAAAAATATTTGCGACGCCATTTTATTGTCAACAGAACGCTGAGGACGATTGCCAAAGACATTATAGTTGTGCTGACCACGGAGGAAAGAAATATATGGAGGAGAAGTGACGTTAAATCTGTGAAGACGGCTCTAAACTCTCGCGCATGCGCAGTGGCGGCAGCGGCGATATTGCGATCCCAAACAAATGCGAAGTTCACATTATGCTAGATGCTGTGATTATTTCATTTTGTAATGTGTGTAAGTGTTTTATAATGCCATCTTGTGTTGCATACGGTTGCACAAATAGGCAAGAGAGGAAAGAACCTGGAATATCATTTCATAAGTAAGTTGAATTCCAATTATCGTTGTTGAAGTGGGAAGTAGGAATTGCAAACTTTGATGCCTGTCTATAAATATTTAGTCATAGCACTCAATAGGATGACTTTGTTCTCAAATTTTTGTTGGTGCAGTGTAGAAAATCAGCATACCTTGCTATTTTGCACATAATAGACTAGCATTATTTTTTTTTAACGAGTATTGAAAATGAGATTTAAAGGGGTGTGGTTTACATCGCGATTCAATGAATTTAGTATTCCGCTTTCTTTCGTCACGTTGCAGTTTATACTGACAGGTGTATGATGAAATTAAATGTGTTAAATTATGCTATACAATCTAGGAATCTTGATGAAGCAAACGTTGTTGTTACCGCAAATACAGTTTGTGATTCAAATACGCGTGTGTGGGTGTGTCTACATAGTTTGATTCTGTAGCGGCAATTTAATGGAGATTTTGGTTAGGTTCTTAATGCAGTTTGTACCAGAATGGTTTTGTTGTTCCATAAGGGACAAAGAATTTATCTATTACTGTTAGTAATTTCATGAGAACCAAGTTAGTGACAAAACGTGTATCGCGATGGAAACTACTTCCAGCTATTCCCAATTAAGCTAACTATGTATGGTAACAAGATAACTATTTTTATTCAGGTCTAGCCCGCATTTCAACCTAACCACAAGTGGTAGTAAAAAAACTGAAATATTCATTCTGCATGTCCACCATGTAATTCATTGTGGCTTTGGCAGAATTAATTTTTGGTCAAGGCCGCATATCAACCCAATCCCAGTATATCCCGAAAACTAAGCAAGATATCGAAAAATTTTATTCTTTATTTTTGATTTGTCTTGTCATGTTACATAAGAATCGATGATTAACTTTGACTTTTGCGAAATTGTTCTTCTGCATTTCAACTCAAGACACCTCACTTTGGATACAGTATATCTCGAGAACTGGGCGAGATATCTAAAAAATTTATTCTTTATTTGTTGTTTGTCTCGTCTTTTTAAATAAGAATCCATCATCAAATTTGACTTTGACGATTTATTCTTCTGAATTTCATACAAAAACATTAAACGTTTGAGACAGAATATCTCGAAAACTAAACAGAATGTCAAAAAAAAAATATATATATTCTTCATTTTGTATTTGTCTCATCGAGTTACATAATAATCCATCACCAGATTGCGGCGTTACGCTTATCCTAGAGTCCCCTTGAGGTTTTTGTACATATACCCCGTGTCTGTATGGGTACGGCCTAGCCCCCCACTCTTCCTCCGTCCGGCGTCACTTCAATGCGTTGTGAAGGTCTCTTGCGTCGTCTCTATATATTTCTTTCCTCCATGGTGCTGACGGAGATTGTGATCAAAGAAAATCTCTGATGCTTTTTAGTTATTAGTTACTCGCATTCAATATGGCCATTTATGGCGTTTTAAAACTAATATCCTGAATTAAAGGAAGGAATACTTCAAGTTTTGTTTAGTTTGCAAAATAGTTATTATTATAAAGTTGTTGTTGTTTTCATTAAATGCTATGGTCAGAGACATTGTAGTTGTGTGTTTAGTTTGTAGTATGTAACATCTAATCCTTCCATATTTGAGATTTGTCACCATACGTTCAGAATTCCATTTAATGCTCATACATTATGTAACGTTGAAACATAAGACATGCGAAAGAACTGAATTGAGATTCTAAGCTTTAAAACGGTGAAAATACCATAGAAATCTGCCCAGTAGTTTCTCAGTTTTTATATCAATAAATTAAACCGGTTTTCTTTTTATAGATGTAGATAATGCACTTTTAAAAATATTATTATTAAAAATAACGGCAATAACACATGAATAGTAAGAACGTATTTTGTTTACTCAAACATTCCTAGCAGCGTAAAGTATAATCTTGGAATTTGATCATAGCCTTTTGTATGAACTATCCCGGCATTTGCCTAAAGTGATTTCGGGAAAGCATAATTTGGAATGCCGAATGATGATGTGAATACGCGTCCAGCCGAATGCCAAGTCCGATCGTAACCGAACACCCAACGATCTGGTTTGCTTTAAGCTATGAACTCCTGCAGTGATCCTTAACGTAAAGGTGTTGTTTAATCAGGATCTTATTAATATATTTTTATTATATATATATTGAATTTAGTTTATATTTTTTGGGGATCTTTTATTTTTTTGGTTCCGTAGAGGATGGGAATTGGAACCTTATTGCTGTCTCTATGCTGTCTGTCCGTCCTATGTGTCACAGAATAAATTGGAGATCTCAAAGTTGCAATTTTTATGTGTCGTATTGTATTGTATATAATCATTTTCAAAAGAAATATTTTATGGACATATGTTCCAGTAACATCATACCATTAAATTGATTTTTATCTCTTGCAGAATTCTTAATGCTTTTATCTGACACATTTAATGAGAATAAGATGGTGAAGCTAGAGAAAATTTTATTCACTTTTGTTCTAGAAGTATTTAAATTGACAAAAAAAAAAAAAAAAAAAAAAAAAAAAAAAAAAAAAAAAATGAATAGGAATAGAAAATTAATAAGAAAGTTACCTTTTCCACAGTATTATAAATTCCTAGTTTGCTGTAGAAGTAATTAATTACATATTATTCCCTAAAGACATTTTAGAGGCTATTTTAGAATAACAATAAGACTTATCTGTTGCAATTTCGATTTCACTAGTGAATAGCGGTACAAAAAATTTAAATTGTTGTTTGCCTTATTTCACAAGACACATTTAATACTCTTGTTTACATTAACATTGTTCGTCATTAGCTTGTTTGTATACATATAAAAGCATTGGTGTTATTAGTAAAGGCATATTTCACAGCAAGTCGATACTATGTCACCAGGTTGTAAATACCACATGAATTTACTTTATTAGCATTACTTACTTTATTAATATTAAAATGTAGATACATCTAACAGTTAATGAACTAAAAAAACAGTTCTGATTTTAATCGTTCTTTTGCCAACAAATATGGTTTTTTAGTATTAACGAAAATGGAAATTATAATATGAAAATTCTTAATAGCGTCTTAAGTATGGAGAAAGTTATCGTTATGTTATTTCTACCACCTCTATTTCAAACAAATACAATAAAGGAACGAAGTCTTTCTCGGCGTTGAGAATGGATGTAGTCTTCTCGGGAGACTAGCGAAGTAAGTAAGATGTTTCCACACGATATTTCGGCGATCTCAGACTCCGTCGCCATCTTCGACGGAGACTGAGATCGCCGAAATATCGCGTGGAAACATCTTACTTACTCGGGTAGTCTCCCGAGAAGACTACATCCAAATACAATAAAGTTTAAGCTAAAATTCGTTCTGTGCATTTAACAGTTTCTGTTTGGTGATGATATGTAGTGCATTTTCTTTACATCCTTGATTCTTCCTTAAATTTAAATATCAACGCAGAAGATGTGGAGCGGTAAGTATTTGGTCTCACTGTTGAGAATACGGCGTTGCTTAAAAGTAAAAGTTCCTATAGTCCCGACTTCCTAAGCCGTACGGTTGACTCGGTTAGAAATCTCTCGTCGACTCCACTACGATTGCCGCATAATCGACTGTGGATTGAGTCGCGACGGGATACATGGCCGCCATTACCACGGCTCATGTGTGCTATTAGATCGGACACATCGATTACGGGGTAATAGATCTGCCTCCGTGACACATTATGCGCAGCCGGGGACCCGGGCACAATTGAGGCGTCCTGCCTCGCTCCTAAATGCCTGCTTATTGGCCTGCCGCCCCGGGATAACACACATGCTGCAAAACCATTCTACAGCTCCAATCAGCGTCTCGGGTAGTACTGCCAGATGGCCGGAAATCCCTGGAATTTTGATTCCTGGTCCCGTGTCCATAAATTATGAGCTACTGTATACTAGTTTATTTCCCAAACTCAATTCACCACGATGACCAAGACGCCAAGCCAAGCATTCCGTACTCGCAGCGGGAGGATGGATTTACAAAAAGTTTGAGCTTTTTGTGCCTTAAATCAGAGGAATTGAAATCAACATGCAAAATACTCTTTGAATTTCTTGCGATATTGAAAATTCTAGTTGCAGATAACATTGATTCCCTTGACACAGAGTTCACATGTCTGAAGTTTTACCGAGCGTGGTGGGTGAACGGATTAACGTTCTGGCCTCGTATTCGGGAGAACGCGGGTTCGAATCCCCGTCCTGGCATCCAGATTTGGGTTATCCGTGATTTCCCCAAATCACTCCAGACGAATGCCGGGATGCTTCCTTCAAAAAGGCCATGGCCGAATTCCTTCCCGTTCCTTGTCTCCAGTCCCATCCCGCCTCTAATGACCTTAGCCGTCAACAAGGCGGAAAGCAATAAGTAAAAAAAAAAAACTGAAGTTGTTTTTGAGGTCCTTCCAAAAGACTTGCTAAACAACAAAATCTGGGCCAATTTCTTTAGAATAATCGTCGAGAGACGTAAAGCAGTAAAAAAAAAATGAATAAACGCTTCTAATGAATTTGTAAATTTAAAGAAATTTGTTGTTTTTGTTATGTCAAAAACAACAAGCAACAACCGTTGAACAATTTATGGACTAGTCGTAGAGAGCGAAACAGAATGTCCCTGGTTTTGATCAAGGCTGTGCTTCTAACTCAATCAATTTTGAGTAGTCTTACTCAGAAATTTCATCAGTTTTGCAAAGCAGTGACGGAGAAAAACTTGAGAAAAAGGCAAAAGCTAGTGACAAATATTTAAAAAACAAGAAGTTGATTAAGATTCATTTTGATTGATATTGTTTTTGATTTAGCCAAAGATAGGTGTTCAATTATTATTTGCTTGTTGATAATACCTGATGTTGATTTCATTAATTAGCCTAACAGAAGTGTTCATTTTTTGTTTGAGTTTAATATTTTTGAGATTTTGATTGACACCCGATGCTGGTTTTCTACAAAAGTATAAAAAAGCCTAAAAGAGGTACTCGATTTTCGTTTAAAGTTTAGTATTTTTCATTTTGATTATGCCACTAAAATACTTGTTAATCCCTGAAATGTCCCGGAAATTATAAGCCTGTATCTGGCAACCCTAGTCTCAGAGCAGCGGCCCAGGTAATCAATGTCTTCTTGGTAAAGCATTTGCTTACCTAGTACGAAAAATCCAAGACTTAGTCACCAAGAGTGGTGGGTGAGCGGTTAACACCCTGGCCTCGCATTCGGGAGGAAGGCGGCTCGAATCACCATCCGGGGATCCAGATTTGGGTTTTCCATGGTTTTCTCAAATCACTCCAGGAGAATGCCGGGATGCTTCGTTCAAAGGGCCATGGCCGAATTCCTTCCCGTTCCTTGTCGCCGGTCCCATTTCGCCACTAATGACTTCGACTTGAAAGAAGCGTAAAACCATAAGCAAAAAAAAAAAGTCAAGACTTAGTCGTTGGTTAACGAGTTGGTTTCCAACCTCAACTTGTATGGTGAAGTTAAAGAAGAAATACGAAGAAATGCACTATTTACTTAAGGAATGTGATACATTTAAACCATCCTTAATGCCCTCCTGTATCATAAAGTGTACGTTTCTTAACTAATAACTGTGCAACTACTGAACTGATTAATATTAATTGTACCATGGAGATAGCTTGTCTTCCGGAGAATAATTATAATTTCTCTTCAATTAGAAAAATATCTAATAATGACATATTAAAATAAGAGAATCATGAGAGACACGCATCAGTAAAAAAGTGTGTGAGACATGGTTATAGTCTGTCACGATTAATATCCATCTTATATGTAGAAGAAGCAATAAAGGAAGTGAAAGAAAGAACTGAATGGGGCTCAAATGTTCAAGGAGAAAAAATCAGTATGCTACGATTTGCTGATGACATTGTATTGTTAGCACAACAGGTTGAGTAAAGCAAGACAAAAGTGGTGAAATGTAGCAGAAGTGATACCAATAATAGTAGATTAAATATAAAAATAAGGTTCCGATACGATAGAAGAACTAAGTGAATTTTGCTACTTAGGAAGTAAAATTGCAACCGATGGCCGAAGCATGAATGATGTTAAAAGCAGAATAGTCCTATCAAAAACAGCCTTCATGGAAAAGAGATATCTTTTAGCTCCAAATATTTAATTTAATTTAATTGCAATGGAGCACACGCTCCGGTGGCAATTTCCCTACACACCCAACTTCCCCCTATCCTACAATCACCTACATTTGCCCTCTACAAATTTTAACTTTAAATTCTTTTAACGTTTTCGGTAGGTTATTCATCATTCCCCTTGGTAACTCATTCCAATCCCTGACACCCTTACCTAAAAAAGAAAACCTTCCCACACCCTTGTGCCTGAAATAGAGTGCCAGCTTGTGGTCATGGTCGTCTTTTCCCTTCCATGAACTACTTTTCATACCTACTGCAATATCTTTCCATGCCTCATCGCCAGTATACTGCCCTGTACACTCCCATTACCCTCCTCGTCCTCCTCCTGTCTTGCAATGAATCCCATTCCAGCTCCTTTATCATATCTGTCACTGATTGCATTCTGCGATAATTTCCAGAAACAAATCTAGCAGCCCTTCTTTGCACCTTCTCCAACTCCTGTATTTGATACTCACAATGTGGGTCCCATACTACACTACCATATTCGAGCAATGGTCTGACCAAAGTTTTGTAACCCAATTCCTTTACTTCTCTCGTGCATCCCCTCATCACTCTCTCCAACAAGTGCAGAACTTTGAAACCTTTTCCTACCACCTGTCCAATGTGTCCTGCCTAGTTAAGCTTGTTATCAAATGTCATGCCAAGATATTTACATTTCAAGTCTTCAGCAAGCAATTCTTTCCCCAACTTATATTCATAATTAACCTTTTGTTTTTTATTTGTGTATCTAATTAGCTGACTCTTCTTTCCATTTATCTTCATCCCATGTTTACCAACCAAACTAGATATGCTGTCCAGATCACCCTGCAACTGTTTACAGTCCTCTATCGTTTTGATCCTTTTATACAGCATTATGTCATCTGCAAACAATCTAATTTCTGATAGTAAACAATCAACACAATTATTCATTAGAATAATGAATAGCAATGGTCCCAATACGCTACCCTGCGGCACTCCCATTTTTACTTCAACTTCCTTTGATACCGCATTTCCCACCCTAACTTTCTGTTTTCTACCTTTCAAAAATTCTTCTACCCAGAAATCACTTTCTCATCCACTCCAATAGTTTTTTACCTTATTTACTACCATTTTGTGGCTTACTTTGTCAAACGCCTTTGAAATATTAATCTAGGATTCAGAAAGATGTTTCTGAAACTATATGTGTGGAGTACAGCACTTTATGTCAGCGAAGAAGGGACTTTAGGAATATCGGAAAGAAGGAAAGGTCCAGCATTTCAAATGTGGTGCTATAGAAGGATGCTGAAAATTAGGTGTACAGATTAATACGAAATCACCGAATTTTGAAAATGATGGATGAGAAAAGAAGTTTGTGGAAGAGTCTTACAGAAAGAAGAGACAGGGTGGTAGGTCATATTTTGAGACATGTAGGATTCATTAGTTTGTTATTGGAGGGAACAGTGGTTTGTAAAAAATGGAGAGGAAAACAGAGATTAGAATATATGTAGCAGATAACATAGGACGTGGGTTGTGAGGGGTATATTGAGATGAAAAGTTTAACTTAAGAGAGGAAGGGCTGAAGGTTTGTATCAAACCATTTGAGAGACTGATGACAGCAAATAATAATAATAATAAAAACTTCTGTGTTTACTTACATTAAACCATACCCCTTTAGAGATAGACAGAACAAAAATATATTTATATGGTTGATACACTTCAGTTACGTTAAAACCGGAAAGGGACGTACAAACATGATGGAATTACTGATGATTATAGTGTGAATTGTAAGCTATTGATGTATGTCTTTATAAAATACAATTGTAATCTGGTAGAACTGGCAGACTTTTGGACGCCTCAAAGAAATTGATTGCGAGATGTCTGCACTGAACCTGTATTTTTAATGGACGTAGGACCTAGTATTAGCGATGTTTCAGGTAGGAATTTCTGGTATTTTTGGCTTAAAGGCAACTTAAAGTCGTTGTGTGCAGTAATGCTATCCCCCAACAACGTTGCACCAACGTCAGATTATGTAATTGCTAGTATAAAATTAATTTAATTTTGACCAATTACCAAAATTTCTAAATTTTCGAGTTTACTAAACGGTTTGGTGATGGAATCTTCTTCCCAAATTGTGTATTTTTAAATCGGTTCATTCCCAGTCCAGTACGAGTTCGTCACCTCTGTTTTTTGTCACTACCATGCATTACGTAGGTGACTTGTTGCGTATATGGCCTGGATTTAGTAACAGTTTCTTCAAGACTTCAATTAGTTCAGTTTAATTTGACAATCATACCAGAAAGGTAGGAGTTTCGTGTTCCCAGTTGAAACAAATATCACATCTCCTCAGTACTAACTGAAGGAGTGTTTTATAATCTTGCGCGTTTAGTTTATTCTAGTTGTTGGAGCAACAGTCATGAGATAATAACTAACATGATTCGCGATTATAATTGCTATGGGATTTTCATTATGCTTCATACTCCATTTATCAGTTAATTAAGTTTTTTGTTGATATGCTTATCGCATCGTCATTTATTTTGCTGAAATATTTTCATTTTGTGCACTAACTGTCCGAAATAATACTAAACACAGTCTTAAACATTTAGTAAAGCATCCGAAGAGGATATGTGTTGATTTTACAGTTTTCATAGTCAATTATCAAATGGCTGCTAAAGCATAATCCATTTACCATGTATTTTTCTTTTGTTGTAATACAGTGTGGTGGTGGTAGAAATCATCTGACCTGTTGGTGGACTGTTAACTCTAGGACCAGGAGTTCAATCCCCGCTTTTACCATCCAGATTTCGATTTTTCACAGTTTTCCCAAATCACGCTCGCTGAATGCCGGAATGGCACATTACTTCCCGTTCCTTGACTAAAGTTCTCTCCCAGCTATATTCCCATGTAATTATTCCGGGATGTCTACATCTAACACCAGTGAAAAGGCTATACTGTCTGCTTGCCATAGACACTCTAAAAATTCAAAGCGTTTTAAAGGTCAATTAAGAAAATAGTCAACCAATGAAATTTCATACCAACCTCGGTTTGAATACCAAACGTAACACGGACGAATCTGATCAAGATAGTATTTCTCCATTTCTGCTGAGATACTTACAGAAATATTTCAATAAACTAATGTTCAAAGAACTAAAAGAGTGGTTGATACCAGACTACCAGTTCCCTATACCTCTCTTCCATTGAGCCCATGGTGTAACATTTATGTCTGACTCTATTTGTATATTACTTTTTTCCCTCTATGCTTAGTAAATAATTAATTTTGTGCAGTGTTGTTATAGACCATTTTTCCGCAGTTGCTCCTTAAATTAAATGTTAAAATGACGCCAATGCAACTGTATTTGTAACTTTACTGCCGTACGCGATTCGCCTCTCTTCGAGGCATCATCAGCAACGAATATTAGTGGATTTTAGTATAGTAACCACACATCTTCGCTTTTCTCCAAAGTATGTTTCTGTTACAGCCATTTGTCTTTGCTGTTGTGTACAGGATAAAGAAGACGCAATGTTTATATCCTGTACACAACAGCAAAGACAAATGGCTGTAACGGAAACATGCTTTGGAGAAAAAGCAAAGATGTGTGGTTACTATCCTGAAACCAACCAAAATTCGTCGCTGATGATGCCTCGATGAGAGACGAAACGCGTACGGCAATAAAGCTACAAATACAGTTGCATTGGTGTCGTTTTATCGTTTAAATTAATTTTGTACTCCTGTAGTATGACTAATTTATTGTAATGAAATGTGAATAGCGTTACATAGATTGTAGTATGTGTAGTGGACGGGGTAGTAACAATATCTTAGTTTGTAAGGCTTGTAATAATGTATCTTTGGTTGTGTGGAGTGTGGTCGCGTGCTTGTGCGGGAAGGCTCGCGTATGAGCTCCGCGAGTCGCATTTGTTGAGGGTATAATCAGATAACGTTATGCTGAGCAATTTATAATGTGTATAAGAACGAAGTCTTTCTCGGCGTTGAGAATGTATAAACTGCTCTCGGGTGACTAGCCGAGTCAAGAGTGCGTTGCTACACGATATTTCGGCGACTAGATTCATTGCCGCCATCTTCTGGTGAAGTGCCGTGTGCAGCGGAAAGGCTAGAACTTATAGCCTTTCCGCTGCACACGGCATTTCACCAGAAGATGGCGGCAATGATTCTAGTCGCCGAAATATCGTGTAGCAACGCACTCTTGACTCGGCTAGTCACCCGAGAGCAGTTTATACAATTTATAATGTGTCTAACGTTAAATTGCGATCTAAGAGTATTAACTTGAATGTCAGTGTTGTAAAACTGTGTTTGATTTCTAGACGCTAGTTTAAGAAATCCTGAACATAGTGAGCATATTTGTTATGACGATATTAATTGAAATTTGGTGATTAAAAACAAGAGCTGTTTGGCTTGCAGTGTTAGAAGTGGATAGAGGTCCAGCCACACACAAAACGCCGAAGGTAATTAGCAGCTTACAATGGACGGATAGGCTCCAGTCTAGAGTGATGAGGTATAGGATCAACGAGCAGACGAGGGGCTTCCATGCGAAATCCACGCTGTCAGTATGCGGTGAAGAGGCGACTACATAACTTCTACTTCAAAGCAGATTATGTGCAACCAGTTGCATAGCCGAAGGTATGGTCCAGGCCACACGGCATGGACTTCAGCAGGACAAAACTTGTCCATCAGTCTTAATCTTGCCGTGTCTCCAGTTGTTATTCTTTTCTTGTCTATCCTTTGTTTAAGATATTTGCTACATGCTTCCAACATGATAAACAAAATTGGTTGGAAAATTTTTAGATTTCCTGTAGGAAAGCTAAGAAGATGGTTGTTAGACTGTAATACATTACTTACCAGACAAGCATAGTGGCAGCGGTTAACTTCCTGTTTCCTAGGAAACAACAGTTATATTAAATCATTATTGAAATACAGTATATTGGAGTCAAGATACCAAAAGGAATAAGAGTAAGTCTTGCAAGAATAATGACAAAAGCAGATTAGCGATTGAGGATAGAATCGTCTTCATAAAGAGAAATTCGTTTGTTTTAAACATTCTTCCATTTACCATAAAGAACTTAACTGAGGGATGTGTATGGAATTCATCTTATGGAAGCGATCACTGGACTCTTTAAGAAACAAATAATAATAAAACATTCTAAAGGAAAAAAAATCTACCGATAGGATAAGTAATCAACATTTTACGGAGTTTGTGATATCTAAAAGAAGACACCAAATGCTTGGTCACATTTTGAGACGTGTGACCAACCGTCTTGTGGACTGCGTAATTTTTTAGTAGAGAGAACAGTCGAAGCAAGGAATTATTGCGGAATGCAAAGATTAAAATATATGAAGCAGGTAAGTGATGACGTAGATTGTAATAACTATGGTGAGATGAATAGATTAGGTAGGATAGGAAAAGGGTAGAGGATTCCTTCAAACCAGTCAAGACGATTTTGACGAGGACCATGGTGATGTTACTATTTTCGATGATTGTCATGGTGATGGAAAGTTTTCGGTGATCCGATAAAATTACACTGTACCACATTTTCGATTACCTCGTTCGTCGATTGAAACTTTTCTTCCTGCTGAAAGATTGTTTTTTTGTGAATATTAGTGTGAACATGCGCCAGTCAATGTGACATTCTGTAAGTCTTATGATGGGAAGGTTCTGGATCACTTTGATCTTTACAGTGTAACGTGACGTCTCCGGATGTCTTATTTTAAAACATAGGAATTTAATTTTAATAATCTCAGCTATCATAAATTCGACAATTTAGAATTTATTGAAAATGGAAAGGGTTGTTTAACTAAAACGCATAACAGAATTTATAAATCTAAAATTTCTATAAACTGGCCATTTAATTTTTCAACTCAATTAAACCATGCACAATGGTTATTGAAACTACGTTGAAGACAATGGCGAGTAAATACTACGACCTTGCCTTTACTACAGATGAGCATCGGTGAAATACAAGTACAGACATTCAAAATGATCGTATCATTTAGACCAGCAATTAAACCTTTACAATAAACAAACAAATTGATTAATCGAAGAAATGACAAAGGAACGGCGTTGATTTTAAAGACAAAAGGTCGTTTGAAATTTATGCTCCGGCTAAATTCATGACTATTCGGCAGATTGAGTGAGACTTTCTTATCTGCGAGTTTCCTCGCCAGGGCTGATATATGGGAAGAGAGCTTGTTCGAATTTTATGCAGTTTAGAGTAGGCGTGCGAGATATTTAAACCATAAGTCAGCACCGGGGTGGGTACGCCAACACCTCGATCTTGGTTCAAACCACACTAGTGTCAGTGTGGACTTGAACACTTATAATTCTGTACTGGTCGCCTCTCGACCGCTGCCAGCTCGTCTCAATGACCTCTCTCCTCAAGAGTCATCGGTCGAGTCCCCATCCAGACGGCACCTTCCTACTTTGCAGACTCTGGGATTCATTACGCTTCTCCGTACTCTCTGAGTCGGACTCAATCCCGTTTCATCTGAGCCTCTCAACTCTCTGGATACGTCCAGACACAGAAAAATGTTTTAAACAAAATAGTAACTAATATTAACTAATTTTGATATTGGAGGATCACAATCATACCTCCCCCACACATCATCTTTCTTCACTCAGACTTATTCTGATTGGCTGCGAGCTTCCCTCGCTTTTTCATTGCTCGTCGGAGCAGGGTAACCTGCTCGTGAGAGGTCGATAACACACCGTGTCTGCACTTGAGCTCGTAATATGATTCGTCACGGAGAATTCTTGACAGGTTGTCAGGCGCCTTAAAGCTTTACAACTCTGAGCTCTGCGCGTACCAGTTCGACACAGTCCATTCACAGATGTTTATTCAAACGAGCGCACAGCTGACTATAGCCTGTCCAAGCGTTCTTCCGAGAATCCGCCTGGCATATGGCCACTGACGGGAGTCGTGGTCCTTCGCTCACTGGTGGGCCCTAACAGAACACTATCTTTCACGTGGACCACCACGTAATGAGTTTATCGGTTCTGCACGTACATTAATAAAGTGATTGTGACGTTATCATAACATTACAACAGTGACCACATATGAAAACTAAGTATGACCTTCCCACCTCTGGCGTAAACAAAACTTGTATTTAATTTTTTTTTTTAATGGTAATATTGATAGTATTAAATATTACTGCGTTACATTATAACTGGTTCGGATTCCACGTTAAACTGTAGGTCCCAGAGGAAAGGAACTGGCCGTCCTATCTCTGACACAATAGCTTAGTATGCCTCCTTCGGGAGGATTTCGGGTTGTGCACTAAGTTAGTATACACTACAACAGTCCAACTCTATATTAATTACAACAAACACTGGATATCAACGGGATTTTGTTGCTGTATTCACGTTTACGAACAAGCTTGGCAGCAAACCATTTCATTCCCAAATCTTCTGTTAAAATTCTCTGAACCGAGCTCCAAGATAACCCTCTAATCTCTGACAGTTGATCAATTGTTTGTCGTCGGTCTGAGAGCACAAGCTCTCGAACTTTTTCTCACATTTTCGACGATTCGGGCAGTTGATGGACGTACAGAACGAGATTTGCCATCAATCTACATGACGCCATTTTTAAACCGAGCCAACTACTCGTATATTTGAGTTTTTCCCTTAGCGACATCTTTGTAAGTTGATATCAATATTAAAATAGTTTCAGCAGCATTTTTACTATAAAAGAAAATTTCACAGCTGCACGTTGTTGACTTAAACTTGCCATCAACAAAAATGAAACAATAACAAAACAGTGGTATCAAAAACAAACACTGCAGGTTAACAGAACAAGCCAAGTCAACAACACAGGTGGCACTGAACTGACAATGAGTTGAGCTATAAACGCCTAGCGGCAGAAATGCGTAGTACACAAGCTCCGTATACGGCAATGCTATTCCGCTTAATTACGGCAACCCCATCGTATTCTGAAATCTACATCCGAGTTTTGTTATCAGCTCGCTATTCTATGACGTTTGGGCATAAATTGCTTCTCTAAGTTGCATATTAATTCAGCTTATTATCTTTTAATCCTCAAAAAGAAGTCCCATTCCACTTAACTCGTTAAAAAAGTAAATAAAAGAAACCTTGTGGATCTGCACAGTATCACGAAACAACCATTACAGAACTGTTTCCTTTGAACACAATTATTCTGTACTCTGAAGGAAACTCTTCTTATGAAATCCACAGTTTAGATGCTGGTGAAAATGCAGCGTAACCACTTACCACAAAGCAGCTGTTTCTGAATCCCACATGCATGACAGCTAGATTAGACAGTAAGGCATTGTTCTTCTGGTAACAGCCACTCCAGCAGGGCCGCTGTTCTATCCGCGGCGCCCTCTGCAGGGGGTGAGCACCCTCACAGCTGAGCGACTTGCCGGAGCCCCTTTGATGTTCCGACCGCCCACTTCCGCTTGTCTGTCCCTGTCCCGACGGAAATATCCGCCTCCAGCCACTCCCCATAATCGCGTAGTATTTTATTTATTTATTTTAATGGCATTTGGAAATTCTCCTTACAGCCAGCCTCATATCATTATAATACTTGCATCAGTGATCAATAGCAGCATAAGACTGAAATAGGAATACACTTATTTTCACCATTGATAACACATCCAAAGCCAACGCCAAACTGTGATATGGTATCATACACAATATAAAGACACAATTACATCTATAGTATATATAAGCAATTCAATACCATTAAACATAATTTGACCACACAAAGATACGGCATTCATGTTTCAACACTCGGTACCACTGCACAGACATACCGCAGCCATACCGCAACATAGTATAATATGAAATTCAACAATGCAATCTCACACACATCACAACAATACAATTAGAGTATAATGTTTACACAAAAATGTGACACATTTCAACACAGAGCGTCACTCCACAGTCATACCGCATCTAGACCACAATACAATATACAATATAACAACGCAATCGCATTAACTCTGTACACAACGTGGTTAAAATATAGTATGATATAATATAAAATATAATATATACAATGTGATTACAGAATTACAAGATCAAAACAATAACACTAAATCTTGATGTTGTTCTCTTCCAGGAACCTCGTTATTATTTTATAGATGGTAACATCTTCCAGAGCAGGAGGTGGGTAACGTTTATTGGTAATTGTATTCCTAATCCCACAAGTTCTTGAATGAGCTGTGTGCTCTCCCGCCATTTTTCCTTGCAGGCAAAGAGGAGGTGGTTGGGTTCGCATATGCTGCTTCCATCGCATGTGCAGGTTGGGGTGGTCAGTGAATTAATACGGTGTAAGTGTTTTGGGAAGAAGCCATGATTGAATTTTAGTCTGCTAATGGTGACAATTGTTTTTCTTGGTACGTAATTCGTTTGATGCCACTGCGATTTAGGAATTGTTGGATGTATGGTGCCGTAATGTTTTCCTTTTGTTTTTATTGTTTCTTCCCACGATGTTTCCCACAGTTGTTTTCCCTTGGCGCGCAGGATGGACAGGAGATCAGTCGTCTTGATATATGGATATGTTGTACCGTCGGAGGCTGCCGACTTAGCCAACTGATCCGCTCTTTCGTTGCCGTAAATTCCCGTGTGCGCTTTTATCCAGATAAAGATGGTCCGTTTTCCTATTTCTTCTAGTTCCCTGACACTTTCCAGGATTTGGTACGTTAAGGGGCATCTCCACGCATTATTATTAAGATGGTGTAGAGATTCGAGGACACTTCGAGAGTCAGATAGTATGATCACTGTATTGGAGCTGGTGCTCTTGGCATATTCTAATCCCTTGAGTATGGCAACCATTTCGGCGGTATATATCGTCGCTTCGCTGTGGAGTTTATACATCGATTCGACTCGTGCGTGCATATCCACGAAGGCACAGCCTACTGTGCTGCCGATCTTTGAACCATCGGTGTAAATGTGTACACTATTTTCGTATTGCGCAAGAGTTTCCAATAACAGGCTTGTGTTCCGTTCTGTATTTTCTGTGAATGGTATGTCCAAGTTCATCTCCATTTTGATTATCGTCGATTTGTATGAGCCTTCAAAGCAAGGCATTCTGCTTGAGGAAATGATTATAGGTTGGTATTGAACTAAGTCGATGTATGTTGTAGCGAGCAGTGGTATTTTTTTTCCTACGCCAGTAACTGTCCAAAGTGGTTCTGTGCGCCAGTGTCTCTAATACATCTATTAAGGGATTGTTTCGGAACTGCATGATCTTTGAGATGAATTTCCCACATAGGTAGTATCGTCGGATGTTCAGTGGAGGTTCCATGGCTTCTACCAAGAGTGCGTTTGTGGGTGTAGAGCGCATTGCGCCGAAACATATGCGCAGTGCTTTGTATTGAACCTTATCTATTTTGTTGAGCAGAGTTTCAGCTGCAGAGCTATAACAGAGGCACCCATAGTCAATTATCGGACGCACCAAAGCTCTGTAGAGGAGTAAGAGTATTTTCGGGTCAGCTCCCCACCAGCAGCCACTTGTTGCACGCAGCAGATTGATAGCCTTCTCACATTTGTCTATCATGTATGTTATATGTGGACCCCAGCTAAGTTTGGCGTCTATTTGCATGCCCAAGTATTTTATTACCTTTTTGTTTGGAAATAGGTATGGCCCAAGTCGTACAGATTCCATTTGTTGTAATCGGTGTCTCGTGTATATTACTACTGCTGATTTTTCTGGTGCAATCTGCATCCCATTATCTTGCAACCATTTGTTTAATCTTTCCATCGCTGTACTAAGCAATTTTATGCATTCCGTCAGCGTTTCGCCTTCTGCGTATATGCATATGTCATCTGCATATTGTAGTATGTACACTCCCCTGGGTAGTATTTTGGCCAGGTCATACGTGTATATATTGAAGAGGATCGGTGATAGAATCGATCCTTGCGGCAGACCCTGGCTCGTGTGTCGCGGTCCTATTGTAACTCCTTTGTGTTTAATTATCAGTATTCTGTCCTGCAGCATTGATATTAGGTTGTAAGTAAAGGTTGCGGAGAAGCCCATGTTCTGCATCTTCCCCGCCAGTAGCTCGAGGTTGACATTGTCATAGGCGCTATTGATGTCAGTATAGAGGGCTATGAGATATCGGTTTCTACTTAGGCTGGATTGGATGTCTGTGACAAGTCTTACTAGTAGGTCATTGCTGCCTCTACCGCGTCTGTACGCCCACTGGTGGTCTGGCAGAAGGTCATTGTGTTCGGCAAACCATTCGATCCTATTCTTCACCATCCTCTCCAGTTGTTTATATGGGCATGGCAATAGTGCTATTGGCCTGTAGGATGTGGCTATTGACGGGTTTTTACCCGGCTTCAGGATCGGGATGATTCTCGAAATTTTTAATCCTGCAATCTGTTGTCTTTTATTCCAGACATTGTTTAGAACTTTTAGGAGCATCTTTTTCCCTCGTAATGGTAAGTGTCCGATCATTCTGTAGTGGACGTTGTCTATTCCTGGCGCCGTGTTATTGGAATTCTTGGACGCTTTTTCAAATTCTTCCATGTTAAAAGGTCTTGACATGGGGTCGCTAGCTTCATCTTCAGGTGGGGAGTTGCAGATTGGGTTGGCGGAAGGAGGTGCTAATGTTGTTAGTATTTGCTCCAGCATTTCCGTGCTTATGTTCGACGTCGGGTGCACTGTTTCAGTTGATCGTTTATAGTTTTTGACTTTTGTCCATATGGTGGTAATTGGGGTGTTTCTATTGATTGATGCGCAGAAATTTTTCCAACCTTCTTTCTTCATCTGTTTCAATGTTCTTTTTGTACGAGCTTGTGCTTTGTTTAACTCTATGAAATTTTCCATGTTGCATGCATCTACGATATTTTCGGAGGCGCGTCTCTCCTCTCTTGAATAGCCTTCTCGCATTCCTCGTTCCACCATGGTGGGTGGTTCCTGGTAGTGTTCATTTCTTTTGTTTCTTTGGGGTATGCCTTGTTTGGCCGCATGGTTTATAACCCGGATCAGGCTGTTATAGTTTTCCTCTGTCACTCCACCATCGTTTAGGTTGTTTAACTGTGTCGCAGCAGTATCAGTGTATACGTTCCAATTTGCGTTCCTGATATTCCATTTGTGGCCTGATGTTGCCTGAGGTTTTTTGCTGGGTTGATTTAGTCTCATGGTGATCAAAATCGGGTAGTGATCTGATCCCAGAGGCTCGTGGATCACTCTGTGATCGAGCAATGCTGCAATATTCGAGGAGGCCAATGCAATGTCCACTACTGATTTACGTTCCGTCGGGTTACAGATTCTTGTAGCTGTGCCGTCATTAAGTATAACTAGATTTTCTTCTTCTGTTATCTCTATTATTATTCGGCCAAGATGATTTGTTTTTCCGCTCCCCCAAGCACTGTTGTGCGCATTCAGATCTCCGGTGATAATATATGGGCTGGGTAGTTTTTGTAATAGCCTTAATTGAGGTTTTGTGAGAGCCGTGTTGGGCGGTCGATATATCGTCGCTATTGTCAGCCAGGTATTGTTAACTCTTAAGGAGATGGCGCAGGCTTCAATCGGTAGTCCTGTGGTGTCAAGTTGCACTGTGTTGTACGTCATTCCCTCTCTGACGAAGATAGCAGTTCCTCCATATCCGTCATCACGATCACAACGAATGATGCTGTAGCTTTTAATACTCATGCTGTCAGTTGGTTTCAGCCATGTTTCGGCGACTGTGGCAATATCTACGTCGTGCGCTCTTAATGCCTGTTCAAGACTTTCCTTATTAGATTTTAGTGAACGGGCGTTCCATTGTAGCATTGTAATCTGTCGTCCTTGGGCCATAGATTTCCTGGGAGAGGTTTAGTTCAAACCAATTACAAGATGTCGCCAACTTAGGTTCTGTAGTGAAGCTTTCTCTGTTTGGCAATAGCGACCAGGAATTCAATTGCGGTATTTTTATTTGATGTGCGATTTTAATGTCACATAAGATGTTTTCCATTGTTGGAGGATTTAAGCTCCGATGGTAGTTAATAGTTCCTGTAGTTTAGTGCCAATGAGTGTCGGGTCTATTATGCCACTGGTTTTGGTTTCTTCTAGTATAGAGATAATGAAGATCAAGAGCTTTTCAACCAGTGGGGAGGATTTATTGGAGGGTGGGATAGTTTCTGTGCTCTCTTTGCCATAGGTTGACTCTAAAGGTGTTGGTTGAATTGTAGTTTCATGGTGGTTGTTTATTATTGGGCTTAAAGGACCATCACTTCTCCAAAATAAATGTCTGGGAATTGTTATTCTATTTCCTGCTACATTTGATTGGGTCGAGTTTCCTTTTAGGCGGCTGCGTGGAGCTGTTTGGCGGAAATCATAGCGGCTTCCGACTTCACGTGCTTGAGAGCTGCTACCATCATAGGCTACGATGGGGCTTGGAGGCAAGGTTTGCGGAACGACTTGTTTGGCAGCTATAGAATAGGAATTTGCTCCGGTGGTTGCTGACCCATTTGTACAAGTTGAGGGCTGGATGCTGCTATGTTCGCGTATGAACGCGGGTATGTTAATTGTGGCCAGTATTGGGGACTATTGGCTACCAAAGTTTGTTTCCTTTCAGCTCGCTGTCTATATTCCGGGCAAGAACGGTCGGTGGACAAGTGGTGTCCTTGACAGTAAATGCAACTTAGCTGGTTTTCTGATGTACAATCTTTGAGATTATGGGGGCCTGCACATCTGCTGCAACGAGGTTGGCTTTTGCACTGTGATTGACTGTGATTATATCTAAGACAACGGTAACACTGTAATACAGGTGGCACATAGGGTTGGACTTCGCAACGCATGCCATATAAGTAAACGTATTGCGGTAATACTTGGGACTGGAAGGTTAACACACATACAGGTAGGGGGCGGTACTGAGTGCCACTATCCGATGGGACTTTTTTTGTGAATCTTCTGACTTTCAGTACGGGGAAGGGAGAAACTATTTCACTAATTATTTCGTCTGTGGACAGTGAGGTGTCAATGTTTCGAATCACTCCCTGCTTCCTCGTCATGTAGTACGGGATGTACGCCTCTAAGTTGTTGTCTTTAAGTGATTTTAGTTCCACCAAGGAGTTTGCGGAGGCACTAGATTTAGCTTCAATTCTAATTCTGTTGCGCCCTGCTGAAGTTATGTTACTGATTTCTGATCTTAGGTGGTTGTTCTGGCAGAAAAGTATTTTTCCAACAGACATAGGATGGAGTCTGCCTATGTTGCTGTTAGTGCTTTCGACCATCACATAGTAAGGGCCATTGTCAGTAAGTGAATATCTATTGTCTTGGCTACTTTGATTTGAGGGGTAGTCAGATTTGTCATAGTTACTGGATGGGTCCAGGTATGGCTGCGATGTTGACATAGGGGTTAGGTTTGTCACGTTCGGGGATATCTTTTCATTAACTAATGAATCATTTACATTGATAGGTTGCGGGACTTTTGCAGTAAGTTCTAGGTTATTTTGACACTGGTCTTTTTGCTTCGCGCGTTTACTCACTGGTGATGACTGGTTAATCTTCTGAGGTGAGCGTGATCTTGGGCGGGATCGCGATGCCACTTTTTGTGTCTGGCGAGGCTGCTGTTGCTCTGTTAGATCTCCGACCTGGTCGTACTGCATCTCTTCCGTTGCCATATGTGGGAGTCGTTCGGCGTATGATGGTTCTTGTACAGGCTGCATCTGGATGCCAAGATTTTTTCCGGTGTCTTGAAATGTAGGAGGTGTCTGAGAATCTTCGATGTCGAAGAGAGGATCGAAAGTTGGGTTTTGCATCGTATAGTACGTGTGTAATGCCGCGCCCACTGCCTGGCTGGTCGACGGAATCGTTCCAGAGGCCTCAGCCAAGCGTTCCGAGACTGCGTCTCTGGAGCACTACGCTGTTGGCTACCGTGTATTAACGTCCTTTTTCGCGTTAGTTGACCACTATTGTTTTAACACTTAAAATAGACAGTCGATAAATTCACTAACACACACTGTACCGATTAGTGAAATCCAATCACTTGGTAAACACCACTCGACACTGCTCGCGCGTAAACACGGAAGTGAACCGAACTGTGCGATGGCTCAGAGTAGACTGAATCGCGTAGTAGGTGCTCGCCACATCTAAAAACGTGACTTCTTTATGATAACTATCTTTCACAAAACGTGTTAGCTGGTTCGGGTACCTACCTCTCTATTAATCCCTCAATCACTGGTTGTTTGTATTATGTAATGTAGTACTAAAAACTTAAAGCGTGTCGTTGTTTGAAAATATTTTATTTTTTAAATGTTCGCTGAGACTTCTTGCTCAAGTGAAAACTACTGTTTCCTTGCTTAAATGAAAACCACGCAACAGAAGAAAAGTAAAATAACGAACAGGACAGTCAGTTTTATAAAGCATATAAAACAAATTGCTTCTATTTTAATTGTAACCTGATTTAGTTGGTTACAACTGAACGAAGTGGGAGAGCGCTTAACGCTCTGGCATAAGTGACAGTTCGGGAGGACTCGGGTTCGAATCCCCGTACGGGCATCTACATTTGGGTTTTCCATGGTTTCCCCTCGTCACTACAGGAGAATGCCGGGATGCTTCCTTCAAAAGGCGATGGCAGAATTCCTTCCCATTCATTGTCCTCAGTCCTTTCCCGCCTCTAATTACCTCGACGTTGACGAGGAGTAAAGCCATAAGTAAAAAAAAAAAATTGCTTTCATTTCGTAGTGCAGTTAACGAAACATAAGTATTATGGAGTCGGCAGCTACACATTTAATATACTTATAGACTTAATGCAACTTCAGTTTACTTAGAAAAAAAAAAAAGGAGGAGAATTTGCAAACAAATTAAATAAGCCAAGTAAACTTTTATAATAGTCTGAACTCTTATATTTAATTTTTCTATCATTTTCTGACTCTTCGCTTCAAATTTTTATCTGCCGGTTAAATAAACAGTTCAAAATAGTTCCATAAAATATTCACATCAATGAAGCCATAATCATGTCTCCTTGAATAGTTGCATTCATGTTACGCAAAATTCCCACTTGCCTTCAAAATTTTTATCTCGTTTCCTGCTACATTATTTCACACAAAATTGCGCCTCTGAATATCTTCACTCTTCTGAATAATCCACTGTTGTTTCCATGAGCGACAACTTAAATCTTTTGTAGTAAATGACGAACAGACTTACAATCTTAACATTTCTTCCCCACGTAAACCAATCTTGGTTAAATGACAACGAACAATTTAAATATGAATAAGGTTCTGCCGAATAACATCTGTATAACTGTGAAGCTAAGTGGCCCTCAATGCCACACTACATTTCGTCGCCCTTTCAGACATAGAATTTGACACCGGATTTCAGACAATATTCTGAGCGCTCAATAAATCTGAAATGCTTTACCACGAAGCAAATCAATACTAGACCTTTCTGATAAGACCTGGGCTGCTCTCGACAGAGTTAGGTCTGACCATGGCAGATCTGCTCAGCTCTGTACACATGGGGAATGAGAGATGCACCGAATTGCGACTGTGGTGAGGAAGAACAAACCGTAGGTCATGTGACTTTCGATTGGCCACTTCGAGCCTTCAGGGGATCACCGAAGGACTTCATACATATTTCAATTAAAACTCTACATTGGCTGTACTATGTCGATTTTGAATTTTAACAATAATTTAATGATGCATTTTATTAGGGTGAAACAATTTTATATGATATAAATAAATACAATTTTTCTCGGCGTTGTTTGTTTATAAACGTTTCTCGGGAAACAAACCGAGTAATATTATTATTGATACACAATATTCCGGCGACATAAATCTCCTTTGTAATTTTCAGGTGCAGTTGTAATCCTTGAAGTTTGCCTTTAGCACGTTGTTTAAAAACTGGCATGGCAACGACTGTGTTGCGGTAAAATTATTTGCTCACATGTCAATTGGGAACAGTTACAGACTTTCATAAGTCCATTTATTATGTATAAAGTAAAGATCTCTGACTCCATTAGACGCCCGCTGAACACATAAGCAGAGCCTCAATAACAGGAATCCATGCATCACTTATCTGGAACCCACAGTCCCGGTTAACCAGATCAGACACGAGGCGAATTTCAAACGCTTCTGAAAAGACGCTGTCCCAGAAGCCTCTCGCATGTGCCAGTGCCTTAGTTGATTCGAAATCGAATCCATGTCCTTCTTCCAAACTATCATCCGCCACCGCGGATTTGTCCTTTTGCCCCAGCCGAACATGTCGGGCGTGTTCCAATGAACGTTGTTTAACACACCGTATTGTCTGGCCAATGTACTTCTTTCCGCATTCACACGGGAAGCTATAAACTCCCAGTGTACTAAGGGCAAGGTCATCTTTTGGAGAGCACAAAATGTCCCTTGATGTTGGTGATGATAGGAAAATGGTCTTAATGCCATTTCTTGACAGGACCCTTTCGATCCTCAATGTTGTGGCGCCAGAGTACGGCAAGAAGGCTAAATTATCGTGTGGACCATTATCGTGGTTGTTAGGCCTGCGTTTTACTTCCAGGACTGCCAACTGTATCTGATGTTCACTGTATCCATTCTCTCTGAAGGCATCACGTAGATGTTTTAACTCGCCAGGTAGCCTGTCTTCATCACATATTGCCCGCGCTCTGTGGACAAGAATAGTGAGTACAGTCTTCCGCTGTGCCAGATTTTATATGTTGTATTATTGATTATGTGCTATGGCCATAAAGTAAATAAACACCTGACCACCCTCCACCTTATTATGGCTCACTACGTTTAGTGGCCAACATTACTCCCTTAAAACGACCAACGATTTCAGCTACCATGCAAGCCGATATCACTTGCAGTAAAGTCTTTCTCAACACTTCTGAAGAGACCGTACATGCTCTCTGAGTGCTATACGACCGAAGGCTGACCCCTATTGATACGTTACCTAAAACTTCTCAATCTGGTTCAACTTGGCTGAAGTGTCTACAGAAGGCGGTTCTTCCTCTAAAACCCACTGCTGCAATATTTTCCCTAACGACATATTCAAACATTGCAGCATGAGATTAAAACCTCAAAAAGACTCCAAACTTCTCATATAAAGCCCTAAAATAAGCCAAAGTAACCTTGCAAGCTGTACTTCAGCTCAAGAAGTAAATATAACAGAGAAGAATTTCATCTTCAGTTATAATGTTCGTTAATGGTCTCAGCAACACAACGTCACAAATGTAGACTGTGTCCTTACGATGTTGTACAGTACTGTAAAATTAAGCTGAAATCATCATCAGCCAATACAGTCATTATACTTGCCTCCTAGAGTTATAAGTCTGTGGAAAAGCTGTTTCACGTATACAGGGTGTTCCAAACGGTACGGCCAAACTTCCACGAAACATTCCTCACACACAAACAAAGAAAATATGTTATGTGGACATGTGTCCGGAAACGCTTACTTTCCGTGTTAGAACTCATTTTATTACTTCTCTTCAAATCACATTAAACATGGAATAGAAACACACAGCAACAGAACGTACCAGCGTGACTTCAAACACTTTGTTACAGGAAATGTTCAAAATGTCCTCCGTTAGCTAGGATACATGCATCCACCCTCCGTCGCATGGAATCCCTGATGCGCTGATGCAGCCCTGGGGAATGGCGTATTGTATCACAGCCGTCCACAATATGAGCTCTAACATGGAAAGTAAGCGTTTCCGGACACATGTCCACATAACATATTTTCTTTGTTTGTGTGTGAGGAATGTTTCCTGAAAGTTTGGCCGTACCTTTTTGTAACACCCTGTATATGACTCACAGCTTTCTATTTATGTGCACTTACCTGTAACGTGTTGTTACGTGTGGTCGTTAATTCTCTAGTTATTGAAATAAATTTAACTCACCTTTCAGAAATTATTTATTATAAAATCATTTAGTAAATTGGAATTTAAATACTCAACACTTATACCAATTGTGAATATCGAGATTTTTATAATCAATGAAAAAGGGTGAAAAGTGACAACTACCTTTTACTAACGAAATTATGAAAGTTAACATTTTTTGGTTAGTCAGTAGGCTTATAGACAGAGGCGCATTATTAGCTAATACGAATACAAAAATTATCCAAATTCAACAAAGCAATTCCCCATCTTACGATGATCACTATTGCGTTAAATTGATTAAACATGCAGGAAGTAATATTTTGAGTAATAATTTTTTTTTTAAAGAAAAAACCTTATATTACTCATGCCCTCTTTTGTAATATCAAATGCTTGTTATGATTCCAACGCAGGAAAATTTCAATCTAATAAAAATTCTGATAACATTGCTGCTAGAAACTTAAAGCCTTTATCTTATAAAAAGAATTTATTGAAAACAGCTAGGTAGAACAAATATAAATAAATAAAAAACTTAATCATTATTTTTTTAAATTTTAAATATAATATGTATATTTCTTTATGGTTTTAGCAACTAATTTCTTCGCGGATGATTAGCTAAATAGAACTATTATTAAATTATGCGCTTAACCTCGAGTCTAAAGTAACATATTTACTCGATAGACCCGCCAGCGAAGGCCAGGACATACGCAATGATATCGGGTCCTGTCAGAAAAGATACGACGAGTCTTTTGCAGTCATGTGTTACTATTTTCAGGTCCTGTTCAGACGCGTTCGGCCTGCACAATCGAATTTGTCTCTCTGCTTTGTAAGCGCACAGCTCTCATAATCACCTGAAAATATTTGCAGCAAACCACCAAATTCTTGCAAGTATCAAGCATTATCAACTGACACATGAATCGATGTATGACTAATTGGACTGAGTCATAATAGAGACCATTGTGTTTATTTCATGTTTTCTTGTTGGCGAGAGATTACTTTGAAACAGTTCTATATGCTTTAGTTTTAAACAAGCATAACTTTATTGAGCTTTGTCTGTGGTTAACATCTTATCAGTAAGTTTTGTGATCCTATAAAATTTATACGTCATCACTCAACGATATTTGGGTCATCAGAGTCACACTGTCTGGCAATACTGCCACGATATGGAAAGAAAACACACAGCCAAAATAAACAGGGCAATCATAGTTTCCTCAATGTTTATTACAAATCTACAAAAAGTTTCATACTGTATAGCAGGATGCAGAATTGGAATGTAATGCTCTAGTGCTGCAGGATTAAAGCTAACCAGCCATGGTAAACCAACACTTTAACGCCCTCATTTATATAATTCTTGCAACAGAAATACATTTTCCAGCTAACCATTTTTAAATAAATGTAGCGGAAATATGCATATTCATAGAGATCCTAGGAGACAGTTGGTTATGATTATTTCGTTGACTGGATACGTCAGGTCTGACTTGATACTAAATGCATGTGACAAATACCACAATTTTCCTTTTCCATCAGCATCCTGAACACCAGCGTATCCCTCCCAAATCAGAAATATTTTATATTAGTATATCAATTGTGCGAGGCTTAACGAGAAAAGACAAGAAAAGAGCAACTGACATTAGGTCAGTTACGAAGGTCACAGACATCTTAGAGAAGACAGCATCCTTGAAGTGACAATGGGCCGGATATATTGCGCGTAGAAAAGACCAGAGGTGGACAAAAACATGGTTAGAGTGGAGCCCAAGACACACGCAGGGTTGTCGGAGTTAACTGGCAGAGAATCACCCAAAATCGTACGACCAAGTTATATCTGAAATCATGACTTTAAGAGAGCACATCAGAAAATGATTGAACTGGCCGATAGTGATATCAATTGTTGTTTCAAGTTTAATGAGAACAACTGTGTTGAAGATGCTCTGCTTAGCGATTACAAGCTTTACTGTGGGAGTATTAATAATATCGATACAACTTCATCTTGAAAAGTACTTCCATCGTTAAAGAGCACATCCCATCAATATAATATCACTGTCGTCTATTCTACTCTGCGTATAAAACCATTGGAACCGTTGTACTGTACTGCATGATGATAGTTATTGTCCTGCACCTCGAGTCTCTCTTTAGGGAACTTTTTCCGAAAACCGTTCCTCCTGGAATACCACCACCGTTAGCTTCCGAATAGGAGAAGCCAACTTTTTTCAGATTGAGACTAATCGCGGTTCCCGGACCGGATCAGAATGCAGGATCTGCAAATTTTCGCGGACGGCGTAACGAGGCTCATTATGGCGCCGTGTGATTTAAGAGCTGCTACCGGTTCTCTGTGGGAAGCAGCCGATTACCACCACGCTGCTGACACGACGAGGCCATAATCTGACTTCGCTCAACAGTCGCTGGTGGGATTACTGTTACACACTGCGGGTAGGCAAGGCTCTCCTCTGATACCCATACACCGACATCACAGTTGATTTACTCACTATTGTCTGATAGCAACGTCACGATAATTTTAATTTACCTGTACACTATAGCAGGCAGAAGACTTTGATCATCAGGCAAAGTGATTGGGAACGTACCTAAAGACAGAGGTTTGAGTCAAGATGAAATCTAGAACTTTTCTCCGCAGATGGGAAGCCTAAATTGTTATTCAGCTTTTCTCAGTATTGTAGAATTAATACCGCAAATTTCTCCTCAGAAGATAAAGCAGTGATGTGATGCTTACCACGCCACGCTTGATTACATTTTGGTTACTGTCCTGTGAAGGGTAGCCACTTCTAGATTACATGCTGGTTGGTTGTAAAGTGTCTTTTTCTGTCCTGTCACGTGTCGACATGTTAAATAGTTATGGTTACTGTCCTGTTACAGTCAACTAATTAGATTACAATTGTTTTTGTACGTAGATTTTTTTATACCTGTAACGTCAGGGTCAACTAAGTTATATATTTACCTGCTTCAGGATAGTATTAGTGTAACTCATAGCCAGTTTTTGCATATTTGACCATATAAATTGTTGGAGTAGCTTATGATAATATGAATGACCTGAAAAGATTTATGTTTAAGTCGTTTATTAAAGTTTCTTTCTCTGTAGAATTTAATATTTGGTTCGTCTTCAAAGTGAAGCAAGCTTTCTCTATGAACAAATCCACCGACTGCTTAGCAAATCCGAAACAACCACCCATTTTTTATAATTTTTTTTGTACTTATTCGCGTAAACCGGCTGCATCCAACTGGCGGAATCCACCTCCCGATTCTTTGAATATCGAAATGTGACTCTCTCGCCCAGCTGTTGAATACTGAATGTTCGTGAATACGTCCTAATCATTTAGGTACAAAACTGTGTAGCAGCTGCGATACGAGACATATTTCAACGAGAGCCTACTTTTGATTGCCCTCCATCGAGTGCGTACGCCAGTCACAATAGCAACTGATCTGTCTTCTCACTTAGCTGCTATTTCCACCCCCGGCATGTCCTAACCCAGCTGACACCGCCCCATGTTGCCTCCATCACTAGAGAGAGAAATTAATCCAAAAAGTTATGATTATCCTTATAACCTGTGTCTGGTATCGATGTCTGTAGTGAAATACGAGACTGTGACGTGAATAGTAACCTATTAGCTTCAATATCCTAACCATCGTCTACAATTCTCTTTATATACAACTGTTTACTAGCCAATGTAAACTCTTTGAGGTGCAAGCACCTATCTGTCCATGATGAACATTTATAAGCCATTCCGGCTATTTATATACTGGACAGGTGAGACATACATGTCGCCTTTAGTTTCTGAACAGTAAAATCTGTATTCTAAATGGTATGTGTAGTTATGTTGCGTGGTGAGAAGTTTTTGAGCTCGAATTTGGGGAGCACCAAGCATTTTTCTAAGTGATTACGAATTACTGTAAGTAATAGGACCGCTATGACAGATCGAGTTCTGGACTCATCGTTTCTGTTGTGGCGGTTCTTTAACTTTTACTGCAAAACAGGTGGGTTATATGTCACATCATCAATAAACTATACACTAGCGATGAACAGGATTTCCACACGTTTGATTCTGCTCTAGTAACCAACCATCGGCAAACGTTTCTGACGTAAACTTCTCATTAGGAATTTACAGGAAAAAAAATAAAAATCAATTTTCTTGAATAATTTTAGACTGTGGGCGAAAGATTGGCTCATCTTTGACACTAACGAAGAACCCTGAAACATTAAGTTAGGCTGTATTTAAAGCGAAAAGGGGAAGGCATAATAATTTTTTGGGCCTCCAGCAACGTGGTGACTGGCGTAGTGGTACAGGTCCCAAAGGTCAGCTGTTCCAATATGTCCTATGGTACTGGTGATTTTAATAGACTTCGTCTTGCGTTATGCTCGATTAAGTACTGCATAAACAGAAAAACAAAAAACCCGATACTTGTATCAACGTGTTACACACACAAGAAGTGAAACTTCTATGTTTTTTTTTCTTTTTTTCCTTTAAATTTTTTTTCTTTGTATTTTTTTCGATGTGTCTTTCTAACTCGAATGGACGAAGAAACCTGTCTATTTTGCATTTGTACAGTAAATAGGAATTTGGTCCCGGTTATCCTCGCTAACAAACGAAAATTATTAAAAAGTTTAAGCACAATTTGCTCAAGTTCTTATCGCTAGTGCTATTCTGCTTTTAACATAATTCCTGCTTTGGCCATCAGTTGTAATTTTACTTCATAGGTAACAGAATTCACTTAATTCTCCAATTGCATTCGACACTATTTTGAAGTTCAATCTAATATTATTTATAGGCCTATCATTTCTGTCACATTTCATTGGTTTATATACAATCCAAAATTCATATTGGGCACATGAATACTCTACTGCAGGGGTGGCCAACCCAAATGACTTTGGAAGTGCATCATAACTCCGCGGGCCGCATATAAAATTATATATCGCCGCAAGAGACTTTTTTTCGGAGTGAAAAATTGAAATATGAGTTATTATTGTGTTTACTATTATTATTACATGTAAACATAGATAATACAATAATAATGAGACTAAATGCACACTGTAAAGAAATATATAACACTAAAAATGAAATATAAAAAATATTTTATAAAAGTGTGATGAATCTCGCTGGCCGTAAAAATGTTGAAGGCGGGCCGCGGTTTGGCCACCCCTGCTCTACTGCTATAAACTGGATGTCCATATCAGATTTCACAATAGTAAACAGAAATACGTAGATTAAACGGATTATTCATTTTATTTTTTTTTTTAATTTCACGTTTTAAAATTACTCTTGGCCTTCTGTGTCCTGCTCGAAGTAGGCCTATATTGCGATATTCATTATCTTATGAAATGTCATTTCCGTGATAAAATCTATGTCATGAAAATTATTATTTTCAAGATTCATTCTAATATTTTTTTAACATTGAGCACAATGTTTACAGTCTGGTTCGTCAGGTTTTGTTTGTAATCATAGAACGATAGGCATAAACGGTGCATAGAAACGACATTGCTAAGGTTTATTTCTTGAAATATTTCTATAACATGTAAACTTGTGTTTAGGAATTTGTGATTTAATATATCTGGATGCTTCTTTAAATGAAACCGACGTAAGATAGTTAATTAATGAAATAGCTACATTTCTATAATTTTTAAAAGCTTAAATAAATTTTTCATTCTACTGCAAAGAATATTTCTATATGAAAATGAAAGATCTTATCGCACGCTCATTAAAACATTCGCTGTATCGCGGTATGAATGTGATTCCAAATTTTTTTCTTTACTATGACAGTGATCAGAGCATGTTAAAGAACCCTCTGCATCGAGCAAATATTAAAAGTAAACCAAAAATGTCCCTGAAGATACTGGTGCATGCATCATTGTTTAAAAATGGTTACTCCTCCGGATGTTAAACGTTCCGTCTGACGTCATCACGTGTTTTTAAGTGAATATTAAAGCCATTAAGGTTTAACATTTTTGATACAGTTTTGGCATACTTATGAAACATATTCACACTTACATACACGCATAAAAAACGAATCGCGGAGTGTTTCAAAACTATGCGGTGTGTACTCACTGTTTTAGATGAGTTTAAATGGCAGTTGTCTGAATGCACAGAGTACTAATGCACCAGCCGAACGTTGAGTGCGAGTATACAGAACGATGGGGTACATGCGCACGTTACGCGTAACGTGTTACTCATTATCCGTACCACTTAGGAAAAAAGAAGACACTAGGAGCTGCCTGAATGATCGCCAACAATATAGTGTTGCCAACAGAAAAAAAACTCGGATTCATTGATTAATCACCGGGACAAATTTACATTAAAAATTCCAGTATTTAAATGCAGTTACTTTTTACAGCCTACCGGTGGTTGTAATGTCTCGAAAATATCAGTGATAATGAATTTAGTTTGTCACTATACAACTTTTTTTTTTTACTTGTGACTTTACACCTGGTCGACGTCGAGGTCATTAGAGGCAGGATAGGACTGAGGACAATGAATGGAAAGGAATTCTGCCATGGACTTTCGAGTGAAGCATCCCGGAATTCACCTGGAGTGATTCGGGGAAACTACGGAAAACCCAATTCTGGATGTTTGAACGGGGATTCAAACTAGCGTCCCCCCGAATGCGAGGCCAGAGCGTTAACCTCTCACCCACCACGATCGGTCATTGTATAACATAAATTGCGGAGCCGTCTATGCAGATTTTTATTTACCGTAGAATCCTGAAATTATTCCACGCCTGAATCATTCCTGAATATCATTCAATATCCATGTTGTTCTCTTCCATATCAAAAGTCTTCTGCTTATATGAACCCATTTAAACTGCAGCGAAAAGTAGAAATGAAAAATATACAATAACCACAGCATAATACCTACAGACCATAGCACCTCTTCTTTACACAAATTTAATTTGATAACATTGAAGAAAAATTAGGAATTTAAGTAGCAATTTCTTGATTACCCAAGTTGTTTGGTGTGTTAATAAAGTTTCAAGTTTTACAGAAATTTTAATTCCTCGACAAACTGTCGCAGACGGTTGCTTAGCAACACCCAGCTCTAACAGGTGACAGACTAAAAACTTAACAGGGACGTTACGATTAATTACATTTAAAAATAATCTGTTTCATGTGTTAATGAGTTGGAATAAGTAGTAATGACATTGTTACTAATTCATGCAGTGGATGTGACTAGTTTCCCAGCATAATGTGATCCGTAGGCTAATACGTCCGTGGTGTTGGTCCGGGGTACGGCGCAAGAGACACAAGTGTCTGGGGAGGGGCGAGGGGGTGGATTTACTAATTTCATTGTCTGAGGTAATTAATTATCGCGGTGGGCCATCCCACCAGCACAGCGCAACGCAATTAGAAGCGGGTAGCCAGCGCTATCTGGCGTCTTGCGCTCGCACTGAATGCTAATTAAGAAGGCTGGTGGTGGTAGCCCTGCACTGCAGTTGCAGTGTGAGTGTGTGTGTGTGTATGTATTTGAGCGCGTGCGCAGACAAATAGGCGGTCTTAAGCCACAAGAGGAAGGAGAATGGGCGGGAAAAAAGCAATAACCGACGGTCGGGAGAAAACGCAGCCACAACTTTGCAGGCTTATCGCAAGGGCGTTTGTTGTCCCAGAGTGCCAATTAAACAGGGAAAATTAGTTTTGTGTGTTTGTACGTGAGCTGTTGGACTGTGCTCGCAGATTTTCGGGTATCCCTTCACCTGGTACATGGGCAGAGCTTTCGTAACGGCAAATCAACCGCAGTGAAGAGCGAGTCGACAGCGGGAAATAGATGTTCGTAATTTATTCGCTGGAACAACACGTTGCGCCTTACCACTAATTAGAAACAGGCACAGCAAATTGTTTGAAACATATTAGCACCATTATTTTACAACTTGCTTGTTGCAGTGGATAATTTTCACTGGTTTTACAGTTCATACCTTACATCAAATTTCAAAACAGGACGAGATTTAAGAAAATACACAAAAACAATTTTTGCCAGAGTTTATTTCTTATCTTGTACAGCTGAAATTGATAGATGAAAGAAGTTTTTCGACCTTATCGAAATATACTGTAGAAGATCGAATAATAAACCAAGAAAAAATGTATTTTAGTATCAAAGAATATATTATTTTTGATACGATGTTCATTCCAGGTATAATTCCAGATTTACTTGGTTCCTCTATCTAGTAAATTGCTCCTAAGCGCGGCTTTGGAACAGTTTTTTCATCAACCTGCTTAGAATCCACGTTGAAGTTCTTTATAATTTTTTTAATGAAGGGATTTTATCGTAATATAACACGGGGATGCATGGCGGAAATGGGCTGATTTTTCGCCACCTTCCCTTTATTATAATTTGTAGGTGATTTTTATTATTATTATTTTTTTTTTTTTTTTTTTTTTTTTTTTTTTTGCTGTCGTCAGTCTTTTGACTGGTTTGATGCATTCCTCCATCCCTTCCTATCCTGTGCTAACCTCTTCATTTCTACATACACCTCACAACCCACGTCCTCAATTATCTGCTTCATATATTCTAATCTCTGTCTTCCTCTACAGTTCTTACCTCCGACTGTTCCCTCCACTAACAAATTAACCAATCCGGCATGTCTCAAAATATGGCCTACCAGCCTGTCTCTTCATTCTGTAAGCTTCTTCCACAAACTTCTTTCCTCACCCATCATCTCCAAAACTCGTTAATTTCTTTCTTTGTCCGTCCACCTAATTTTCAGCATTCTTCTGTAGCACTGCATTTCAAATGCTTCAATTTTCTTTCTTTCCGGTATTCCTAACATGGACTTTAGGAATATCGGAATGAAAGAAAATTGAAGCATTTGAAAAGCGGTGCTACAGAAGAATGCTGAAAATTAGGTGGACAGACAAAGTTATTATTTACAAAGCTGAATAACTAGTAGGCTCCCCCCTTTAAAAGACAAAGGACATGGTGACACTTTCTACTACTCTACCTGTATATTGTCCAGTGAACGCTCTGTGACATGCCGGATGGTAATAGAAATGTGATACCAAAATTTAAAAAGTTGGAAAGATTACATTCGAGCATTGCGACCATTTTATCAGATTTAAGTATTTGCACTGTTTTGAAGATGTATGAGGCTTTGCTCATTTAATTTTTTGAGAGCGTAATGATGATAAACTATTACGAACACAATAAAACCTTCCTTACCCGAGGTGGAAGTTAAAATGATTATGCTGGCACCTGAAGTCTGCATGCTAGTCATTCTACTGCAGAATAATTTTACTGTGCCTCTCAAAAGTCACTATCAGAGGGTAGTTCCGGTATTATTGGGAATCGTGATTAAATTAAAGAAGCGTTTTTGATAAGGTAAACTGTAAAGCAGATGGTACCTGGAACACATAGATATCGGATTATCCGTATCCGAAAGTGAAATGGAAATCTTGGATAGTTTCAAAGGTGATTTGTTGAAAATATTTGGTTGTTAGCAATTTTCCGCATTTAAAAAAAAAAAAAAAAATGCTAGTGGAGTTCCCGGCGTTGCCCGGTATAGTTGGCGTAGATTTAGCCGTGCCCTATTTTTATTCCCGCATTGCTCAAAGTTCATAAAATTCGCAACAACTTTTTTCGGAATTAAATCAAACCTAGATTCACCCGCCCCCTACCGAGAAACGGGTGGGCTGAAGTTTATTTGCACGTAAACTATTTTCATTCGTCCGAAAAGATTCATGTATATCAAGCTTCATTAATTTGGTTAAGAAATTGCATTATTAGATTACTGAAAAACGATATAGATTATGCTGGAAACTCACATTTGATTCCATTGCGAAGTGAATATACTTTTTTCTCGAAACGCCAGATACATTAACTCCACAGATTCAGCCTTTTATACAAATATCAAAAGTGAATCCAGAATATCATCATTGTAAGCAGAAGACTATTGCTGATAGCCACAGTCATTGTCCAGAGATCGTGCTTAAAGAAAATCTGTTGTTTCTTCGGCTATCTACGGCGTTTAAAAATTGAATATCATGAAATAAAGGATTTTTCATTTATGGAGTGATGCATCATCAGATGATGAAAAATTTAACTCTGGAAAAAAAAAGTATCGATAGAATAACAAACAGTAGTGGCTGAATACAACGCTGTTGTCTAGAAATACGGAAACTGTAGTTGAAGGACTAGTAGCAATGAATGTGTTGTGGTAAAAACAGAATCTGTAGTCAAAGAGCAAGCATGGTTTCTCCGAAACTTTTTCCCCTGATCCGAAGCCCACACCTCCGGTTTGATCACCAGTAGAATGTGTATTTGTTTTCCCCCTTTTCTAGTAGTAGGGAATTAGTTTATTTTGTTTGCTGGATGAATGCCATGAAATGACTTATTTCTGGTATTGGCCCTAAAAAGATATTTTACTTCACAGCTTTGGTGGGTATGAAGTTCCACCCACGAACCACTCGCCGTAGAACTGCCAGGATTCTGCTCGAGCCGTTCATTGAATCAATGTGACGCAGAGGCTTTCTGCGGGGTGAACGGCCTTTCCTTCCACGTGGGGTGAAGACAGAGGCTTTTGGAGACCTTTTGAAGAGATATGTTGTCAAAGAAGCTATTCTACCCCCATTATATTCCAGGCTCAATGAACATGAAACAACTCGACTTAAGACCGACAGAATAAAACGCGATGGATTAATTAAAACTGGCTATTGAATAAGGAATTTGTGTAAATATCTTCCAACCAGAAAAATGGGGATGCTGGATTAAATATTTTGACACGACGGAATGCTTTGTTTCTCATACTGCATTACGAAAGGAAAAAACATTACAGTAAGATACAGATCAGAGTAAATCCTGCACGTGTTTGAGGAGATCAGTAGAGTAGCTCAGAATATAACGGGGCGAAGAGATTACATCAGAACATAATACGAATGAAAAATATTCATTAACCTTTCGAAACTGTTACTAACCTAGTTAAATCCTGATGTGTGAATTAACCACTGATAAAACAGCTTAAGCATATTGAGTTAATTATTTGCTTTCATTAAGTGAATTTAGTGTAATCCACAAAAAAAAAAAAAAACAGAAACCATATTATGATACAGTAAGTTAAGCGCAATATAAACATGGCAATTTACATTGCTAGTGGGAAGCTCAAACAGTTTACGAAAATGCAACTCCTAAATTTATCCCTCACCACATTCTTTGTCCAGATAATTGTTGTGCCATTACTGTAGAAGGTCAGTCACAGAGCGCAAAAAATAAAATTACCAACCAGTTTCACACTGCTTCTCTCCACAAATTAAAGAGAGCAATTTTCTTCTTTTTACTGGTTTTTGCTAACGCATTTTTTTTTTATTCAGCCAACAAATCGCAGTGAATATTTTCCATCTTATACTCCTTAAAAGCACAAGTAGTTTTAATTTCATCGTTCGTTACTATGTGTGTAGGAAAGATATACGGACAATATTTGCAACATTCTAAGCAACGTGAGACAGGACTGTTGATAATAAATCGATATATCGATATTATTTTTTGAAAGTATCGATATTTATGAGTGATATTTTTTAGGATGATATATAGATATTTCGATACTAAAATCTGGATATCGGCGTCGTTATTTTAAGAAAATGAGTTTTTTCGTTTGCTATGTATGACACTAGTTTGCTCAAATTTCTGTTACGTATGGAGATCAACAAACTTAAGTAAATCTATTACGTTTCTACAATTAATTTGGAAGTTGTAGGTACCAAGTGTACTCAGATGATGGAAGTAGTGTAGGCAAGGCGTCGCTCACCCAGCATCAGTCGAAAGCGAACCCATTGTTTGAAATGAGCGTGCGCATTGTTCACGGAAGTCCACTTTGTAATTAATGTGTTAGCAGGAATAATGGGAAGTGTAAATAACAAATAGTTGCTAATTAGAGAGCAAGAGAAGTAAGACAATTTAGAATAAGCTACCAACATACAGAACTAAATGAAATACCACAAAAAATCTTATCAATAAAAGTTATGTAACTTGGCCATTATGAATGCTATGATTGCTAAACTTCTGCCACAACTGTATTGCTTATCAGACTTAAAAGTACACAAAATAAGATTTGCCCCGAACCTCTTTTGAGTATTATAAATTTTATTAATTTTTCTGAAAATTATCACACGCCTAATGATCAAATTTACAAAAAATCCACAGTCATCATCACCAAGAGAAACTATTCGAAAGTGAAAAGTTGATTAAGAACAATATCACGCAACTATTTGTCACTGGGCAGACCTATTTTTCAAATATTTAATTTTATAAAATTGCATTTATGAAAGTATCGATATATCGATACATCGATACTTTTTTCGATATATCGAAAGCCGATATTGATACGTTTTAAAATATCGATATATCGAAATTCCGATATTTTAAAAATTATCAACAGCCCTAACGTGAGAGAGTAAACAAGAAATGTGGTAATCAAAGTGAAAAGGCTCACACCAGCTGTGTTGTATTATTTTTATTTCATTTTCTGAATTCTGTTCTGGAAATGCGTAAACAGTTTCCATGTAATTTCCTTCATTATCACAATAGATCTGGTCATCTGCTGTGGTGTAAAGAGCAATATTAACCTCGGAAATTGTTTACCCACATGAGAGTTCGTGAAACCTGTTTTGTTAGTTTTCTTTTAAACAAAACCAAATTCACTCTACAGTCTACATGTGATATTGTCGTAGTAATCTTTTATCCCAAGAACATACCGTTAATAGAACGAATTTCTTCGAAATCACAGTGTTTCAAAGTGCGATTATACAGGGTGTCCACAAATGAATATCGGGGTTTTAATGCTTTATAAGATTTATTACATTATCCTTACAGTTATAAATGATATGTCAAATGAAAGAGCAACTCAAACAGTTTTATATACAAGCTTACAAGTGTTCTATGTGGGCACCATTTGTCACACGGCACACATCAAGTCTGTAGCCGAGTTCTTCCCAAACGTTGAGCAGTGTGTCTTCAGTAACTGTTGCAACAGCTGCTTCAATCCTCTATCGTAATTCAAGGAGGTCGGCTGGTAACGGAGGCACATACACACGATCCTTGATGAAACCCCAAAGGTAGAAATCGCATGGCGTTAGGTCAGGTGAACGTGGAGGCCACGCATAGCAAGCTCTGTCATTGGGCCCCTTGCGGCCAATCCAGCGGTCGGGTACAGTTACGTTCAACCAACCGCGTACTTCGTTATGCCAGTGAGGTGGCGCACCATCTTGCTGGAAAATGAAGTTCTCTGGTTCATATTGTTCCAACTGAGGGAAGAGCCATTGCTCTAGTGTATCAAGGTAAGAAGTACCAGTTACAGTCGGTTCATCAAAAAAGAAAGGTCCGTAAACTTTCCGCCGGGATACGGCACAAAAAACATTGATTTTAGGGGAGTCTCGTTGCACTTGTATGATCTCTTGAGGATTTTCTGAGCCCCAGATCCGCACATTATGAGTGTTAACATGTCCACTGAGGTGAAAGGTCGATTCATCACTGAAGACAACATGATGTAGAAAATCTTCATCGTCATGTAACAACATTTCGTTAGCGAATTTGGCACGTAAACCATGGTCTGCAGGCTTTAGAGCCTGTAACAACTGTAAACGGTAAGGACGTAGTTGCAAGCGTTTCCTTAAAACTTTCCAAACAGTCGACTTAGAAATTTCTAATTCGCGACTAGCCTTCCGAACAGATTTCTTTGGGCTACGAGTGAACGACTCTCTCACTCGCTCAACAGTCTCTTCGCTAAATCTTGGTCATCCCGCGGTTTTCCCATTACAAAGGCAGCCTGTATCTTCAAACTGATGATACCATCTACGGATGTTATTGTCACTTGGAGGATCACGCCCGAACTTAATGCGGAACGCACGCTGCACAGTAACTACAGATTCAGTCTTTGCAAACTGTAAAACACAAAACGCTTTCTCTTCACTAGTCGCCATCTTTCCTACTACCGCATTCTAGCGGGTCGCAGCGGAAACATTTCACGCACATGCGCACTAGTGCCAACGAACAAAACTGTTTGAGTTGCTCTTTCATTTGACATATCATTTATAACTGTAAGGATAATGTAATAAATCTTATAAAGCATTAAACCCCCGATATTCATTTGTGGACACCCTGTACTATACCAACACCGAATGAGCAGAACTCTCTTGACCCTTCAATGATCAGAAAAATTATAAAACTGAATCTATAATTCTGTAATTGAATATAGTTATTTTTTTTTTTTTTTTTTTTTTTTTTTTTTTTTTTTTTTTTTTTTAACAATTTCATTCCTCCCAGCAGAAGGCTGGGAGGCGGGCTGCTGGAGAGTCATAGGGGACTCTTTTCAGCCAATCTACTACTACGGGGAGGGAAGGGGGATGGAAGGTCGGCCGTGGCCTTCTAGGGAACCATCCCAGCATTCGCCTAATTGTCTGAGGGAAACCACGGAAAACCTCAGACAGGATGGCCGAACCGAGTTTAACCCCGGTCCTCCCGAATGATAGGTAGGAGGCCAAATTGGCCTTCTCCCATCTCGGTGAATATAGTTAGAGGTACACAAAGTCTAATAGTCAAACTGTGCACTGAACGCCTGCGAGAAATTGCCAAAGATTGAGCAGTGCGTTTGGAATAAGGGAAACGACACTGTTGACAGTGATTAATCCGTCGCACGAGTGTTTAAGTCATGGCGTTCTTCTCACTGTGTTTTGGAAGACTAGGCAGGATTTGACCATAGAAATTTTTGAACTCCTTCCTGTTCCGTCTTTATAATCACTGAAACAAGAAAAGTCACTTTTCAAACTCGTCATATTCATCTAAACATGCTAAAAAAAAAAAAATTATAGGTTGGGCCCTTTTCTCTATAGTCAGACTTTGAGAGACTCTATTTAAAGGTAAACCGACGATGGATGGTCCATTCTGTTTCTCCACGATGATAGTACTGACAGTATACTTTTTCATCCAATTTTTGTGCAGAAAAACTCATCAGTGTGCGCTTTGCATCTATAACGCAATAAAACAATTTAATTTTATGTCAAAGGAATATGATAAACCATGCTGTAACAGAAATGTGTTGTTTTAGTGGTGGATCACACATTTTCGCCTCCTGTTAATATATAATTTAACTCATACTCTCCGGGTGCTTCATACACCAAAAATAATTACGTAAAAAGGGTTATTTTACTCTTTTAATCTCTTTTGTGAGATCAAAATTGTCTAATAAATTATAGGCAAATATATTTAATAAAAACTTGAAATAAATCAACTAATTTCGAATATTAAAACTTTTTCATTTTCACACCATCAATACTCATATTAAAAAAAAACTTACCTTCAGGTCGTAGATATTAATATACAATAGAAGAATAGTCGGATTAGACACATCGTAAAGATAAATGGTTAACTGACATTGAAGGAAATTATTTAAAATCCATGACTTCACAAACTTTGAATTCACAGCGAATTTAACGCCGCTATCCTAACTGAGCAACTATCTTCGGACGCGTATAAATCTTTCTTTGATAGCATCAACTAAGAACTTCAGTCCAGCAGATTAATTCGTATGTAATTCCTAGTGCCTCGATTTTCTGGCATTTATTTCTGCGATTTTTTAAATTACTGAGTGTCTTATCACCAACAAGCGCAATAAACAAATAAATACGCATGCTATTTCAGTTCTCGTAAACAAGATAGCCGTACCATTACTAACAATTCCACACGATGAAAGAACCAGACATTCACTGACTGACTCAACGTTACGAAAGGTCCATATCTTTACTCAGACAGTTCGCTATTTTAATCGTTTGCCCAATCAAAGAATCACGTAAGTAGACCAGCATATTTCAAGGACAAAAGATTTAAATTCGATGTGACGACAATTATTTTACCTTACCAAAATTCCCATAAAGCAAGTAATATCTGTTGACTAGGGGAATTTGTATGTTTTTTTTCAATGAGTGTATGTAGAACAGTATTGCAAGAAGAGGTAACTGCGAATATAAGATTACTTAAGTCCGTCAATTTAGTCAACTGTTTGAGATACGAAGTTTTCCTGGACTAGAGGCCATTGTATTGTTTGCCTTCCAGAACCCTAAGTTGATAGTAATAAGTATTTGTGAAAATAAAAGTACATATGCATATGTTGAAAAATTTATTAACAAATGCTATTGAACGAAAACATTCTGGAATGAGAAGTCTTTAATTAAATTGATTAACGAAAGAGGCAAAAGCAAACTATTTTCCTGCTTTTGCCCAAAATAACTAACTAATTATGTGTTGACGATTACTAATAAAATGGTATTGTCAGCGTTAAAAATCGTCATCCGTTGATTGGACAAGAAATTTAACAATAATTCTGCCAGCCTTACAAATGGATCCCATGATTGTAACTTTGTCTTCACGAAAATTTGACTGTTGCATTAAAACTGAAGCCTCTAGTTCGAAGGTTATGGCTGACTCCACGTTAGCGGTGCTAATTACAAACCGAATAGTTTCACTTTTTGTTAATTGTCCCACTATCGCTTTTGGTTTCCATTACCATAATTATGTTAACTGATGGCAGAATCAGTATTCGTTTTCAGTGGTTTCAATACAACAGCTAGTTAGGTAATGTTGGTGGTATTCACGAGCTTCCCACAATAAGCTAATAAAACGGACAGGGTTCCCAGGTCTGCGCTGTTAAATGTATCGAATTCTGGAGAAGAGCAGGCATTCAGCTTCATTTTTCCAACAGAATTTCTCCAAAGAATTTAATATTGCGTTCAAAGCGTCAGACGAGCGAAATACCGCTGAAAATATCGCGAGGCTGCACAAAGGCCAGACTCGCGCCGCGTTTGAAACACAGTTTTCTTCGTTGGGCGCTCTGTAAAAATTTTCATCGCCAGCCAATGTTCGACAGGCTTCAAACTGAGCACTAAGAGGACGTGAATGTAACCAACCAAGTGAAATCCACAGCTACCGGTACAAACATTCTTCAATTAGCCCAACGGAGACTTGTTTTTCAGTATAGTATTTTCACGATTGACAAAGAGTAACCGAGGGTGGTGGGTGAACGGTTAACGTTCCGGCCTCGCTTTGGGAAGACGTGGGTTCGAATCCCCGTCCGAGCATACAGATTTGGGTTTTCCATGGTTTCCCCAAATCACACCAAGCGAATGCTGGAATGCTTCCTTCAAAAAAGGCATGGCCGAATTCCTTCCCGTTCCTTGCCCCAATCCGATCCCGCCTCTAATGACCTCACTGTCGACGAGGCATAAAGTCAAAGCAAAAAAAGCAAGTAATTTTATAATATAGTTTTCATTTTGAGAGTCTAAAGGATTTTTTACTGATTCCAGTGAAAAAAAGTGATTCGATTGTGACTAATAAAAATCTGATGCGATTGCATAGCCATCTTGTCTATGCTTCAATGCTTGAGTATATTTGAATGGTGTTATGTTAGGATCACAGAGTTTCGATTTGTCACTCACTGCATCTCTATCGTTGCTCCACCTTCGGTTTGATGTGGAGATTGAACCACGGAGTGTCATAGCGTACCCACACGATGAAAGCAAAGCCAGTACAGCTTCCTGACGGCACCGGGGTTTGACCCAGGGGCCACTAATACTCAAGACCCGCACCTTAATCATTGGGATTCAACACCGCTCATTTGATACCCAATGGGTATTGGCAAAAACGTCATTGGGATAGCGTCAATGGTAGGACTGCTTGGCTTTTCTCTTAGCCATTAACTTGCTGATGTAACAAGGCGTTAGCATGGATGAACAGAGCCACTTAACAAAAATCAAATTTTAAAAATGAATTCGAAAAACGTAACCAGTTTTATGTAAAAAAGGTTGTTAATATTGTATTTTAGCTGCCAATGTGAATGGCACCTACTACAAAAATTTATGGTTGCAATTCACAGAAATTAAAAACAATAGGTCCAACATTCAAGAACTAAGCAAAACAATTATTAAATATGTTGAAAGAAACAGGAAAATTTATCACCGCAATGACAAGTCTACAGATTACAGTTGGCGATATATGCGCAGCTGAATATCTGTTAAAAAAACCACCTCTTCTAATCTAGATGTTACATCGGGCGTGCTTCGAGCAAATGTAATAGGACCACTTCCACTCCCAACTTTTATAAACGACCTCAAAAACAACGTTAATAGCAATTTTAGATTTTTTCCCTAATGATACAGTTACCTATAGATAAGTAATTAACTTGTTCGATTGCTTATAAATTCAGCGTGGTGAGATAAATAACAACTGAGACTAAACTGCAAAAAGTAGAAGGTGACGTGAATAATAAAGATAATCAGTTTGACCCGGAGTACAAAGTTGGCTGTTCAATTATCGATAACGTTTATTCCTTCAAGCATTTTGGCGTAATAGCATAAAGCAACATGAAATGGGACCTGCACATAACTTCGGTCGTAGGTATAGCTAATTGTATACAGCGATTCATACATCAAATTTTGACGAATTAAAACGTATACACAAACGAGATAAAAGAACTCTCGAGCATCCGCTACTGTTGCGCCATTTAAGTTCCGTATCGCAAAGAACTGATCGACTATGTAATGCACGGTAAATAAAAGAGCCGCTAGATTTGTTACTGCTTACCAGAGTTCTTAGGACAACGTCACAGATATTTTTTTTTTTTTTTTTTTTTTTTTTTTTTATTGGCAGAGCGACGAGGTAGGTTTCGTTTGAATTTACTCGCGAACATTTATTTGATGCGATGAAATGCTTCGTCCAGCAACCTATTTTGGTCTCTGTGACATGAGAGATAAGATAGGAGGAAACAATATACCATACCGATGAATTTCTTTCCTCGTAGTATTTTATGAGATTTGTTTTGGTACAAACACATTCTGCCACCCACAATTTTCTGAACTGCAAAGTATAGCAGTAGTTGTAGTATTACAATCTAACCAAATAATCCTACAGAGTAAAGGGGACCTATATTTGTATAAGGCTGGTTCTAAAAGTAGCGAGTCGGAGGTCAAGGAACAGAGACCAGTACCTGTATTTCAGAAGTATTAGCCCTGGCTGTTGAGGCACTTGACCCACTGCGACACAAGGTGGTAAATGGCTGCGATTTGAACCAGTTCGCACGTACTGCTTGAAGTCGTCTTCCGAGGTGAATCGTTTGCCCCTCCAAGCAGAGGGCGTTCATTGTTGTCCCGTGCTGCTGGAAGTCTATCAGAAGCGGGCGGTGTTGGTCAAAGAAGAACGTCAGCAAAAATTTTCCTGCTCTTGTGTGGATGGCCTTGGATTACATTGGTGAACCTCGATGCTTCCACTGGAGACTTTGTCGTTTCGATTCTGGTTCGAGGTGCTGACACCAAGACTCATCTTCAGCCACCACTCGTGCCAGGAGCTCATTCCCTTCCCCGGCAAAGCGCTGCAGATGATGATGACAGTGGGCCATTCAACATGCTTCCTGTTGTGGTTGAAGACTGTGGGGCACCCATTGGGCGCTCACTTTGCGCCAGTTCAGTCTTTCCTTCATGATGGTGTGAACACGTCCGACGCTCAATCCGACCTCTGCGGCTACGGCTTTCACTGTAACTCGGCGATCCTGGGTAACGAGTCCATCAACCAGCTGGAAGATATCATCGCTAATGCAGTGTAGTGTTCCATAGCGTGCATCATCGGCTAACGACACCCGTCCTTCCCTAAAGTGCTTGTGCCACGCCTTTACCCTTGCAAGGTACACTTGTGACATTCTTCGATGAATGTCCGTTCCCCTTACTCCTTCCGAACGACACCTCTTTGCTCTTCTTTTGACGCCTCCATTTCACTGCTTACAACACGAGTGATCGCTGGACGACAGACGCATGCTTCTGCTAGCTATGTAATCACGTGACTTGCCCTCGTGACCCTCTAGCGGCGGCCATGTGGACTAGAGCGCTCTTATCGGAAACCCTCTTCGTTACTTACGAAATGGCATTACCACTCTGTCACCGGTTTGCACATTGGCTCGTTTATTTTTTAACGTTCCTTATACGTGCAATCTTAAAATTGTAGCGCCCTAGCGTATTCGACTGGAACAAAGAAAATCTTTGCTGGAGCTAAAGATCAGTTTTAAGGTCCGTAAAGTTTCAGACAGAGACAAGGAGCTTCCAGTACCCAGTCAAGCGCCGTAACCACCCAAACAGTCTGTCCGCTCACTGTGACATTAACATAGCAATTAGAGTCGCTGACGAAGTGACCTATGCAGACCAGATGCCTGAAATACTGTACAGAGGACCGAGCCTGGACGTAATCTCTGGCCTGGCAATAGACTCGGTCTGTAATTCGTGAGCTGTGCGGTGACGAATCGATGCTGGTACTCGAACGGTACAATCGGAACAGCCACAACCTGCATCGCAATCCTAAAATCTCTAAATCAGAGGATGAAGTAACTGAAAAATTAAAGAGTGGAGAGTATATTACTTCTTTTTCTCATTTTCTACGATTTGTTGTATCATTTTATAAGACTGTATACGGTGTATTCGGATACTTGAAGACCGGGGACAACTCTATGTTTGGGAAAAAGTAAAAATCAGCAGATTGCACAACATTTCAACATTTCTGTGGCGATGTACAGGCATTTCATAAAAAGTAGATCAATTTTTCCCCTGAACGGTTGAATGATTTTTTCGTTATTAAAAATCACTTATTAGAGCAATATGAGTTATGTCATTAAAGTGAGTTCAATGAATTGCGTTAATCGGTACATATCCTTGCAAGACATCACATACATTTGAAACCTCCGTATTAATCACGCTACACTAATTGTGGATTGAGGGTTTACTTTATGTATGTCAGTAACTAAAGATATCGTAATTGTGTTATGTTTTTCGTTACGCTGTGTTCTGATATCATAGTTCGTAATACTTCCGTTACACATTTTTATCAAACATTTTGTAGTGTCCCAGTCGGTATTCCTCTGGATTTACTACTTTATAAACAATTTTATTAATTATCACAAAATAAATGATTATGGGTGGGGTTCTCTTCCGAAATGGTCCTTCACGTTAGTACAAGTCAAACATGTATTCAAAAGGAACATCTTGAATTTATTAATTTTTATACATATAATGGCAAAATTTATTTGACGAATTAATTGCTTTAATGGATAAACGGTTGTTCCCACTCAGGTAATGGAATTTACAGTTCATAGGTTCTTTAATTTTGGAGCTCGTTGTGGTCACCTTGGAGATGATTGCGTACGTAGGAGTTACCGTAGTGTTGAGCAGCTCAAGTGGAGCGTAACGAGAAGAGGTGTCGGTGATCCCAGCGAGTCGATCAGCTGGCGAATGTGCCGTAGGTGGCACGCACGCAGTGAGGGCGTCTGGCGTGCGTCATCTCCGACCACCGCCGGTTTCAGTCCCAGGAGGCCCTCAGCAACGCCCGAGCAAAGATGGCTCGCTCCGTCTTGCCGCGCCGAAACCAGAGTCCAGCAACCCTTTCGTCCCGTCTCCACTCCGAGTATCCAGTGCCCGTCTCCGTCCATTCTCCGCTAGATCGTCACCTCGTTGAAAGGCGATTGACCGAACATACAACAAGCATAAACAATTTATTAGCAACCAGAGGGAATGAAATCCATTGGCTGGACATAACCCCACCATCAGCATCATTTTCTTGGTAGGTCATCCCCCTCCATATATCCATAGTCTCTGTCTTCTGATTGGGTTGCACTTCCTACGCATAAACTTTTTTTTTTAAACTGCTTAACGTCTCCTATAACAACTAGGTCTTTAGAGATGGGAAAGGATGGGGGGCAAGGAATGGGAAGGAATTCGGCCATGGCCTTTTTGAAGGAAGCATCCCGGCATTCACCTGGAGTTATTTGGGGAAACCATGGAAAACCCAAATCTGGATGCCCGGACGGGGATTCGAACCGCCGTCATCCCGAATGCGAGGCCAGAACGCTAACCGTTACATCACCACGCATAAACAGTTTATTGTTAGTGAATGTTTCTTTGCCAGCGACGTCTGCAAAGTGTCTGACAGCTCAGCGCTGCAACACTTTGTTATTGGGGTTTGAAAGGAGGCTTTCATTCGTCGTAACACACAATGTCACACTGTGTCGATTGTTTTAAACAAACCCGCACTATATCCGAGAGCCTCTCCATCATTTCAATAAATTAATGACCAAAACATTAGGGAACACAAGGGAAGTCTGTTCCTCTGAAACCGAGCGTGGTGGTGTAACGGATAGCGTTCTGGCCTCGCATTTGGGAGGACGGCGGTTCAAATCCCAGTCCGGGCATCCAGATTTGGGTTTTCCATGGTTTCCCAAATCACTCCAGGCAATTGGCGGGATGCTTCCTTAAAAAGGCCATGGCCGAATTCCTTCCCATTCCTTGCCCCCCATCCTTTCCCGTCTCTAAAGACCTAGCTGTTGAGAGACGTAAAGCAGTAAAAAAACAAAAAAACAATGTTCCTCTGAACGTCAACCAGACCTCGTTAAATTAAAACCATTATCCATTATAACATTTGACAAGTAATAATATTAAATATTCCTTACGATAACCTTCTCGGTCGAGAACCATATTCAAATAAAATCAAACGAACTTATGGAAATTAAATACAGTATGGCAATAAAACGATTGAATCTAACAACAACATTTCTTGTTACTGATAAACAATGAAATTTGCAGAATGGGACATCTCAATGTACACTTTGCACTTCATGTCTTAGGAGAACATACACAAAATGCAGATTCAAGAATGCCACGATGATGTACCATGATTGTTGCGCACCACGGGCGAGGAAAATATTTTGCGAGCCTTCGTTTGTACACCGAACCTTCATTTGACCACCGAGCCTTCGTTTGACCACCGAACACGGGGAAGCTCCAGCGGTCACTGCCCGCTCGTGTAGATAGGATCGGTTACAGGAATATTTGAGCGTGAGTAGACGGCAATTTGCACCACACTAATATCCGTTCAATAGTACAATCAGTGCATCGAATAGACCAGAGAAAGAAGTACAAACTTAACAATAAATTTCTGCATACATTTAGCACACAAAGAGGAAAACTTTAACAACAACAAACAAAACTATGAGTGAATGTACAAACATTTACAGCACTGCGTAACTGCATTGTTGCTGGTTCCGAGTATCTCTCTTGTGCAGCTATCTAGGCTGGCGCCGTTGTAATAGAGGAACCCGCGCGGCAGTCAAGTCCCTGTCGGCCTGGTTGCCTGCCGCGAGGCGCTAACCAGGCCGTTTGTGGCTGACTGCAGCCGGAAGGCAGCTGGAGTTATGCGCAGCAGAATGGGGCCACGAAATAACATGCCAACACTTGGGTCCGAATTACTTGCCTCCTCACCGCAGATTAAATGTAATGTTAGCCCTTACATTATATGAAAGAATTAAGTTTTTCCCGGCGTATTACTGACAAAAATTCTTCTCGGGTATTCTGCCGGATAATTTCTTCTGTCCACGACGTTTCGGTAGCAACCTCCGCTGCCTTCATCAGGTTGAGATGTCATAGCGAAGCTAGCACTGCGACGACACAGAGCAGCACAGTACACACAGCACAGCACAGCACAGTACAGTCGGTGTTGTCTCACCTGATGCAAGCAGTGGAGATTGCTGCCGAAACATTGTGGACAGAATAATTTATCCGTCAGAATACCCGAGAAGAATTTTTGTCCTTACATCATATTCTCTGCAACATCGCAATATTGTCTCTGATTTTTATTTTAGTCTAAACACGTTTTCATATTATAGCTGATAAGATTGAGGAGAAATCATTATACGCTATCAACTAACAGAGGACTTGATATTAACACTAGAGCAAAAGTTGTGACGTAATTGAGCATCGGATGAGAGATAAAAAATAAACACAAAAGAAGATTCTGCAGACAATATCATTGCTCATATCAGATCGAAAGACTGCTACAACAGCTTTCTATTCTCTAGATGGATAATGTTGTCAGTATATGTACTGATATTCAACCATGGCTGTTATCACAATCATTTAAACGAAACTCATATTGTTCAGTGCGTGTTACGTTAATAGCGTGGACTTAACGACACCACTTGTTCTTCGTCTGTAATTGGTAGAGGTACAATGACATCCAATCACATTAGGGTCTATGGAAATGTATGTTAAACTCACCGCAAATATTCCACTTGTCATCATTAAAGAAAAATTTAGACCTATTTGAAGCTTATTTTGTTAGTTGTCTGTAATTATTCCGCCTTGTAAAATATGATATAATCATTTCAATCAAACACCCAGAGACACGTTTAAGGTTTAAAGACTGATCTAGCTTGCGTTTGCGGTATATTACCTACGGTCAAGTGTGACTTTGGTGGTTTGGTAACAGTTTTATTCCTGACGCCCTCAGTAAAACTTATCCTACACTTTAATTAAAGTTAAGTAACCAGTATTTAGCTCCTTGCAGGAAATAAAATTAATGAGTTCTAAATGGTACATTTATTCTGTTGTAATTGCTTCCATTTTACAGTGCAGCCAAACAATAAATTCAGTCATCAACAGTCAACCAGTTATGCCAGAAATGACACTTTATTCAACGCAGTAACGTATTTTTAGATTAATTAAGTCGTGACTGATATTAGTATTTCAAGATCAGTACATCAATAAAATTCAACATGTCCTCCTGAAGCCTATAACAGCGGAGTCAAAACATCTGATAGTATCCCCACAGCGATGTTCTTCAGAGCATCCAAGAATAATAGAATCGAGAGTTAAACGACGACTGAAAGTTTTTTTCACGCGGATTATTTTGAAAATTGGTAATTAGATGCATTTCCAGTGATTTCTTGCACTAGCTTGGTTTTGATGTAAACTTTATACCTTAACTTATTTCTTTTCCATTTTCAAAAATTCTACAATCCATAGGATTATTAATTACACGACATCTGACTGCATAGTTTGCTTAGGCGACTGAGTGCAACTTGGAAGACAGATGTTAAAATTTAAATTTCCCCATGAAGTTAAAATTGAAACAGGTAGCTTGCAAACAAACCGTTTTATTTACCAATAAAAATAGTTTAAGGTGAATCGCAAGCGGCGAATGCACTGCTGAATTCACTTCGTCAAATGTGGACATTTCTTCTATTAATGAAGTTTTTGGAACTTTCCACTACCTTCGAATACTTCCAAATTTAGAATCCAAGCGATTCAGTTTACTATCTTTCATGACTTCTTTTCGGTATTCATTTTACACAAAAATGTCTAAACAAAAATAGACCGTGGATTATTCAAGAAGATAGTCGTGGTCCTTTTTATGTTATTTACCTCTGTCACTGATCTATTGACGTGGTCTTTACTTAACAGCCCTTTATTGCTTGGCAACTTTCACTAATTGAAAATGTGCAAGGCAATGTGCATATCTAGAAAAGTGTATCAGTTTTACCACCAGTGCAAAATTAACAACTCAGCTGTTTACATTGTTAATTCCCTGAAGTATTTGGACAAAATTGTAAAAGCAACATAAAATAGGACCTGGCCATCGTAGGTAAAGTTAATTCTAAATTGTAATTCATAGGTCGTATTTTGAAGAAATTTAACGTTCAAACAAAGAAGACAGCGTACACACTCTCTTCCCTCCACATCTGAATTACTGTTTCTTTTACGTCACACGTATTTGATCCTGCCCGATAGCGAAGTGTATATGCCACATACTAAATACTACGAATGCCTCCTTTATCAGCTTTTGAAACAGTACAAGGACCTCTACACTGTCGTGGGCCCTTTAAATAATAAATAAAATAATCGGGTTGTAATTTTCCGTGAGAAACGTATTGTAAATTTCTGTGAATAAAACAGCCCGTGACCAGGGTTCCCTTTCGTCTCCTAAAATTGTTCAGATAGTCTGGCTATAGGCCACGAAGCTGAAGCTACCACTCGGGTCTATTTTTTAATTAGACTCTTTAATGTTTTATACACATATGAGGAGAGTGCCTTGGGTCTGTAAGCAGCGGTGGGCTTGGATCCTGGCCATGTTTCGAGAATGGAACAATGAAGTGTGATTTTCAATCCGTTGGCCCATCTTTCTTTCGCTAGAGTTACAGATTTTTAAAAGATAGACATTAGCGGCTATCGGCTGGTCATGTTAGCATTGGGTAATTTATGTCATCGATTCCAATCTTTTTCGATATACTACCTCAACTAGCTCTTGTTGATCAGAGATAGTGGGTTCTACTTTAGCACGCACGCAGCAATTCTTTTTTTAAACAAGCGTTTTTCGCTACTGAATCGTTTTACACTGCTTCAACACAGTGCAGTTACGAGACCTATTCCCCCATGTCTTCCAATTGTCACTGCATCTAGTAGAATCTAGTTTGCTGGCCTGAGTATGAGAATCATGACTGTAGATTGGAAAATCTACTGTCAGCCATTTACGCTAGTCTCATCTATTCACAGTAATCCGTATAATGATTCGTTCTTATTCTGGAACCATTAGACTGACATTCTCGACTATGAATCCCGACTATAACGGTTCTGGGGAAAGATTTTCAGATGAATATTGTTGGGCCTATAAAGACGAATTAATGAAAAATGTGGTGCCCTTGTCTCCTCATAACCAACGACCCCTTTGTTATTACCAACATAAAACTTTCATTTTTCTTAATACGCATTTATATGCATCGTAGTTGTATAACTTAAAATTCAGAGCTTCACATCAGAAAGGAACTTAGCAATTTCTGACCAATGCGAGGCAAATTTAAACGCTTACTGTGAGAATAATTGGTGTTAATGTTTGTCTGTACGAAAGAACGTGTTAAGTCGCAACGAAACCTTTATATGAAAATTTCCGCTTCAGCTATCGACTAGTTTATGTTACGACTATTTTGTAAGAATGCAATTGCCTATATTATTCTTATTTATCTCACAGATTTTACTGCGGTCAGGTGACACACTTCAACAACACATTAACTTAATTTCTAGCAAAGACAAGTTTCTTTCACATAAATTAGACCAACATCTTATTGTTATCATGATGATACTTTTATATACATCAGATTTTTAACACAGGAATACAGCTAATGCTGACTTTGTACCAAATGCACTACTGAATTCATTGAAAGTTGAACACTGAAGTTGAAATAATTTAACTTCAGTGTTTGTCAGACAGATTGAACTCGAAAGTACCCAAATAGTCGTATAGAGCCGAATGATTAAAAAAAATATATACATATATATGGCTTCGCCAGATAATTGGACTGCAACCTAGTAATGAAACCTCCACAAAATCAATTGAAGGCTGAACAATTTCACACTGCTAATACTACCACAACCTTCCAGCAATTGCAAAAATCAATTAAAACTGAACTGTAAGGTTCAATTTCTGTAAAGAAATTATTTATAACCCTTAAATGTAATTAAAAATACCGTTCCTGACGCTTAATATTTTTTAAAACTCAATTATATGAAATTCAATATTTTCCTGGTTTTCTAAAATTTCTGAATTTCGTTGAAAAAGTACTCCACACTTTCCGTCAATTTACGTTAATGCAGATCAATAATTATTGTAAATAAGTATTATAAAGGTTGCAAATATCATTTTTTACACTTCCGTTACTGTCACCATAGTTAAAATTGGATATTTTTCTCAAGAAAATTTGGTGTCCAAGAGGCGAATGTTCTTAAACCTAACGCCTGATTGGCACGCGTCCTATACATGTCCATTTTACACTCTTAATCCCCTCATCCATAAAATCAGATCGAAATACAAATGTTTACTCTGTATCTCGTACTCATGGAAATCGAATAAATGCTATTTACAACAATAACTTTTTCTGCAGTCAAACAACTGGGAATCGTTTATTAAACAGCGCCATGCTAAAATTATCCACAGTGGCTGAACGTGTTCTTTTTTGCATCATATGTCCTGTAGATATTAATTAGCTCATTTTTATTACATAACTCGAAATCAAATGCAGGCCGTTAGGCAAGCAGCATTCAAATATTCATAACTTTTCTCTTCATTACTGCCTTGTTAATTTTGTTTTCATTGTTAACTTTTTTACGAGATTAATATAAAATCCTATTTATCAGTCAGCAGAAATGTGCGATAATGTTGTGATATGTGAAAAATATTTGTATGATATCATTCAGTGATATTCGTTTGATCTAAATGATTCACCAGATAAATCCTGCTTCGGTATGTTGTAGTAAACTGCTATTCTAAATTTCTTTTTTATTTGTGCCATCTATATAACATTCAATTTCAAAAACGGTTATTTTTTCTAGCAATACGATACGAAAAGACAGGATACTGTAACTTGGTGGTTCCTTCTTGTGGTTCCTATGTATTAAAACTTTGGAAATACAAACATTGAAGTTGTTTGATTAAACAGAAACTAGTAACCCTATTGTGTTTACTGAGTGCAGGTTATTACTTTGAGTGATCAACGGCGCAAGGGATTTTTTTAACAGTAATTGTTGGTTTTACATGTGTCAATTGTTTGATTCATATGCTGATGAGTATAAAATAAGCTTCATAAATGAGCCAGAAAGCGAAAGTTAAATTCTACTCCTGTTTGGGTCAAGATTGAGACTTTCTGCCCTGCCTTCAGAAATAGTTATTTGCTTCCTGAAATTAATTGGAAATTATGTGTCTAACTTGGAGACCATCAGACCTGTTCAGAACGGATTTCGATCCCCCGAGTATATGTTGAAGGGTAATTACTCCAGATGTCTGTGTTACAATTATTTCTTCAAAATGAGCCCTGGGTATCGAGAAATTAACGCGGAAACATATATGAATATCTTTTAAATATTATAATTTTAGTGCATTGTTTAACAGTTTCAGCGTGGTGTATGCAGTAAGGTGTTAACTTCCTATTTTGCGAACCCGGGTTTAAATCCCCATACTGCCAAATATGTTTATTTCTTTTTTTATGTGCAGTAATCATTGAGCATTGATTTTATTTCATTTAAATTCATTTACGAATTTTTATTATGCAACATAACTTTTAAAACAAAATATTACAGAATATACAACCCCAACTTTTTTTTTTTTAGAAAATCATTATTTCATTGTTTATTGTTTATGTGTGTTTTTTTTTTTTTAATGAAACAGGTATATTTCATGTTCATCGTTTCTATACTTGTATCTCTACAATTAATATCGAAAAGTAAATATGTTACAGCCATAAGGTCGGGGTTTTTCCCCCCTACCACAGTTATACTTATTTCCGTTCAGTGGTGGTAGCATGTAAATGTTTGAAACTAACATAATGTCTGTTATACTACAATCTATGGTGGTGATAATAGTTTCAGCTTATGTTCTTTTACTTCACGACTGCGAACATCATTTCGAAAAATATATTATTCCTGCTTAGAGGTTACAAATGGTTCAAGAGTTATATAATGAGACTGCTGATGCAATGCACAGAATATTACGTGCTACGCAAAACGTTGATTCTTAATAGTCTAAACTCTATGTGATTTCCAAGCAGTATAGCATCTTTGAAAAAATTGCACTTACTTGTCTTTTCCGGGATTTGCCCTGCGATTATTTGTTTCTGTTATTGCCTACGTTTCGGCACCAACCTGGGCTTCTCAGGCGGACAGATAAAGATAAATCCTGACGAAGGTCGCAGGTTGGTGCCAAAACGTAGGCCATAACAGCAACCTTTTTTTTTTAATAAAGAAATAATAAACGCAGCGCAAACCCCGGATAAGGCAAGCAAGTGCAATTTTTTTCAAAAATGACGCCTGCGAAAAGTGTGAAATTTTACAATATAGTATCTGTTGCTTATGACACAGGCTTTTCCTGTGTATGAAATAATTTAACATCATTCAATCTATGAAAAAGAATGTCAAAGAGTTCTTCTGTAAGCAGATATGATGGAAGTTTAATTGAATGTATACGTAACGGAGGAGCATAGTGGTACTAACGTTACAGTACCGGCTTTGGCTGCCATGGATTTCAAACGAAGCTCTGAAAGTCTCATAGGAAAATTTAAACATTAATTCGTATTTATCATACAAACTAGGACAAGATTGGTCAATGTACCAGTTGGAAGTTTGGCGTGTTTACAAACTCTTTTAAAACTAATACTAAAAATTTAAATTGCTAACACAGAACGAGTAATTAATAACAGATTAATTATTAGAGATACATAGCCATTGAAAGACTTTATGAAAACACAAAAGTTCCAAAACCAGGTTTATAGGTCAAATAAAATAAAATCTTCACGGATTATCTGCAGGATAATATCTATATTAAACTTAATTTCTTTAATACATAACGTTTTGGCAGCAACCTCCACTGCCTTCGTCAGGTAAGCTGTCATAACGAAGCTAAAAATGTAACTACATTTTTAGCTTCGTTATGACAGCTTACCTGAAGCTAAAAATGTAGTTACATTTTTTGTTTCGTTATGACAGCTTACCTGACGAAGGCATTGGAGGTTGCTGCCGAAACGTTAACTACATTTTAGCTTCGTTATGACAGCTTACCTGACGAAGGCATTGGAGGTTGCTGCCGAAACGTTATGTATTAAAGAAATTAAGTTTAATAAAGAAATTATCCAGCAGATAACCCATGAAGATTTATTTTATTTATACGCCAGGAAAAACTGAATTCTGATATTAGGTTTATAGGTCGTTAATTATTTATGGATCAAAAATCTTTACCACCAAAATGAAAGTCTATACCATATTCACACAGTTACTCACTCAGCACGTATAATCTTTACATTGAAAAAACCGTCAGTAAGGTCTAAATTCAGATTGTGTATGATTATTAGATGGTTGGAAAGTGCCCCTGCTCTGCTTTCCGAATGTCGCCGCGAGCCATCTGGGCGACTCGTGTGTCTGTGGAACGTGCCTGGCAGCCTCGTCCGGTCGCCGGCGCCACAGATCGATACCTCGCTCCCGCCGCGCCGCGCCGCGCAGCCAGCAGCAGTCGACATTCGCTCGCTGCCCCCGGCACGGCCTGGCCTGCCCCTCGCACGTCACGACCTGTTGACGGCCAGATGGCGCCGTCGTTAGCGGTTTAACGGGCCAGTAGCAGCCGGGCGACAGGGGCGCCGCTAACGATAGCGTCGCACATGCGCGACTACACATATTATAGCCGATAAATGCCTATTCAAGTAAACTATCGGAATCCGAAGATAAAATTATTTATTTTCACAGCTCTTTTCAGAAAAATAAAACAAAAATCGGAATGTTGTAAAGGAAAATTTTGGTTTAATTTCTCGTTAATTGGCACAAAATTCTACGTTATAATTTTAAACGTAATGAAAATTACAATACTCCAAAATTATTTGTAGAATCAGGCAAAAAACAGTTTCTCATGAAATTTCACGTTTCGCAAGCATTAACGTCAGACTACGAAAAAGAAGAATGAAAGTGATATACCGAGCGGGGCGGTGTAACGGTTAGCGTTCCCGTCTCGCATTCGGGAGGACGGTGGTTCGAATCCCCGTCCGGGCATCCAGATTTGGGTTTTCGATGGTTTCCCCAATTCACTCCAAGCAAATGCCGGGATGCTTCCTTCAAAAAGGCCATGGCCGAATTCCTTCCCATTCCTTGCCCCCATCCTTGCCCCCCATCCTTTCCCGTCTCTAAAAGACCTCGATGTTAAAAAGAGACGTAAAGCAGTTAAAAAAAAGTGATATCTTGTTAAGCATTACTAGTAATGTAAACTTGTCCCCTATTTTAGCGAATTATGAAATTTCCCCGTCCGTTATTTGTATCAGATACTAAAATATAACTTTGCCGTATGTAGAATAATAGATGAATTGCGTTGGTAACAGCTGCTTTAAAAATGTGATAGCTCTTCAATATAAGAATGTAACAAAAACACATAATTTTACGTTCTGTGTATCAATAAGATATTTAGCTGTAAATTAAAATTCAGATTTGTATTTTTTTCGGCAGATATATGAGGTAAGGAATGAAGGATGAATTTCAGTCAGATACGTTATGTAAATATACGTAATATTAAAAATAACATCAGTTTTCTAGAATTCATAATGCAGGCAGCCATAATAAGTTTCTTCTTTACTTTTCAAGTTATAAAAATTCTGTTATTCATTAGTTATATTAAATTTCAAGGAACTTTTATTATTCATTCGTAAATCATCTTTTCTTGTCAAGTTTATAAAATATAAACAATAGTCGTGAAATACACCAAGATTTCACTGGAAAAAATGTTTTAATAACTGCTTCTCATATTTCAAAAAGTAGCGCCGTACCAAAATAAATGACAAACAAGAAACGGGCTTAGCTGCACCACAATACAAGTTGGTGCAGAATATGTAAAGTTTAATTAGCGCACGTAATTTTGGCTTGAACGCAGTACTACGAACAACATCAAACTGCTTGTGCAGGTTGTTTTATTACACCGCTGTAGGCGTTTTGTGCTTATTACACACGAAGAAGTTCTAAATGATATAATCCTTTGCTACTCCCAGTCTTTTAACTTACTGAAATTCCTACTGAAGGCCGCATCTTTGAAGTATCACATCCGTATGAATGAACGCCAGTGCCGCACATATGACGTTACCAACGTGTTTCAAAGATATTAACACGTCACCTCATAAATACCTGTGACCTAACTTTGAGCTCTTCAATAGCATCAAACAGAACGTCTCTCATCTTTCGTCTTAAGTCATTTCAAGATAGTGTTCGTTATGAAAACGTGTACACTGAAAGACTACTGCTTGCTGGCATTTGAATACGTGCTATATTAACGCAAGAATCTTGTCTAATGGTAAGTAATCGACCAAAATGAACATCAAACTCATGTCAGATGGATTTTCAGTGAACTTCCTGAAATTGTTTCATAATTGAAAATTGTAAAACTGTAGATCTCCTGTAAGTTCTGAATGTATATAATATGAATTGTGTATCTTCTTACATTAAGTTCTGTTGCTTTGAGAGACTTATAAGATCTTTTTATTTTTTTTATTTTTACCGCTTTCCTCTAAAGATGTGGCGAGATTTTTGCGGATAAGTGGTTTGGTGCCACCTCCTTCCTGAAAAGGTTCATGGCTTAACACTGACTCTGGTAAGCAGTGATTATGGTGGTTACATGTAATTTAAACGCGCTGTTTCTTAGATGTGTTAGACACTTCCTTCTATTCGTAACAGGGGCATAATATAAGTGGAGAGAACGTGGTAGGATTGATGATAAATATTTCGTATCTGGGAACAGGGAATGCCGGGGCACAACGGGGTAAGAAGTTAAAAATATGTTTTAAAAATACAAAAGAGTTAATTAATAAAGTTGCAAATTTTTCTATGAATAACTTATAATGTAGTAGTTACAAAAATACAATAATTATATGCTCATATTTTTTTGGATGTAACAAGTGTCCCAACCTTCATTTTACTTTCAACGAAATAGAAACATTTACAGCCAGAACAATTCTTAGAACATCTCTTGTTAATTTTGGGTTCTCTCTTCAACTCATAATTTTTTTCAATTTATCTTCAGGCACTATTATTTGTTTATTCAATTGTTAATTTTATTCTCTTTATTAGAAAGCGTTATCTTGGCTTTTTCTTCTTTGCCAAAGTTCTTCTGCTGTTTTTCCTTAGTATTAATCTCTAACACTTTTTTGTATGTTTCACTTTTGGAGTAGGCATTAAGATTTCAGCTGAAACATGAAATGAAGGGGCCCTATTGCCAATTTCATCCAAGATCACACAAAGAGCCGGGTAAAATGAAGTACCTCCACATTCCACCCTATCCAGTCTGCCAAAGGGACGCGGTTTAGGATATGGAGATAAAGTCACTCGAGAAAGATACGTTAACAAACATTTAACTACACGAAACTACAGGCATTTAAGTTTCGTTCAAGCATGTTCTAACTAAATTTGTAATGTAAGGTAAGTATTTGTAAGTGTGTATGGTTTACCTTGGTTTCAAAAATATTAAAAGTTACACTACTGGTGAGAGAAATTACACAATGAGAACTTCACACACCAGCGCTCGAGAATACTAAACTAACGTGGTTGCTTAAGTCGAGCAGCAATAGGTTGATTTCTATTTATTGCCATTGGTTGGCAATACTTCCTAGGTACCGAAAAACGTCGAACTTCCAACCCGGTGCGCCGAGTTCCCCTACTTCAGTTAAGTTTCAATACACAGAATGACATCGTTTTGTCACAATCAAAATGGTTGTGTGTGGTATGGGGTCAACATACCTGACTCGATAGGATGGGAGCGAGTTTAATTTTGTCACGTTACCTTTTCGGTGCAATAGATTCTGTGGTAGGTAGGTTGGACGATCTACTGCGAGGCATGTCCAGCTGTTGGTTTAGTCGACATATTCATCACAGTTTCATCTCTTACAGCTTGTGCACAACTTAATGCAGCTAGCCTTTTAACAATATTGTTCTGCGAGCATGTACTATGTACACAGTGTGTCACAAAAAATGGATCGTAGTGCTCACAGACAGGTGGCGATTCTCACATGTTGTGCAGTTACTGTTTTCAATAGTAAATTAGGTTCTATCATGGGTATAAGTAATGTAGAATTTCTGTTAATTATAGTTTTATTAAATCAGTCACTAATACGTTGTTTAACCCAACTAATTGATGGTACCGAGACTTTGTATATATTTTTTTATTAATGCTGTCGTAACGGCTGACTGCTAAGAGTGTTTACGTGCAATTCCAAGCGTTTGAATAGTTTAAATAGTCATTATGTGACAGGGTACGGCAACATTGCACCCACACGTGGTCAATGGGTGCGGATACACACACCTTTGTTCTAACAGTTTAACTGGTGCAAACACGCTGACCACCAATTGACAAATAATAATATTAAACCAAAACTTGCAAGTACTTCTGAGTGAAAAGTCTACGAGAAAGTCTATACAGTAAATAGTATGATCAGCCTCCACACAACAATCACACGGACACTAAACACATGTTAATTACGCTCCATGAACCTATTTATACATCTACATCTATACTCTGCAAATCACAAATACTGTGGGTGGCAGAGGGTGCTAAGCACCAATCCTAATTCTGCGCATTCCAATCCCGAACGGTTCGAGCAAAGCAGGAATACATAAATGAATCAGCACGGCATCTTATTACTCTAAACTTATCCCTTCTGTCATTGCGACCTAAATAGGTTGGCGGAAGAAGTATTTCGTTGCACTCGTAACTTAAAGAGTTTCGCATATTATCCAGCAAATTCAAACGAAAACGACGTCGTCTGTCCGCCAAACAATCCCAGCTCAACTCACGAATCAGCTCTGTGACACTTACGTAATGACTGTAACTAGCAGTCACGAATCGAGCGGCTCTTCTCTGTACTTTCTCTAACGTGTCAATCAATCCCTTGCGATACGGATCCCAAATTCCACAACAGTATTCCAAATGCGGACGCACTAGTGTTTTGTACGCTATTTCCTTTGTATAAGCATTACAACTTCTCAAAATACGTCCTATGAATCGTAGTTTGGAATTAGCTTTGCCTACAACGGAAGTTATGTGCAAGTCCCATTTCATGTTGCTTTGTACTGTTACGCCTAGATACTTCAGGGAATCTACAGTGTCAACAACTGAATTGTTAACTTTGTACTCCTGAGCAAGCGGGGTCTTTTTATTACTTATGTGCATTACCTTGCACTTTTTACAGTTAAGTGTAAGCTGCCATTCACGGCACCATTCCGAAATAACATCCAAATCGCGCTGAATTTCTAAGCAATCGTCGGAGCACCTCACTTCCCTATAAATAAGTGCATCATCAGCAAAAAATCGCATCCTGCAATTAACGTTGTCACCGAGATCGTTTATAAAAATTAAGAAAAGAAGTGGTCCTATTACACTTCCTTGAGGAACGCCCGAAATAACATCTAGTTTAGAAGAGGCTTCCCCGTCTACAATGACATACTGTGACCAACCAGGTAGAAAATCTCGTATCCATTCGCAAATCCGATCAGATTTACAGCGAAAGCCAGCATTCATTTCAGACGCGGTAGGGCGAACTGCGTATCCAAGTGAACCCAGCAACCTTCTTACAACACTTGCACACTGATTCACTATATGACTGCTACCGCACGACTGCCACTGTCGTACTGCGACACTAGCACCACTATCGATTAATCGATCTTCTCTTCCTGATATAATCGATACGTATACCTAGATACATTTCAATAAAACCACTCATTAATAAATGAAATAAAAGTTCGCTAGCCTACTGTATTCCGACAATGCCTGCACTAAGTTGGTCCGAAGGTTTAAAATTCGCGTACCGCAACAAAGCTGAACCACAACGTTATAAATCAATATCACATAAAGCTACAAAAATTAAATTTCTCAACTGTAAACCTCTAATCATCGATAATTACATTTGGAAGGCAAAGATATGATTTTTACCACGCAACATTTTACACTGTATTTGGTAGATTATCCATTTCTTGCGGGACGTCATTTACCTTATATTATTTCAGTGTTATTTTGGTACGAGTCTCATCCGGTACATTATCTACTTCTATTCTAACAAAAGTTCCTGGTCAAGTCTTCCAGTAGATCCAAAGGTAAAGCGAATACTCTCTGCCCACATAATCCTCTGCTTGCTGGTTCCATCTGGTGCATGGTCGGTGAGGCAATGTTTTAATTTTTGGAACTAATTCAAACATTACATCCAATTCATGTCTACAACTTCAGAAAGAATTTCATAAACTTTTCTTCCTGTTTATGAATAGTTATATTTCTATTACTAATCGTTTTTAGCGCAAATTTTCAGTATCATTGCGACTTGAAACTCTAATACCAAAGCGCCATATCCTTGGTGTAAATTAGCCTTGTTTTGTCAGTAACAATCAAATTCTTTGAATTTTCTTATTCAATGCCATTCTTTAATTTTTCAGCGCGCATTCGGGTCATTGTAGTGCCAACAGTTTTAATTTTCGCTATTGGACACTTGAGTAAGTATAGTCTTGAGACAAGCGCAAGTGTTTGACACTGAAACAGCTGAAACACAGGCGGATGTAGTATCGAACTGTGGCCAAACAGTCATGTACGGAAATTTTTCTTGGAAATTTATTTAACTCTAGAACTTTCAGTGGAAAAATCTTCCATGAATCGCAAAGTTAGAAGCGAATGGGAGTATACGCATGTGTAACACGGTAGCAAGTAATCAGGCGGTTGGTCGCTTAACAGTTCGTGGTTGGTAGCATATTGAGGGATATTTACCTATAGAATATACTATACTCATTCGGAGTAATTTTTCTCAAGCCTACAGACAAGTAATTTGATTCCGTTCCACGCAGCAGAGCTTCAAGATTAAGCATACGCTCTTCCCGTGAGAAACGAGCTCCCCAATATGACAGATCTAAAGCCCTTAGTAAAAAGTACTAAGCCAATGGTAAGAGCTTCACGTGACACCCCCACCACCTTTCTCAGCCCGCGAGCGCAGTCTGTAGCCGGCGGTCGAAGAACGGGACACCTCGTCAGGCGTTATGCAGAATTTTATAGGTAAAGCTGGTATTCACCCCTCTGCTAGCTCAGAAAGATAGTCCAAGTGACAAGATTTTATTAGTAATGATTTTCAATTTCATGTGAGCTATTTTTTATGCATAGATTTCAAGTATTTCATACGTTTCTTCATGTACTTATATGAGGTGAGTTTATTAAAGTCACTCTATTCTTTCCACTACATATTACAATTGTTGTTACCGATTACCTGCTCATTACTAGCAATAAATAATAGTAGGAACGTAATATCTGTGATCACAAGATCAAATATCTTTGGTAAAACTAACCGAGGAGTGATTGGTCAAGGACGAACTCAACTATCTGTTGTGTTGAGCCGCTCGGTATACGACAGTTAGTGGGAGTTCACAACACAGTTTTGATGATACCTCCAATGAGTATTTCAATTTCACGATCTGCAGTATGCGTGACGATTAAAATTCAGAGCTACAGAAGAAGCTTTTATTCTCTTGCGAGCTTGTACAATGCCGTATTAAAAGTTTTGTGGCAATACGTTGTTCATAAACTGTAAAAGAAGCTCACTTAATATTTTCCTGTAACCATTTCTAATGATTTTCCTCTCTTTCGCTCCAGTCTATCTACCACTAATAATCCATTGCAGTGAAAAGGAACCTTTGGGCCGTGAATTATGTTAGATTTTTAGTTTTTGGATAGAACAGCGGTATGCAATCAAATTTTGCTTTGGCTTGGGCAAAACTGCTTCGGAAACTTTTGCTATGATTACGGAGGCCTACAAAGAAGACTTCCTATCAAGAGCTCAAGTGTTCCGGTGGTTTAATGAATTTAAAAACGGGAGGGAATCCGTTGAAGACATGGAACGATCTGGACGCCCTTCAACGAGTCGTGTGGATGAAACGGTGGCCAAAGTGAAAGAATTCCTGGACTCCGACCGTCGTTTAAGTCTCAAATTGATCGCCGATGAGGTCTCCGTGAATAAATTTACGGTTCACCAAATTGTTACGCAAGATTTGATGATGAGGAAAGTTTGCGCAAAATTGGTTCCCCGAGTGCTCACCGCCGAACAAAAGCAACGACGAGTGGACGTTTGCCGTGAGATGTTGAATGAATTGGAAAATAATCCAGACTTTTTAGACAACGTAGTAACAGGCGACGAATCGTGGACATTCCAGTACGACCCGGAGACGAAAGCCCAGAGTTCGGAATGGCACACACCGGCATCCCCGCGGCCGAAGAAAGCAAGAATGTCAAAGTCCCGCATCAAGACAATGCTGATTGTGTTTTTCGACAAGCGGGGGTTAATTCACAAAGAGTTTGTCCCTCAGGGTAAGACTGTCAATGCCGAATTCTACAAAGAAGTCCTTCAGCGATTGCACAGAGCCGTCAAACGGAAGCGACAGGACCTTGCTCAACGCTGGCGTCTCCACCACGACAACGCTCCGGCGCACACAGCGTTCCTCGTGACCTCCTACTTGACCCGAATTGGAGTTGAAGTTCTGCCAAAGCCACCATACAGCCCTGACTTGAGTCCTGCTGATTTCTTCCTATTTCCGAAGGTCAAAAGATGCCTGAAGGGTCATCGTTTCGACGATATTCCGAACATCCAACGTGCTGTCACGAAGGCACTAACTGGGATAACTCAAACGGACTACAGTGGGGCCTATGAAGCTTGGAAAACGCACTGGCAACGTTGTGTCGACGCCCAAGGCGAGTACTTTCAAGAATATTAACGTTTTGTACAAATAGGATGAATAAATTTGTTTTTCTAGACTGAGTCTCATTACTTATCTACCACACCCTGTATGTTGCGGTCTGGTGGCTCAGTGGTTAAGGTGTCTGACTGGCGAACGGAAGATCCCCGTTCGAATCTCTGTCTCGGCGGGGTTTCTCATAGACCATTAACCCGACCTTCACTTCTGGCATAGCTTCCTGTGTAATGTGAAGTACGCCAGAATGCTTCCGTGGTTTGGATTCCATATTAAACTGTAGGTCCTCTATATCTGGTAGGACTACCGGGTTAGCTTAAGGCGGCTAAGACAGGGGTGGAATGCGCTTCTACTAGATACTCGGTCACTAGATCATTACAACCACACGGAATTATTTGTTGTTATTTGGTATGTCTGTAGCTGTAAGTACGTCGTCTTGCGGGTATGACATTAATAGTTTTAAGTTTTCACTTCTTTTGGAAGTCCCCAATGACTGCCATGTCCTCTTCTTTAGCAAAGTTCTTTTCCTCTTTTTCCTTAACAGCGCCTTCCAACTTTTTTATGGTGAATCTGTTAAGACAGCAGACTTCTTCCTCTTCGTCCCTTCTTTATCTTTTGGAATATGTATTAGAATATCAGGTGAAAAATAAAATGAAGAGGCCATGTTGTTATGCAAGAGCACCCCAAGAGCGGTTCAGAATGGAATGTTTCCCCATTCCGCCCCACCCGTTCCGCCCCGGGGGCACGATATAGCTTAGGGAGGTAAGCTCGCTCGAGAAAAATACGTAAACAAACATTTATCTACTCCAAACTAAATAAAATAAAACTTAGTTCAAGTATGAACTAATTATATTTGTTATGCAAACAAGTATGCATAGTTTTACCTTTGTTACAAAATTATCAGAAGTTACGATACAGGAGAACAAAAACACACAATGAAACTTCACCCAGTAAAGCTCGAGAAAACTAGAATAATATGGCTGTCGTAGTTGAGAATCAATAAGTTTGTCTAGTTCTACATATTTCCGCTCGTTGGCAATACCTCCTTGACACAGAAAAACGTAAATCTTGATTCCGTGCAGCTGTCCCGTTGTACCCCGGGTTCCCCTATATCTGGAGGGTAAACCAACAGTGTATCAGTAACTTTTGGTTCATAATGATTCGTTTAGCGTCTAAAGAAGCACTGCAGATATTTCCAATTTCATCCTAAGTCTCATGTTGACTTAAAATGCAGACTTAGATCTGACTTGCAACAGCCTCTTCCTTCACTGCCCTAACATACACTCATGGGCCAAAATATTACGACCACCTACTGACTATCATATTGATCCACATTTCGAACGCAATACAGCAGTGATTCCGCGTAGCATGGATTCTAAAAGTCCTTGGTAGGCTTCCAGAGGTATCTGACCCCAGATTTCTATTCACAGTTCACGAAATTCCCTTCAATTACGGCCAGCGGTTTGTGTGCTGGCGCCTGCGGACGAGCATCTCGGAAACGGAGAGGCTGTTTGCGTGCTACTGTAATGAGCATCTATGAAAAGTGTTTGAAGGACGTTGAAACCACGAGCAGGCGACAATGTGGTGGACACCCATGCCACATCAGGGAAGGTGGGGGTCGGAGGCTTACCCGCAACATATGGCGTGATCTGTGGCAGATTTGACGGAAGAGTACAATTCTGGTGCTTCCAGAAGTGTTTCAGAGCACAACAATCGTGATTCTTCCACAGATCCCTATCCTGCTTTAGGAGCTGGCAAAACTCCTACCTCCACGTTCTGTGATGATGATGCGTGGGTGTCCACCACATTGTCACCTACTCGTGGTTTCAGCGAACTTCAAACGCTTTCCATAGATGCTCACTAGTAGCCCAGTAGCACGCGAACAGCCTCTCTGTTTCCGAGATGCTCGTTCCCACGTGGCGCGCCCACCAGCCGCTAGCGCATAATTAAAAAAAAATAAATAAAAAAAAAAATATTCGTGACCATTGCGTAGAAATCTGGTGTCAGATACTTCTGGTAGCCTACCAATGTGGACCAATATGCTAGTAAGAAGGTGGTCGTAATGTTTTGGCTGATAAGTGTAATTTCTACAGGGTGAAAGGAGACCAGAGCTACGGATGGTCTAACATTGTCATATATAGGGAACCTTCAGCACGGTTGAAAATTCGTTTATCCTTATTCAATAAGCCACCATCGCGTCAATAGCTGTGATAATTGCGCCAAGAGACGGTGTAGGCATTTAACGTGTAAGAGGTAGTATCTCGTATATTCCCCGGATAATTAGCGTTACCATACATTCTTTCCCCACCGGCCAGTGACTTGCAGGGTGCCGAACGATCGAACGACTCCGGCGCTCGGAATGCGAAATGACGCACGGCAGCGCTAATTAGATCAGCCGCGGCTGCAGCTGAATTATAGCGCCAGTCGCAACAACAGGGCCAGCCAGACACACACAATAAGCGCGTACACAATTTTCGGCGCGCTAATAACACAAAGGATCGTCGTTTTGTAAGCTGCCCGGAATTAGCTGGCTCGCGCGCACACATCAAAGTTACCAGCTCACTCGCACTCGCTGGCTTGCGAATATTCCGCAATTACGAACGCGCGTGCTATCCTGGCTGTTTGTTTGTGCAAGCGACATAATGCACGCACGTACGCGCGAACACGTATCAGCGAACAGCCTGCAACAATACGAGGCTCCGTGGCCAATAACAAGCGTTATTTGTTTACTGTGGGAAGGGGCAAAAACTTTGCTACTCCTCGATGCTGGAATTGACCTTCCTCAGTTTAAATTGATGCAGCAATACAACGATTCTAATGTATCATCAAGTGAGGAGGATGATGCTTCTGTATGTCACAAAATATGGACAAATTCAGAGAGTTCCGTACTTCAAGTATCTGGGAGAAATCATCGGACCCACAGGTGGAGAAAAGATACCACAGAAAGTTCGCATGCAGAAACTTAGGAGAGCCTACGGTAGAACCTACAACATCTACTACATAATTTCCTAAGCTCATTCACCTCGATAGCTATTGGATGGATAATGGTGTCACGTGGCAGCCTTCGCTCACAATTCAACAGCCACCAGAGATATCATTTGAAGAAATTGTCCACAATTTAATAGCTAAGCTACTGCTGCCAAATTAATTGCTATAATACATTCCTTACGTTTCCTTTTCGTAACATTTCGTTGTTAAATAAATATCGTTAAAATTTGCAGATGAAAAAAGTGGAACTTCTTTTCAGTATCATCTTGTTAATGAAAGCAACATAAAAAACGTGAATTAATCAAGGTCTCTGTTGTAAACACGAATGTCAATTGTCATTCCGGTTAGGCTAAATTTCAATTTAGTTAAAAATTTCGATAATGTTGTTGCTGGACACTACGATTTATTTGCTTCTTTACATATTTCACTGACCAATTTCGTTAATGGTCTTCATTCATGTTCGCTGTACGTGAGTTATTAGATTGTTTAAAGTGGACACCAGACCAAATATGTTACCGAATTGAGTATTATGACAATTCATTTCTTCGGACGTGTATATAATAAAAAATGTTTTAAAAAAAAGGATTGATTTCTATGGACACACATTTCGAATGAATCCTAACAGACTAACAAAAAAAAATCTTTGACTTCTATTATAAAAAAAAAGAGTAAGCCCAACTGGTTTAAGGAAGTGGAAAAGGATCTGAGAGAACTCCAGATTACCGAAGTGATGTTAAAGAATGGTACAGCCAAGACCGTGACCAAAGACAAAAGTAAGTATGAAAAGTAGTGCATGGAAGGGAAAAGATGACCATGACCACAAGCTGGCACTCGATTTCAGGCACAAGGGTGTGGGAAGATTCTCTTTTTTAGGTAAGGGTGTCAGGGATTGGAATGAGTTACCAAGAGAAATGATGAATAATTTACCGAAAACTTTGAAGGAATTTAAAGATAAAATTTGTAGAGGGCAAATGTAGGTGAGTGCAGGATAGGGGGAAGAAGGGTGTGTAGGGATATTGCCACCTGAGCCTGTGCTCCATTGCAATTAAAAAATTAAATAAATAAAAAAGTTGCGATAAACACCAGAAAGCCGATTCAAATATCAGAAGAGGAAAGAAGGAAGAGATCAGATAGAATGAAGAAATACTGGGAGAAGAAGAAAACGCAAGCATCCAAGAAGTGATTGATCTGACGTACCCCAAGAATGGGTGATTCGAAAAAAAAAAAAAAAATGTACGCAAGCGAAACTTTAACGCTACACAGGGAAGGTGGCCTAGAAAGCATTTTGAAAGGAGAACGCAAAATTATAAGAAAGATCCTTAGCCCAGAAAAAACATAAATCTCGAAAAGCAATAGAAACACTGTCAAACCTCGCGGCAGATATCAGGAAACGAAGATTAAGATTTTATGGACATATCCACAGACTTCCAGCAACAAGACAGATTCATAAAATTGTGACGTACATAGAACAGCTAAAAACTATACCCTGGGTCCAGCAGATCAAAAAAGACCTGGAAAAAGCCCACATAAACTCATCAGAAATCATAGACAGACAAACTTACAAAGAAAAAATTAACAAATGGGAAGTACCGCCAGAGAATGAAGTCATTAAGAGACCGGGGACGAAGTGGGCTGAAGAAAGGAAGAGAATCCACGGAGAAAAAAATGATATCCGTATGGAAACTTAGAAATTGATTCGTTAAGGCTTTGCGTGACCCGACAGGTTCCAATAACAGATAATAATAATAAAAATAATATATACACTGATATAGGAGTACTTCGGAATTGGTTCTTATGCAACACATGCGAAAAATAATACGCCCGGCATGGAAGTCACATAAAGTCGATACTGAATATCATTCTCCATCAATTTATCTTCGCTACCTTAAGGCATCCGGTGTAAATAGACTGCACATATGGTTATACTAGCATTTTTCTTTCTCCCGCATGAAAACAGTGTTGATGGGCGGTTTAAGTTCGAGCCTGACATATGGGAGACTCGTATTCGGCTCATTGAGTTTTCTGTGTTCCTTGGTTTCCCAAAATCACTCCTGTTGAGAGCCAAAACGTTTCTTCACACTTGTCACTCTAGAACTTCTACGCCTTCCTTAGCCAAACTGTTAACATTGATCTAATGATACCGCTGTGAATTAAACATAAAATCTTAAGTACACTTATTACTCATCTGAAACTACAATTGAATTAATTAGCTCATAAGTCATAAGTGAAAACTATGTTGGTTTAAATAAAGCTTTTACTGTAGATCACCCGCGAGAAACTAATGTCTTTAAGCGAGAGTACTAATGTGTTGTACGAACATCCGTACTCCACTAGGTAACTTGAGAATGCAACTTCAATGTCGAACTGCAAGTTATTGTTATCTCATGAAACATCTATAATAGAGTTGTGACTCTGGTAATAACCTGTGAAGACGCCATTGTTCTTTGGTAATTTAGACACAGAGAATGATTTTTACATGTAACAGTTTCACACAGCATAACATTAATAAATATTTGCTGTATACATTTAGAGAAGCAGCTTGTTACGTCACATATTAAATGGTGCGCTTAAAATATATTGTTCATTTCACAGGCTGACAAGCAAGTTTGGTTCGCTGTTGAAGAATAAGATGAGAACGCGTCACCGAATCTCATCTATAAAACGTACAGTATTTGAGAAGCTTTATGGCAATGCATTGGCAATTGGAATGATTAGTAGCTGGGATGCCCAGTAATTATAGAAGGTATTATACAGTATAAAACCTTCCTTGTTCTTTTTTCGACCTCGTCTCTACAATCCAGTTTTTTTGGGCTGTTTACGTATCTAAAATTTTGTGTTCCAAGAACTTCCACAGTACTCAATAAGCAACAGGTTATAATAAAGGTAGTAAACATTTTTGGGAATGTCTCTGAGGCACCGAAATTTGTATAACACTTCTTTTGTAATGTCTAACTACAATTATTTTAAAAAAAAAAAAACTGCTTAACGTCTCTTAACAGCGAGGTCTTTACAGACGGGAAAGGATGGGGGGCAAGGAATGGGAAGGAATTCGGCCATGGCCTTTTGAAGGGAACATCCCGGCATTTTCCTGAAGTGATTTGGGAAACCATGGAATACCCAAATCTGGACGCCTTGCTGAGGATTCGAACCGCCGTCTCTAACTACAAAATAGAAGACCTGGCTGATGGGAAGTGGGGCATTACCAAATTATTAACCTTGAAAAAAATTATTTTCTTTCAAAATAGTGTTTCATAAATACCGAAAAATATATTTGAGTAATTCTGAGGTTTGCACAGAATAATATCTACATTGTAGAAAAGATATTTTTGAAGAGAAATACCATTTTGGAGCGACTTTTTACCTGCCAGCTAATAACATTTCCGATCACCTGGAATTTAAATGAGAGGAGCTTTAAATACCTGATCTCTTTGGTATATACAAGTCTGAATCTAAATTTTTAGCAACGTCGTATCCTGCCCTTGAGTTTCTCTCTTTGCCTGGTAGTACATGCTTGAAAGTGACCACATCCTTGTTCTTCTAATTCAGCTCTGTTTGAGGGTCTGAGCGCCGTTAAGATGAGCAGTGTACCGTACGCTATTCTCATGGCTGAATCTCAGTTTCCTTAGTACACTCGTACGAATTTGTGTAGTTTTACTAATTTTCTGTATGACACAGGAAGATTTTTTGTTTTTCTCTCGCCATATGTTTTGTCCGGTAAACCCAATAATCTAAGCATATCTGTCCACTGCTGTGGTCGGCATTATAAGTCCGTTCTTTGATGTTATATTACCAATGTTTCGTCCTGCGGTCGACTCCTTGATTTTTATCTCGCAGCATAATCTGTTGCAGGTGGTACTCGGTTTGTCACAGTATTATAGTAGAGTACTTCGCACAATATTCTAACCGAAGTGAGTTCCATACCTGTTTCTACTCTCTTCAGTGTGTATTAGGGTATTATACATAGCATCCTGTATTAACGTACAGATTTCAGTCGTAGAATACAAAGGGAAAATCTTCCCTTTTTCCCCACACTTGCGCTAGTGGTACGAGGGTGGGCCAGAAATTAAAGCACCACATTTTTTTTCTCAGCCCCCAACAATGGTACGAATGCGAAACTTTAGATACGAATTCTTTGAAATTTTCTGAGTGTGCGCGCAAAATTTCCGTTTCTTTCGACAAACAGCGTACTTGCAGCAATGATTCAACAAGGCGTCTGTGAGTGATGTACGTTATGAGCAGCGTGTCGTCAATGAATTTCTCACTTAGGAGCAAGAAACGGTTGGAAACGTTCAGAAACGTTTATGTGCAGTTTATGGGGCATCAACAGTAGACAGAAGTACCGTTAGTCACAGGGCACAGAGGGTGAGGCCATCTGAAAGCGGTTCTGCAGAGCTCCAAGGTTCGCAGCGGTCGGGAAGGCCACCCACGGCTGTAACACCTGACAAGATGCAGCGTGCTGATGTGCTCTTTCGCGAGGACCGACGCATAACGACTCGGCAGTTGGTGCGGGAGCTGTCAATTAGCAAAGGAAGTGTGGGTGTAATCGTCAATGCTCTTGATTACGCAAAAAAAAGTGTTCACGATGGGTTCCGCGTCATCTTACGGAGGAACACAAAACTCTCCGAAAAAAATTTCTTCTGAGTTGCTGCAACGTTTTGAAGCTGAGGGGGAAGCCTTCTTGTACCGGATTGTGACAGATAATGAAACCTGCGATCACCATTTTGGGATCGCCCTTTTGAGCCAAAAACAAAACGGCACTCGATGGAATGGTGCAATCCTGACTCTTCACAGGTGAAAAAATTCAAAGCAACTGCTTTGGGACTGTGATGGTGTCATACTCATTGATGTGATGCCGAGAGGCACCACTATTAATTCTGAGGCATATGTGAACACATTAACCAAACCCAAGAATCGCTTCCAGTGACTTGGATGCCCTGACAACCCAGGTGATTTTTAGCTTCAACATGATAACGCACGCCCTCACACAAGTTTGAGTGCGTTGGAACACATCACCAAACAGGGTGGGACAGTGTTACCACATCCACCCTATAGCCCTGACCTAGCTCCCTGAGACTTTCACTTTTTTGGGCCATTGAAGAATCCCATTCGTGGGAGACATTTTGAGGGTGACGAAGAGGTGATTCTCACAGTGAAGATATGGCTTCGTGAACAGAGCAAGGAGTGGTAACGCCAGGGCATACAGACTCTTTTGTCTCACTGGAGGAAGGCCATAGAACGGGATGGAGATTTCGTGGAAAAATAGGGAGTGTACAAGAAACGTAATTCTGTCTTGTGTATAAGTTTCATTGTGTTCAATAAATAATTGTTGAAGAAAAAAATGTGATGCAATAGTTTCTGGGCCACCCTCGTATCTATGTACAGAAGCTGTTTTTCACTATATTCATTTTCCGTGGTCTTTCTTAGCAGTAAGTCACCATCACATCTGGTCAAGGAACACCTGGTTCTGTGTTGCAGGAGCGATCTTCGAGCAGGGCACGGACGAGGTGCAGGATGCCTTCAAGTTCGCCGTGCTGACGCACAACCAGAACGTGACGGGCCGGCGTTTCGAGCTCCAGGCCTTCGTCGACGTCATCAACACGGCGGACGCCTACAAGCTGTCCAGGCTCAGTGAGTAACACGAGATCCTCATTACTGTCCTTACTTGTTTGCTTCTCATACATCATCATCATCATCATTCTCCAGCTTCCGTCTCACGGGTGCTGGTCACTAGCACTCTCCACTTCTTCCTGTCAATGAATAGCTGTTGTTCAGGAACAGTCTTCCAATCAAGCCCTAAGTCTTCTATATCCTTCTTGATTTGGTCTATCCACATCTCTTTGGACCATCCCACACGTCGCTTACCTTGGATGTTCATATTAAAGTAGTACTTTGCTCTTCTTTCTTCCTCCATCCTTTGGACATGTCCATACCACCTCATGTGAGAACGGTGTGAGGATTTTGGCACACTGATTTTTATACTGGCCTCTGCACGATTGATCTCATTCCTCACTTTGTCCATTCGTGTTCTCTGAAGAATGATACTCAAAAACTTCATTTCAGTGGCTCGAAGTCTACTATTGTCTCTTCTGGACAGGGTACATGTGTCCAGTGCATAAGTCAGTATGGGGATGTAATAGGTTTTAAATAATGTATATTTGCACTTTCTTGGAACTCTGTTGTCCCACGATAGAGTTCTCACCTGGTTGCCTCCTTCAAAAAGGCCATGGCCGAATTCCTTCTCCCCAGTCCCATCCCGCCTCTAATGACCTTAGCCGTCGACAAGGCGTAAATCAATAAGGGACCGTGCATAAACCACGTAGCTCCATTTTGCCTCCTTTGAACCCCCCTCCCCACGTAGCCCTAAGTGATTTTGCCGCTCCCCCCCCCCCCCCAGGCCAGGATGTTATGTCTTAGCTTATGTGTTAACCTCTAGTGCATCCCACCCTCATTATATAAAGTTATCGCTTCACATGCACTCCCAATTTATGAAAAATAAGAATTAACCTGAACTTACGCTAACTTATCCCTCCTTCATGATAGTGGTTTTTGTAATGACTTGTGTGCCTGATACGTTATGTCAGCACCCTTTGATCGAATTCATTGAGTTCTGTGATGCACACATATTTTGCTTTCATCCTTTGCTCACCCTATCATGAATGGAAGATTGTATGCGTTGTGAATACTCATCACATAGTTTTCCTAACCTTTGCCCCTTTGATCGATAACATCTCTAGTTTTCATCCTTTGCACTCCCCTGACGGTAATGTGATGTGTGTGGTGGAGGGGCCGTGCAGGTTTCTCTGGGAACTGTCGCTACAGCCGAAACATACATTTTTTGTACATATATGACACTTTTCTGTAACCAGTTGTAGTAATGAAAACACATCATATAGTTGTTCACTGCACTCTGTGGTGCACGCAGGTGTAATTGTCATGTCAACCAACGACATCTTGTTTTGGAAGGAAATTACGTAATTTTGGCAATATTTTACGTATTTTAATCATTTTTACCGATTTTTATGAAATTTAAGGGAAGTTATAGGATTTTCATGCTTCTTACTGAAACTGTATATTTTTCACGAAATTATGCTTCTCTCTTGCTCCCTGTAATGCTCGATACTTTGTTCTATTTCTCTGACTGGCCAGTTTTCATTGATTTTTATCTACTTTGCACATTTTCACACTTTTTAATAATATTCGTGGAAAGTGGCACATACTTAGTACTTATATCCGGAAAAAAATTTATGTCTTATCGAGTGTTGGTGTCTATTACGATTGGGTCTTAAGACTAGTAAGTGATAAAGGTCTCATGAAAAATAACTTGATAAAGGACTTTTTAGGGGCGAGTGGTGGTGGGTGTAATCCTGTGAAATCTTGTTTGTGGAAGACCGCTTGTCCCATAGTTCACCAATATGGCCTCTGATGCTAGTTTAAACGTGCGTGAAGCGAAACTTAGCAACACGAGGTATATAGGCTGTCATTATAAATGAAGACTATTTTGTAAAACGCAACGGGTATAAGACGTATTTCGTGAAACGTCGATTTCAATTTGCACCATACAGCTACTCAAATTGTGGAGACGATTAGCTGACGCTGTAAACATGTCACTTTTAAATCAAACACTTATAATTTTGTCACCTATAATTTCACCGAGAGTGTTGGCTTCTCATTCAGGAGGATACCGGTGTGATCCCGATCTAGGCATACGGATTAGGGTTTTCTATGCATGTGGGTGAATGGATAGCTGTTGTAACCATTTATGAATGAAGTGGATGTTTCTCACTCTGGTTGAAAACATACCTAAAGTATGGTCTAATTTTTGAGGATTCTCCCACGAAGGCTCTGCTCCGGAGAAAGGTTACGAGTTTATACCACAAGAGATGTACCTAAGCACAAAATGTAGCATCTCCACTGGTTAACTGGTATCCAGCAAAAATAAAAAAATAAAAAATAAATGTTACAGGTTCGGTCGGTCTCGAGCCAGAATGCACACTTTTTGCCCAGTAACCCAGCAAACTCCACAATCAGGGTGCAATTCGCATCGTCTTTCATAACACCGACAACCTTTTCACTATGGAACTCTACCTGCCAAGCTAACTGTGTCCATATAAAGTAATTTAGTACATCTAAACTGAGGAATGGTGAATTCTTAATTAAACTGATACATCCTCAGTCATCTTCTAACCATATCAATCTATGACTTCTTTCGTAGAGCGAATATTACATAATTTTGGCGATGTTTTACCTGTATTCACGCCTTGTCAAAGTATGCGGTAAATAGAAACAGAATGAGGATCGGACTGTTAACTAAAGAAATTCCGAAACATCTGTCAATATTTGTGAGGCCGAGCATGTTTTCATGATCCTTGACACTGGTGTGTGCATTTATAAGTTGTCAATATTCTGTAAGTCCTAAAAGGTATATACTTTCGAAGTTTGTGCTTGGCACCTTTCCTAGCTTGTTCTTGAGTGGTGTAGTTCGTGACAGTTTTAGATACGTGCCAAACCCCGACAATATGCTATGCATCTGTTACTGCTGTTTCTGCAGAAAGTATGCATTCTTCCATTTTTCCAACTAACTGTGGTCTGTACCGCATTTTTCGCATGTGTCGGGATAAGAACTATTCACATGTGCCCATTGGAGGTTGTACACGAGATCCATTTAGTCTACGAAACAGACTCGTATACTGGCACTGACGAAAAAATTTCATGAATGATCTAACATGATCTAGAACTTAGTGGATGCTATCTTCGGTGAATTTCTGTATTGCGACTGTAGGCATTTTGAAATCAGTGTAAGGTGAGGTAATTTTTCACGCGTTTTACTGCCAGCTACTTGAAGAGTGAAGATCAGATATGGGACCTTAAACTTGCTACGCTCCTGGCTAAGGATTTGAAGATCAGTTATTAGAACTTCGGTAACTCCATTATCTGCCGCCAGTGTTTAGTGCTGGTATCTCAGCGCTAGAAATTAAGAACCTAAGAACTGAGGCATATCGCCTGTTTCATAAAATTTAGAGTTTTATGAAAAAAGTTAAGCTCCAAGTCAGAAAAGTTTTGCAGGCATGACGGTTAGACTCCGAGATTTACGCAGTAAAACGGTTTACATTCCTACTTACAGTTGCAATATTCCTTTTAAAATGTGGCTTGTAGTCTATTTTAAAACCTTCTTAAGCCAAGAATATTTTTTTGCCACCAGAACTCAAAAAGCAATGTTCTGTTTACTACTGTAAATTACCGCGAGTTGTGTCATATCTGTAAATTACCGCGAGTTGTGTCATATGTATGTTTCGCACCGCGAGTTGTGTCATATGGATGTTTTGCGCCTCCAAAAGGACACCAGCCGAAAGCTCGGGTAATGAAATAAACAACGCGACATAACCCGAAAGTCAATTAATCATGGACCATGTGTAAACATTCAAATTTTGCGCGTAAACAGTGCATCACGTGATCTTGTAGTGCGTGACGTCAACTGTGAGGAAAACAACTTATTTATTATTATTAACTAATTGCGATTGGGCCAATACTCAGGTGGCAATTTCCCTAGTCACGTAATTACCCAAATTCATCCCCTATTAAACTGTGATCCATATGAAGTAATGCTCCACAACAAGGATGAGTTTGACACGTCTGGCTATAGCACCGACAACCCTTTCGGGATAGAGTCCATTATCCCACCTTCATGATAGTGGTTTTTGTAATGACTTGTGTGCCTGATACGTTATGTCAGCACCCTTTGATCGAATTCATTGAGTTCTGTGATGCACACATATTTTGCTTTCATCCTTTGCTCACCCTATCATGATTGGAAGATTGTATGCGTTGTGAATACTCATCACATAGTTTTCCTAACCTTTGCCCCTTTGATCGATGGCATCTCTAGTTTTCATCCTTTGCACTCCCCTGACGGTAATGTGATGTGTGTGGTGGAGGTGGCCGTGCAGGTTTAGATAATTACGGTGAGAGCGGCGCCGTCGGGGCGCGTGACCTACAAAGAGCCAGGTAGATAATTATAGGCCAGAGGCCGCACAGTCGGCCGGGCGCCTAATTATAGGGGAAGCGGCCTGCACACCAAGATAATGACGGTAAGAGGCGCCGTCGTGTCTGCAGGGCGGGGCGGGTGACCTACAAAGAGCCAGGTAGATAATGACAGGCCACACAGTCGGCCGGGCGCCTAATTATAGGGGAAGTGGCCGCAGGGGGCGGGGCGCGTGACCTACAAAGATAATGACGGTAAGCGGCGCCGGCAGCCAGGTAGATAATGACAGGGCGGTGGCGCCTAATTATAGGGGAAGCGGCCGCAGGGGGAGGGACGGGTGAGATAATTATAGGGGGCGAAACCCGCACATCCTTACTACTTATACATATAAATATGAATGCGTGTATGTATGTATGTTTGTTTGTTTGTTTGATCTTCATACAAATCCAGTTTTCTTCCGATTTCGATGAAACTTTGCACACTTATCCTTTGAAACAGAGAGAAAAATACTGTCTACTTTTTGTTGAAAAATTATCTGTATAAATAACACATGTGTTATAATTTTTAAAAATTACTGAACGGCGATAGGCAGACGCGTTAGATATGGAGGTCAGTGTACTGTTTTTCCGAGTAGCGGTTAGTTTAGCTCAGTTGTAAAAGCGCTTGCTTTATAATGTTTGGTTCGTGGTCTCCGGTTCAAATTTCCGTGGAGGCTAAGATTTTTAAAAATTGTTTTTGATCGTAAGAGTCACGCCTGGGCCGTCGGTTATTCGGATTGAATGTTAAACTTTAGATATCACAAAGTTAGGGGTGCAAAGCGTAGGTAGTCTTGCAATGCTGTAGGTGTACACTTTTTTACGTTATATTGATCCCGCAGGGGTGATTTGCAGTCAGTGTGTGTCTGATCTGCAGTAGTAATACTATAAATGCGGAAGTAAGTATTTTGTTGCGTTTGCCTATGCCTCTACCAATATTGACGAAATTTGACAAGAAAATCTGTAGGGAAGGCACAGGACATTTATTTTCGGTGTGATTAACAGTTGTAGTCACGAAATATTAAGAACTTATCGAATGGTGACAGAGAGACGGATGTGTGTGTTAGTCTGTAATGTTACGTCGCTTGCTCAAGCTATGCTTCTCGCGCATTATGTTAGTGTATAATTTGTTCATAAATTTCGTTTACAGAAAAAACGTATTATTTAGTGTAAGATATCGATTTTCTCTGTCCTATTACTTTGTGTCTGCTTAAATGTTTCTGGCACCAGTTTATTTTGCCTTCTTTTTTGACATGCCTTTTTGCGGGCGAAAATTGGCCTAAGCTGTATTTCTAGCAGAGCACGAGCAGCTGAAGTTATTAGAACCCAAGAATCGAATGCTCATACTGAAGAAAGAAGAAAAGACCAAGGTGAAATAAAGATGCCCTTAGTTAACATCTCCACCCCCCCTTTTCCCCTCACCGTCATTTGTTTTTCTCTTTTTAAATATGTTGGAAATTCATTCTCTTCAAGAGACAGGTTCGACGGTAGAATAATATAGTGATGGCTTTCCGGTAGTATTATGCCGACTCGGTGTTGTTTCTAGCCAATCCTTCGTTACCAACAACTTTCTATATTCAATTCTGACAAAGAAATTCTAAATCCATGCGTGCGAAGTAGCGGGTATCAGCTAGACATCTACACTCCTGGAAATTGAAATAAGAACACCGTGAATTCATTGTCCCAGGAATGGGAAACTTTATATACACATTCCGGGGGTCAGATACAACACATGATCACACAGACAGAACCATAGGCACATAGACACTGGCAACAGAGCATGCACAATGTCGGCACTAGTACCGTGTATATCCTCCTTTCGCAGCACTGCAGGCTGCAATTCTCCCATGGAGACGATCGTAGAGGTGCTGGATGTAGTCCTGTGGAACGGCATGCCAAGCCATTTCCACCTGGCGCCTCAGCTGGACCAGCGTTCGTGCTGGACGTGCAGACCGCGTGAGACGACGTTTCATCCAGTCCCAAACATGCTCAATGGGGGACAGATCCGGAGATCTCGCTGGCCAGGGTAGTTGACTTACACCTTCTAGAGCACGTTGGGTGGCACGGGATACGTGGGGACGTGCATTGTATGGCAGCATAATGGAATGTATCTGTATTTGGGTTCAGAGACCTATGGGATAACAAAACGAGACAGCGATAGATTGATGTCTCTTGAAATGGATTTCTATTGACGTCAAAGTCGTATATCAAAATTAGTACACATTACAAGTGGCATAATCAGACAAGAAAATAATATGGAAAGCACCATTATAGACACTGCAGGACGCAAGAGATTTTACATTGTTCGATCAACTTAAGGTAAAGAGAGATGCCTGTTGGCCAAAAGAGTTTGGGAACGAACACCACTATAAGAAACAAACAAGAAAGACCACTGAGAAACTGGAAGGAAGACGTTGTGGAAGCCATGTCGGAGCAAAAGCAATGGAAATCGAGAATCGGGGAACGGTGACAGCAGTAAAATAATCGCATATGTATTGTATATACAACTGGCACAAAGAAGCTTTTGTCTGCCATATGTTAGATATTTGTTACTACCTTCGCATAATTCTCCTGCCGGCATTTCATATTTTCCAGACGAAGGTACTTCAAGATTCAACCTGCTCCCTCTTCAAAAAGAATTTCTGTGGCAGCGGATCTCGCATCTTTTATCTGCAGTGTCTGCATCTCCTTTTGTGACCCTTCTTTGCAGACATCGCTCTCAAGAGGAGAAATTTAAATATTTATATATATATACATGTTGCTGGACAAATTATTTGTTCCTCATGTACCTGACATAGATACATCGTCTTTGAGGATTAAAGTTAAAGAATTCTCCTATTCCACGAGTGTGTCAATAATAATATCAGCTTAGAAAAGAACGGGGATTCTAATCGATTAGAAACAATTTAGGCTACCTTTTGGACACAGAAAGTAAAATATTCTTTTACGAAATATTGGGTAGTTTTAAAATTCAAGCCTTTGGACTGTCTACTTTATTTAAAACAAAAACTGTAAATATTTCCTATTCCTGAACATGAATACAATCTACAGCATGATTCGTAATGATAAACTCTGTAAAAAAAAAAAAAAAAAAAAAAAAAAAAAAAAAAAAAAAAAAAAAAAAAAAATCCTGGGAACTGAATTCGCAACAATTAAAGCGACTGAGCGGATAAAATTAACTACATTTTGACTTGTCATCCTAACAATGGAAGTATTTTAGCGAACATACCCTACACAAGACTAACTGTGGTGCTAACAGGTTTTTTTTAACCGCTATTCAGAAGCGTTATCACATTCCAAGGTAACTGCTCAAGTTTTTCTCCATTGTAAACACATCTGGGATATGAGAAACAAGGCTTTCCCGGCGTATCTTTGATACGAAATCTTCACAGGTTTTCCGCCGGATCGTATTATCAAAAGACAAGCTTTCGGCGACTTGCTCCGCCGTCATCATCAGGTCCATTGTACTTATGAGTTCTAGTTGTTCTCATAAGTACAATGGACCTGATGATGGCGGCAGAGCAAGCCGCCAAAAGCTTGTCTTTTGATAATATTATCCGGCGGAAAACCTGTGAAGATTTCGTATCACATCTGTGATATAAAAATTTCGTCCGTGAAATGAAAAATAGCGACAATCAATGCAATTCACAAAAAATACGAAATAGTATGTGACACCTATAGATGAGCTAGCTCACCGTGAATAGCATGCACAGCGCTCAGCCGTCCAGTCTCATGCGATACCGTGACGTCGACAACTGATCCTCGAATGTCAAGCCCCAACTGATCACCCTCTATGATTAGTCTCGAACTGAGCAGACTTTTTAATCATATTACTGGTGTAGCAAAGCAACTATAATTTGACACAAAAATTTTAATGCAAATCCTGCTCCCTCCACAAATAATTTCGATCATTAATTAATTTAATTTAAGTAAAATAAATAGCAATGGAGCACACGCTCCGGTGGCAATTTCCCTAAACACCCATCTTCTCCTTTTCCTGCACCCACCTACATTTGCCCTCTACAAATTTTAACTTTGAATTCTTTTAAAGTTTTCGGTAAATTATTCATCTTTTCTCTTGGCAACTCATTCCAATCCCTGACACCCTTACCTAAAAAAGAGAATCTTCCCACACCTGAAATCCAGTGCCAGCTTGTGGTCATGGTCATCTTTTCCCTTTCATGCACTACTTTTCATACCTACACCAATATCTTTCCATGCCTCATCACCAGTATACACCTTGTACACTCCCTTGACCCTCTTCACCATCCTCCTGTCTTGCAATGAATCCCATTCCACTTCTTTTATCATATCTGTCACTGATATCGATAATTTTCAGAAACAAATCTAGCAGCCCTTTTTTCACCCTCTCCAACTCCTGTAATTGATACTCGAAATGTGGGTCCCATACTAAACTACCATAGTCGAGGACTGGTTTGACCAAAGTTTTGTAAAGCAATTCCATTACTTCCCTCGTACATCCCCTTATCACTCTCAGCAACAAGTGCAGAATTTGAAACCTTTTCCTACCACCTGTCTAATGTGTCCTGCCCAGTTAAGCTAGTTATCAAACTACGAGGGTGAGTCAAATGAAAACCTTAAATATTTTTTTAAATGTTATTTTTGTGCGGAAGTGTTACAAAGCTGTATCACTTTTAAACATAATCTCCCCCACGCTCAATGCAAGTCCTGCAGCGCTTACATAGTGCATAAATTCCTTTAGAAAAAAATTCTTTTGGTAGTCCGCGCAACCACTCATACACCGCGTGGCGTACCTCTTCATCAGAACAGAACTCCTTTCCTCCCATTGCTTCTTTGAGTGGTCCAAACATATGGAAATCACTTTGGGCAAGGTCTGGTGAGTATGGTGGATGAGAAAGACACTCAAAATGCAGGTCTGTGATTGTTGCAACTGTTGTACGGGCAGTGTGAGGCCTTGCATTGTCATGTTGCAAAAGGACACCTGATGACAGCAATCGACGTCGCTTTGATTTGATTGCAGGCCGAGGATGATTTCTTCAACTGCTGCAATGTTCTGTGGAGTCACAACTCGTTGTGCCTGACCTGGACGAGGAGCATCTTCCACTGAAGTCACACCATTTGCGAACTTCCTACTCCATTCGTAGACATGCTGCTGTGGCAAACATGCATCACTGTACTGAACCTTCATTCTTCGATGAATTGCAATGGGTTTTACACCTTCACTATTCAAAAACCGAATAATAGAACGCTGTTCTTCCTTGGTGCAAGGCTCAAGTGGGGCAGCCATCTTTATACTGCAACGGTATTTGTGCATCTGCACTATTGTGGCACCTACAGGCCATTCTGCACGCTGTTTGTAGCGCGCTTACCAACTTACAGGATAACGGCGCGAAATTTCGATTTTTTGTTACAAATTTAAGATTCTCATTTGACTCACCCTCTTATTAGTTACTTCTCTAAGATAGCATTGGAATTTGTAAGTAATAGGCTATAACAACAGCCGCAGACGAAGTTACTTGAAATAACAGAAAACAGTGGATCTGAAACCAAGAATGTGTGACAAATACAACATTTAGAGTAAACCGAGCTTCGTTGCTGACTGGTTCATGCTCTGTTCTGACATTATACGGAAAAATGTCACGTCTCGAAATCACTCACGCTGAATGACGCGATAGTTTCTTCAAAAGTCCATGGAGGCAAATCGCGGATTTTGGACGACAATAAAATTTTAGGAGCTAGAAATAAATTATATTATGAGTATCTGAGATATATCATAAGAGATTCTAAGGTGACTATAAAATATCTTTTCATGAGTAGAGCGGATGACAACAGACAGAGCTGTTCGTGGCAGGGTGTAAGTTATTTGCAGGATCGTCTGGTAGTTGCTGGCTCTCAGCCACTTGCTGCGACCAGCTGTGGTGAGAGAGCTTCGTGCGTGGGTGGTGTCAATTAGACGGCATTACCACACGCGCTCCCCGACTTGTCTTCTCCTACCCTCTCCCAGGCCACAATGCGTTTAATAACAATCTTTCGGAGAGGGAGTTGAAGAAAATATCGTCCCTGTTCCCAAATTGATGAGGCTGAAAGCATGGCAGAAGCTTTTCCCATTATAAACCTGTTCTTCATGTCCAATAATTATTTCCACATTCCTAGGGGACAGACTGGCATAACACATGAATGCCAAATTGGGAACATCCGATTAGAAACAGAGATGGCAGGCGTGAATTTTGACTCTGTTACTACTATTTTCAAACTGCTGCCCTTCACTATTGAACAGATTAAATTAAATCCACAGTCAAAAATATTAAATAGTCACAGCAAATGACATTCTGATTCACAGTCAGCAAGTGCTTGTACTGTAGATCTAATCGTGTCTAGTTGACACGGGATTGTTATCGACGAAGCAGGCGCGTTGTGGCCTGACTGATATGTTTCACTAGGGTTTGAATTTTTTGAACTAACCAGTAGTAAGATGGAGGTACAATGAGAACAGAGTAGCTTATGAACTATCATAAAGTAGTTTATTTGGTAGGAGACCTCGTTCTATCATGCCTCACTTTCAATATAACAAACTTACTAACAAACAGAGCTGACTTCATATAAGAATATATTCTCAACTACCATAAAGTTCAAAAAATATTTTATTTACTAGACTATCAAATTATTATTCATTTTTAGTGTCGAATTTTTCTACCATTCACATTATTAATTCTTTTGTATTTAAATAAAATCTGTTTCTTAATGCATTTATACTTTTTAGTAATTTAAGAGAGTTGATTGTTCAGTAATTATCTTCCTTGATTGTTGTATTAAAGTCCTAATATTATATTATATTTTCTGACTAACTAGTGCACATGTACAAAAATTTTTAAACTTTTTTTTTTGTTTGATTTTGAAGCAGGCAAGACATCGTTTTAATGTGATCATTTGCGAATATCATGTATTCAACAACAAAATAATTCTCATAAATAGTATGTGAATAAAACTTACTTTATTTTCTTTGAATTTACGAAAATAATTGATGGTTAAAATATAAGTAAATTTTAATGGAATCAATTAGAGCGCATCCTCTTTCACATATAAAAAGATAAATGTATTCGACAGCCTATTTATGGGAAAATCAATGTACATTCTCTTTTTTTTTTAATAGATCCAAACCGTAAAAACTGAACTGAAGTGTTTTCACAAACCTCGTTCGATAAAATAATTAATATAAATTTTCGTGAACTAATACTTCCCAAGAAGAACACTTTAATCATTACAATATTCCTGCGTTTATATGATTCAAACGTAGATGACGACAATTATTTTATGAAAGCACTTAATTGCCACTTTTTTCTACAACATAATTATATCAAGCATACGAAAAACTTCAGGCTCGCAATTAACATTCGGTTGCTGCCTTTCAGAAATTAGATAATAATGGTGCATATCTGCAAGAACGTGCCTTCAAGGAGAATCGGGGAATGTTAATATAATTATTTCATCTAGACAAATAATCGAGTTTTTTTACATTTTGTCTGCTTGTCATCTTATTGTAACGCTGTAATGCGCGAAGATCCACCCATTTACACTACAGCAATACCAGATACCTTTGGAAGCGTTCGCCACTCGCAGAAAGCAACATGAAAACTCAACTCGTGCTGCAGGATTTAGCTGTACACATTCAGATCCGCACCCAACCGCTTCTGACGGCAGGCTACAGGAGTGGTTTGAACATCACGGGGAATGTGCAACGTACCCAAACGTTGCAGATAACCGACTCAATCCCACCCTGCGGGGTAGAATCTAGTGAACTAGCCCCGCAGCACAAATCACCTCTGTTGGAGTTTGGCAGCCGCTCTGAACTGTTTTAATTAATTTCTAGGTTTTTTCTGTGACTTCATAGACCAAAGAAGATCTAGATATTTTTTCCTTCAACCTGTAATAAATTTTCTTTACTAACATTTCATACGAACAATGTATTGGATATAGTTGGGTTTGAGAACAGAATACAAGTAATCTACATAAGTGCATTGTGAATTCTCATCATTAGTATATCAACGCTGAAATTAATTAAGTCTAAGCCAGCACATCTCGCATCACACATCGGACTTCTTTATATTATATCGCTGTAACCATTTTGTCAGAAATCTATCTACATGCTGTATTAAGTGGCAAGATTCTAATAATCACACTTGTGGACTTCTAATTTATCACATTTTTGATGTAACAACAAAACATAGGCTGTCACCAACATGACCTAAGCTGTCCTTGCAGTGTGTTCATTGAATTTTGCTTGATTAGTGCATAGAGATACAAAATTTCCAAAATTTACGATGTACTAATTTCGAAAAAGTGTATCTTATATGGTACTAGCCTCGTACCCGCGACTTCGTACGCATGGATTAAGAATTTTTTTGCCAGAATTAAATATAAAAAGTTGTTGGTAACGAAGTAATGGTCCCAAACAATATCGAGTCGGCATAATATGACAGGAAAGCTATCACTACATCATTCTACCGTCGAACCTGCCTCATGAAGAGAATCAATTTCCAACATATTTCTGTCAATATTCGATAAGATTTCAAAATTTCGTGACTACAACTGTTAATCATACTGGAAAAAATATCCTGTGCCCTTCATACAGCTTTCCTTATAACCCTTTCGCGGGCGGTGGGAAACCTTCTTCCCACCCGATAAATTCAAGTAAAGCGTTTGAGGGAAAAGCATTTACCACCTCTGACAAGTGCTGCCATCTTCCAGAAGGTTGAAGAAACACGTTAAAATCGCTTTGTCGTGCATGCTTACAATGTGGTGTGTGTAACTGCAACTTCTTGACAATCGTCCTGAAATTTGCGTCCATTTTCGAGCTGAATTGGAAGAAATTTCTGTTTTCTTCATATAAATTGTTATTAAAGGTAAGCATTAACATATTCTGAATACTATTTATGTAATTAGGTATCTTGGTAATATTCTCAAGTGTTTCCCACAGAAAAATATTGTACATGTAATTAGTAAAGTTAATTTTTTTGAGTGGGTAGTAATCTTCCCACGGCACTGTTCCTTGCTAGTATTACTTGAAGAAGCTCAATAACTTGTAGGGAATATTTCCACCGAATAGGTTGTATATATCAAATATAATTATATATCGATGTTCTATTAGTGAACCTAAGCTATTATTTGATAATTCATGTACAAATATTTAATGCTGTGGCTCTAAAATTTTATATTTTAGTTACAGTGGCACACATTTGAATAATTGTAACATATTTCCTACCTTGTATACATTCATACATTTTGTTTATTTGCGTATTTCACTTTCAGATGTCTGAATACCTGAACCTGAATAACCCAAGGGACCTAGATGTGGTGTATGATATATTGTTTTCATTGCCTGATGATGGTGATGATTCTGATGTGGAAATAAGTCCTGGAGCTGCAGAAGAACTGAATGCTTTGGATGATTCACACATGGACAGTAAATCTGAGAATGAAGTTACAGAGACAGATTTAGATACAAGTATGCCTGCGATTCCTAGTGCTATTGGAGACTACTCAGATTCAGAAGAAAGTGATGAGGACTGGGGAAGTGACTGTTCGTATTTTGAAAATATCAAAAACAAATTTCAGTTCAAAGAGGGCATACCAAATGTGAACTTTAGTGCTAATGAAAAAGAACTGTCATACTTTTTAAAATTTTTTGATGAGGACATACTTACTCTTATTGTGAATGAAACAAATCGTTATGCGACACAAATTAGAACAGTTTATGGTGGAGGCGTAGGAAAAACAAAAAACTGGACTGACACTAGTGTAGAAGAACTGAAAGCATTTTTGGGATGTGTTATTATCATGGGCATTCATGAGCTTCCAGCACTTGTTAACTACTGGAGTTCCGATTCAATTCTAAGAGTTGATACTATTGCTAATGTTTTCAGTAGCAAGCGGTTCAAAAAGCTTGTAGAAAATTTGCATTGCAATGATAATGAGACCCAAAAATCTCGTGAGGATCCCGAACACAACAAACTCCACAAATTGCTACCTCTCATACAAAAACTGCTCAAAAATTGCAAAGCAAATTATACACATTCTTCTCATCTTTCTGTTGATGAATCAATGATACCCTTCAAGGGCAGATCAAGTTTGAAGCAATACATGCCAATGAAGCCCATAAAGAGAGGGTACAAGGTGTGGTGCTTATCCGATGCCGAGAATGGGTATGTAATTAATTTTGAAGTTTATACTGGGAAAAGTAAAGAGAAGAATGATTTTACATTAGGTGAAAGAGTGGTTCTCAAACTAACTGAAGTGGTTCAGAAAAACAATTCTGTTCTAATTGCATTTGACAGATTTTTTACAACTACAAAACTTATGACAGCACTCTACAAAAGAGGTATGTACTCTTGTGGAACTGTCCAAGGGAACAGAAAGGGATTGCCAGGAATGATAAAAGATAATAGTAAATTGCACAGAGGAGAATTTAAGTATCTTACTAAAGGACAGATTGCTGCTGTGAAATGGATGGACAATCGGCCAGTGTCATTTCTGTCATCTCTTCATGACCCAAGAGAATGCACTACTGTCAAAAGAAAAAACAAGGATGGCTCAAGTGAGACTGTTAGCTGTCCATTAGTGGTGGATTGTTACAACAAAATTATGGGAGGTGTGGACAGATTTGACCAGCTTCGGGAACGATATGCAGTAGGCAGGCGTTCTGTCAAGTGGTGGCACAGGATCTTCTACTTTTTATTGGATCTAGCTATAATAAACAGCTATCTTTTATGGAAACAAAACAAAAGAAATTCTGGTAATCATGATCAACTGACATACAGGCTTCACCTTGCCAGGCAGTTGATTGCAGGATTTTCTAGTAGGAAACGGCGTGGCTGCAAGCCAACATTTCTGGCAAAAAGAGGGAATGTGCCTGATGATGTAAGACTGATAGGTGTAGGGACCCATCAACCAATTATAAGTAACACTTACAGAAGGTGCAGAAATTGCAGCACTAAAGTTGCTGAAAAACGCTCCAAGTATATGTGCACAACATGTGATGTACCATTATGTATTGAACCCTGCTTCAGAAAATTTCATGGGAAGTAAAAGGGGCATATATGTGTATATTTTATGTATTTGAGGCATTTTATATCAATAAATAAAAAGAAAATTGATTCGCATAGAGTTTTTTTTTTTACTTCCCAGAAGTGTCCGTGGGAAGATTACTTCCCACCTCCTGGTATACGCAGATACAGAGTTAGAAAGTAGGACTCTCTTCTCAATAATATTAAGAAGACAGTTCTAGATAGTTTTTAACATTTATTTGGTTTGTTAGGCTGCCAGATGTATTTTGCCCGCGAAAGGGGAAAACTCAACTCGTGCTGCAGGATTTAGCTGTACACATTCAGATCCGCACCCAACCGCTTCTGACGGCAGGCTACAGGAGTGGTTTGAACATCACGGGGAATGTGCAACGTACCCAAACGTTGCAGATAACCGACTCAATCCCACCCTGCGGGGTAGAATCTAGTGAACTAGCCCCGCAGCACAAATCACCTCTGTTGGATTTGGCAGCCGCTCTGAACTGTTTTAATTAATTTCTAGGTTTTTTCTGTGACTTCATAGACCAAAGAAGATCTAGATATTTTTTCCTTCAACCTGTAATAAATTTTCTTTACTAACATTTCATACGAACAATGTATTGGATATAGTTGGGTTTGAGAACAGAATACAAGTAATCTACATAAGTGCATTGTGAATTCTCATCATTAGTATATCAACGCTGAAATTAATTAAGTCTAAGCCAGCACATCTCGCATCACACATCGGACTTCTTTATATTATATCGCTGTAACCATTTTGTCAGAAATCTATCTACATGCTGTATTAAGTGGCAAGATTCTAATAATCACACTTGTGGACTTCTAATTTATCACATTTTTGATGTAACAACAAAACATAGGCTGTCACCAACATGACCTAAGCTGTCCTTGCAGTGTGTTCATTGAATTTTTGCTTGATTAGTGCATAGAGATACAAAATTTCCAAAATTTACGATGTACTAATTTCGAAAAAGTGTATCTTATATGGTACTAGCCTCGTACCCGCGACTTCGTACGCATGGATTAAGAATTTTTTTGCCAGAATTAAATATAAAAAGTTGTTGGTAACGAAGTAATGGTCCCAACAATATCGAGTCGGCATAATATGACAGGAAAGCTATCACTACATCATTCTACCGTCGAACCTGCCTCATGAAGAGAATCAATTTCCAACATATTTCTGTCAATATTCGATAAGATTTCAAAATTTCGTGACTACAACTGTTAATCATACTGGAAAAAAATATCCTGTGCCCTTCATATCAAATTATTATTCATTTTTAGTGTCGAATTTTTCTACCATTCACATTATTATTATTATTTCTTTTGTATTTAAATAAAATCTGTTTCTTAATGCATTTATACTTTTTAGTAATTTAAGAGAGTTGATTGTTCAGTAATTATCTTCCTTGATTGTTGTATTAAAGTCCTAATATTATATTATATTTTCTGACTAACTAGTGCACATGTACATTTTTTTTTTTTCCCTTGTTTGATTTTGAAGCAGGCAAGACATCGTTTTAATGTGATCATTTGCGAATATCATGTATTCAACAACAAAATAATTCTCATAAATAGTATGTGAATAAAACTTACTTTATTTTCTTTGAATTTACGAAAATAATTGATGGTTAAAATATAAGTAAATTTTAATGGAATCAATTAGAGCGCATCCTCTTTCACATATAAAAAGATAAATGTATTCGACAGCCTATTTATGGGAAAATCAATGTACATTCTCTTTTTTTTTTAATAGATCCAAACCGTAAAAACTGAACTGAAGTGTTTTCACAAACCTCGTTCGGAAAAAAAATAATTAATATAAATTTTCGTGAACTAATACTTCCCAAGAAGAACACTTTAATCATTACAATATTCCTGCGTTTATATGATTCAAACGTAGATGACGACAATTATTTTATGAAAGCACTTAATTGCCACTTTTTTCTACAACATAATTATATCAAGCATACGAAAAACTTCAGGCTCGCAATTAACATTCGGTTGCTGCCTTTCAGAAATTAGATAATAATGGTGCATATCTGCAAGAACGTGCCTTCAAGGAGAATCGGGGAATGTTAATATAATTATTTCATCTAGACAAATAATCGAGTTTTTTTACATTTTGTCTGCTTGTCATCTTATTGTAACGCTGTAATGCGCGAAGATCCACCCATTTACACTACAGCAATACCAGATACCTTTGGAAGCGTTCGCCACTCGCAGAAAGCAACATGAAAACTCAACTCGTGCTGCAGGATTTAGCTGTACACATTCAGATCCGCACCCAACCGCTTCTGACGGCAGGCTACAGGAGTGGTTTGAACATCACGGGGAATGTGCAACGTACCCAAACGTTGCAGATAACCGACTCAATCCCACCCTGCGGGGTAGAATCTAGTGAACTAGCCCCGCAGCACAAATCACCTCTGTTGGATTTGGCAGCCGCTCTGAACTGTTTTAATTAATTTCTAGGTTTTTTCTGTGACTTCATAGACCAAAGAAGATCTAGATATTTTTTCCTTCAACCTGTAATAAATTTTCTTTACTAACATTTCATACGAACAATGTATTGGATATAGTTGGGTTTGAGAACAGAATACAAGTAATCTACATAAGTGCATTGTGAATTCTCATCATTAGTATATCAACGCTGAAATTAATTAAGTCTAAGCCAGCACATCTCGCATCACACATCGGACTTCTTTATATTATATCGCTGTAACCATTTTGTCAGAAATCTATCTACATGCTGTATTAAGTGGCAAGATTCTAATAATCACACTTGTGGACTTCTAATTTATCACATTTTTGATGTAACAACAAAACATAGGCTGTCACCAACATGACCTAAGCTGTCCTTGCAGTGTGTTCATTGAATTTTGCTTGATTAGTGCATAGAGATACAAAATTTCCAAAATTTACGATGTACTAATTTCGAAAAAGTGTATCTTATATGGTACTAGCCTCGTACCCGCGACTTCGTACGCATGGATTAAGAATTTTTTTGCCAGAATTAAATATAAAAAGTTGTTGGTAACGAAGTAATGGTCCCAAACAATATCGAGTCGGCATAATATGACAGGAAAGCTATCACTACATCATTCTACCGTCGAACCTGCCTCATGAAGAGAATCAATTTCCAACATATTTCTGTCAATATTCGATAAGATTTCAAAATTTCGTGACTACAACTGTTAATCATACTGGAAAAAATATCCTGTGCCCTTCATACAGCTTTCCTTATAAAATTCCATCACAACGATATAGCCATATAGTCGTCAAAACGTAACAAAAAGTCAGAGACTTACTTCCGTATTTATATTAGTATTACTGTGGTTCACACTCACACACTGACTGCGAACAACACCTGAGGGATCATTATAACGTAAAAAAGTGTACACCTACAAAATTGCAAGCCTACCTACGATTTGCCTTGCATTGCACCCTTAACTTTATAATATCTACAGTTTAACATTCAATCCGAATAACCTACGGCCCAGGCCTGACTCTTACACTGAAAAACAAATTTTAAAAATCTTATCCTCTACGGAGATTTGAACCGGAGACCACGACGTTCGTAAGCAAGCGCTATAGCCACTAAGTTGCCAGTCCACGACACGGAAACGCGGTCCGGAGGCGACCATATCCAACGTGATGTCTATCGCCGTATTTCGAAGTTATGAGACAAATTGTGTTATTTATACAGGTAATTTGTCAACCAAATGTAGACAGTATTTTTCTCCTTGTTGCAAAGGATAAGTGTTCAAAGTTTCATCGAGATCGGATGAAAACTGTGGATTTGTATGAAGAACAAACAAACCAACAAACAAACATACATTCATCTTTATATATAAAGATATGATAACCGAGGACACTGTACGACTGTATTATTGTCATCCGTTCCATTGAATAAAACTTATTGAGATGCATAGGTGATATTATAATAAAACATAAATTTTACAGTGAATAATTTGTTTAATCAAGACTTTTAATTAAATGAATCCTTAACTTTATTTATTTTCTTAAAAAAAAAGAATAATTATTAAAAAGTAACGAATAAATTCAGATTCAATATCGCAGAAAAACAACGTAGTGCCAAATGAAAGGTCTCTAACCGTAAGTTAAGAGTTATAAGTTCTTAATTTCGAGGATCCCTTAGCTGGGTGAGGGATGTTAGTTTATTGAGAAAACACGTCGTTTCATCGATAATGTAACTGTCGATATTACCATTTGTTGTTAACGAAGATGACAGAGTTGATCAAGGTCCCACAGGTACAGAGACTCGTGTCAAGGCTTTTAGCGAGCACTCTCCAAGATACGAGGGGGTACCAAAAAAAACCGGAATTATTTTTTAAAACCTACATATTTTCAAAGTTTTTACAAAACAACCCTATCTTCATCAAAATACTCTTCATTACAACTAATACATTTGTCACATTAGCGATCCTAGTACATTTTACTACACTTGCAATGTCTGTGGTATAAGACCCGATAGTTATTACAAACACATTAAAATAATTACATTTTTTATAACAATTCTTGGTATCATAACATGAAGAAATTTCCACAGTAAATGTGACGTGATACCAGTAATCCTGACAGAGATAATCAAATACTACGAAACTGAACCGATATGCAATATCAAATACTAATTCGTTGTTTATGAATATCAATATTGCGTATTAAAGTGTAATATTTGTATACCCCTATCTCACAGGAGATTAAGGAGGAACTGAAATATAATTTCAACATTAAAATACGAGTAGCAAGCTTATTTAACAGCAACAATAATAATAATATTGACGTATTTAGCTCCTAACGGGTCTACATGTATCTGTTCAAGTAGACACAATTAGCACTGGTGAAATAGAGTTGGTAGTGCATCTTTCTGCTCCCGTTCCAGCGCTTCTCATTGGCTGCACGTGACCGAGTCTATAATTCCTCGTGGAATCAAGCTCGGACTCTCATTTTCCTTAAATCGTCTCACTCACTTCTGCTGTCATATTAGTTTCGTAGCTAAACGGTCTTCATAAACCATGTTTTCACGTGGACTTTGAAGTGAGGACGTGAACACTGCGGAAAATCGCGTAACACTCTGCTACGTGAGTTATCATTGCTCGGGCCTGACATTTGTGACGCCTATAAATCCCCTGTCCCGACAACCTGATTCCCGCCTTCTACTCGTATGGTATCCAAAAACCACACCATCCAAATGTCCTTTCCGATCCTTGTCTCGCACGCTATCCCTGCTCTGATGAAATCGACGATGAAGAACCATAATGCTCTAACAGAAAAGAAGTTATGTTTCTTTGTAGTTGCTCACATTAGGTATAATGAGACATTGCTTTTCTCTGAATCATGGAAATCAGTGCCATGGCTGAAGTCTGTTTAACTTTATGAACACGTGGCATTTTCTGCACTGTAATTAATATATGCTGATATTAAACAAAATTTTCGTATATTATCTCCTCTCCTTGCCTCTAGTATCGTATACTTAATAATAAAAGTTATTTCAACCTATCGTCCTAACCACAGCATGTTTTGTCTGATTTTACAATTACGTGTTTTGTCATGTAGAATTATTTTGAAGTGTTGTTTTGAGCTATTCTAGTTACCTAATAGTTATCTATTCACAAGAAATTTTTATGTGGATGATAATGTCACTAATAAAGGAATATATCTTGTCTTCAAGTTGGATGTTTTACAGCAGTAGGATTTTTTGTTGTTTGGGGACCAATACAGCGCTAAATTATTGTCAACATAACGTCATCGATTTTAGAACAACCGAACAGCACACTACTTATTAAAAAAATATGCATAGTTGTCAATAAAGTTGAAGGAAAATCCAAAATGAAAAAATCGAGTGACTCTCAGAACATATACTTTATTCCAGTATAATACCTTAATTTTTTTCGTTGCCACTATTACATATTGCTAGAGTTAATCAAGTAGTTTAGAACGGAATGAAAATTAGATCCATCGACTAAAAGTTTTACTTAAAAAGTTTTTTTTTACAGCTTATTTCACTTTAATAAAAATAATTACACATTAGAGATGTTTGTAATTTTCGTAAAAGAAATTATACCCTCAAAGTCAGGCTTAAAGTCCGGTAGAAAATCGTATGTCAAACCCGTTAATTTTAAACTCCGCAAAAGTTTCATGACTCCTTGTTATACCATCCGTGGAAAAAATAAACCTTACTTCTTCTTTGGTAATAAAACGTGTACAATGTTAATTTTTTGATGCGAGAAAACTATTTATTCTTGCAGTTGGTCAAGCATTTGTATCTCTTTGGTCTTATAAAATATGATTATAGGTATCTGAAAGAGCACGAAATGTGTAATAATGTTTTTTGACTTGGACGAAGTAATAGCAGATATGTTTTTGACGATGCTCAGGGCATTTTTCACGTTTGTCTGTCTAAGCTAAGAGAGTCAGCAATAGAAGAGGAGGTCTGTGGTTCTGCTATTGCGGTATTTGAAGGTTTCTCGTTTGCAGACTTGTAGGGTCTCCTGAAATTGATCGGGGAGCGCAATACACACAGGAAGAAGCTGCAGTGTTTGCACAGCCAGAAAGACGAAGACACGGACATGAAATGAGTTTCCAAGAGTGAATGGGGAACCTAACACACCAAAGACCAAATCACCATTAACAGAGCAAACGTTCTAAATTAAGAACCTCCTGTTTCTCGTAGAGCTGGCTGTAGCGAATGTACCCACCAAGTGTAGATGAGAGCTTTAAATGTTCTGTTTAATGGATTCCGGGTTTAAAATCTGCCCATAACCTGAGGAGGCAGAAAGTTCAGTGAAGCGAGCCAGTGCTATTACCGAGGATGGTCTCGTCGTGTGTTCCACCCCAGATACCCCGTATTACAAAGCGGATAAAACGAGAAACTTTATTAAAACCGTTACATTCTGATAATCCTCTTTCAAATCTTGAGCATCAGTCCATGCTAACAAACGCCAACTGATTCATAGTGCTTATAACCGTGAAAACTCGTAATCATTGTTTTAATCTGGCAGCATAGGAAAGAGTTGGAGTAGTCAGATCTTAGGTGTCTGTTTCGAAAAGAAAACTGATCCTTATTGCTGTCTGCCATGGGCCACAGGTCTCATAAACGAAATAAGTTTGAGACTTCAAATTCGCACATTGCACGTTTTTTGTTCACCCAAAAGCCAATGTCGCATTTAAAATATTGTAAAATTGTAGTGTGACTAATTAGAACGAAAGGGGGACGATAATTATTTTATCATCAAGCAATGACTAAGATATTTTTTCATTAGGTCTATCTCAAAAAAAAAATAAAACTATTATCTATGAAACAGAAATTTGTCCGCAATATCAACTATAACCTATTTTTAAACCACAAACACGTATATCTAATATACTTTTCCAGTTGTGAACAGAAGAAGCAAACGTTTGTATTCCTAACCTGTCAAAATATCGATCACTCATGGATATGGTAACATTGTTTGGCAAGGGTAATAGCTCATACCGCTTACTAAATTCTCCAGAGTTAAGAAGGATTATAAAAACTAAGGAACTTTATTGTGAATGTAAAAATAACAAAGGAAAATCTAAAAACAAATTATTAAAATTAATGTTTAAGCCATTAGGTTTTTACAATTTAGTAATTATAGATCTATAATAAGAGAGGTAGTACACACAGTAAAGAAATATTTTTAAGATTTTTAATATGTGTCACCTACATTTCAATAAATTGTTATTTAATCAAGCATGATAGTTACATGTTAAATGCTGACTCGTAATTTTTCACAAACATATTTTTTTGACAGTGCGAAAAAATCCAAGATTTTTTAAAAATTATTTTACTGTATAAAACTCAACGATACGAGTTAAGCGATGCGAAAGGTTGATTCAACCATATACTCCATTTTGAATTCATCAAATGTGTATGCATTTTACAGGCTAAGTGTGCCGTTTAAGTCACGTCATACGATGTTCAAATATGTGTTAATGTGAAATATTTGCTACCTTAGAAATACATCCACTACTTTCCACAGGTACTCTTATTTTTATTCTAACTGACTTATAAAACCATAACTTATTATCAAACTATCCAGTTTAAGTGCTGAAGTATTAGACATGTTCACATGAAACCTGCAGGAAAATTCAGAACTTTTAAATAAATTTTTGCTACAAAAAAAATCGTGAATCTACGTTGTTATTCTTATGCTCTCTATGTTAAAACTACTTAAAATAATTTTTTTCTGCATATAAATCACATGGGAAAATCTAATGTTTTCTAGATGTAACTGATATAAATATAGGCAATGATCCCAATCTCAACTCTGTCAGTTTCCTCAAGTACGGTTCATTCTGATATTGAAACAAAAAATATAATTAATTCATAAAATAACGCCAAAGCAACTGTATTTTATGAATTATTTTATGAATTAATTTACTGAGCAACTGCGGAAAAATGGCCTTCAACAACATTGCATTAAAAATATAATTTCTCTACATAATAGTTTCAGGCCTTTTTAAGTAATTTATTTATTTTATTTTTTATTCACAAAGAACAATTATATAATTATTTTAATTATAAGGCTATATTGTGAATCCCACATAAGGTGAAACTTGTGTGTGGGCTTCAAGTGTTACATTATGGATATTTACAGTGACTTAAGACCTATTTGATAATCTATACATATTTGTGTATAAACAATAATCAATATACTATATTAGGAATATTAAGCCACAAGTGATACAATTATTTTATAGATTAGTTCCATGTACCTGGACATTGTAAAAAATTATTGGTAGTAATATCGTGATGGATTCTTCAAATACACATGACTTAGTATCATTCTGTTTCTTGCCTCAGCCTCTAATGATCATGACATTGACGAGGAATAAAGTCTTAGCAAGAAAGGACAGCATTAAAAAAGTGCACAATTGCTGAAAATTATTCCATTACAACCATAAGACGCAATACGTTAAATCGCTAACGAAACCCGCCATTGTGTGCAAATAATTTTCATTAATAATAGTCCAGCCAACATAACTGCAAATTTCGTCAGTATCACATAGATAAAAATTTAAATTCACTCGTGGTATTAAGGATAGTATGAACACATAAGGTGGAGACAGATTTTCCATTTTGCTAACTGTTGGTCGTGAAACAATAGTAAAGTTGAGGGTTCGCATCAAAATTTTGTAGCTGTACGTACAACTGTAAAATGACATGTTTCTAGTTTCTTACAACCGCGAAGCTACCTCCGGGAAACCATTCACTGCAATAAACATGAATCGCTTCTTCAACACTCTGCATTTCACAAAAACCAATATGGGAAATGTTCTCTGAGGCAAACAGATTTATGAGGTAGAAAGTCATTCAGTGTGGATTTAAAGCAGTCCTTCAGTCTAATATGACTTTTTACAGTTCTTGGAGAATAATATAAGATGAAACCCGCATAAAGTTTTACTCCCAGCAGTTTAAACGTTCTTGAAATCTTTGCGTATATTACATCTCCAACGTAAATGAAAAGTTCAAGACATTCAGGTAGAGTACATGCGCTCAACTGTTTAAATATATTACTGTTTCACGCTCGTGCCCTTATTTAGCACATCTTTCCGCGAACACGTTTCTTCTCGTATTAAACTGGAGAAATGAATTAGCGAACAGAAATACGCTATAGTCGGCACGGCTGTGAAGTAATACATTGCGGACTTTATTGTATACCTGGCAGTAGTCGCCAGATGTAATATACCATTAAATACTAATTAACTGCTTCAGCAGGAAGTCACCTGATATAAACTTCTCAATTACTGGAGACTTGGTACTACAAGTCTTTGGACGGTATTTTGACCCCTTTGTACACCGTCTCTCGACAGCGCACAAAGTATGGAGATTACAATACAACAAACCGTCAATTCAGACATATAGTTAGGTGAATACTTCTAATTAAATATTAATACACTGATTAAAATTCATTACGACTGGCTTTTAATGTCAAGCAGTACCTTTAAACATACACTCCGAAAACAATAATGGTTAATGATCGTGCGCGCTTTGTATATCGTCAGCGATATACGCCCTCACTCTAACAGAGCTTATTTAAACTTCTTTGTACAGAGCGCGACTTAAACTCTCTCTTTGGCCGCGCTAGCAGACCAAAGATTTTAATATTACTTTTTTACAGATCTAACTTAAAAATACCCCGTGATCATAAAGATTACCAGTCTGTACTATTCGTGAGCAATTACATTAAACATATCATTACATTTTCATTTACCTAATTAATTAACCATACCAACAGTAGCATTTATTAAAATAATAATTATACAATTATTAGCAGTACAATTGGGATGGTAGCTTATGCTACAACTTTCATGTCGGAGTCCCGTCACCGCCATTTCATCTTTTTATACACAAGGTCATTATGTTTCAGTTTTTTTGTAAATAAATACAACGTTTTTAGCGTGTTTTCAAAATAATGATTTCCTTAATTTCATTTCCTTTTATCTCAATTTTTATGCATATATTTCGTGATATAATCCTTTAACGGAAACATATTACATACAATATGAACAAAAGGCAATTTCATTGGTTGAATTCATGCTGTGTTAGTGAATGGGCTGCAGAACCTGTCGTGGACGACGGAAAACCCGAAAACGGGGAGATCAATGAGGAAATGAAAGGAAAAGTGTACGCTGCTTATTGGGAAAAGTACTTACCAGACGAAAACGTAATGGTTTTGTTGAGATAAGGATATGACGGTAATGGCGCTCTATTCTGATTCCGCAGAGTATTGTCGACTCGAACAGACTGTTCCCTGATTTGAGCAAAACTCCTTCAATATTTAATGTAAATGGTGCTTTTCGCATGCGAATGTCTTGAAAAGTGCAGCCAATTTGGGATAACGATTGTGCAATAGAACATTTGGTAGATCAGAATGTGCTTTTCCTAGGTCTAAACGGTCAGCTTGTCAACTATAATATTGGATTTTTTTTGTGTGCCTTTAACGAGTTTAAGGCTATCCAAAAACATCCAATATTGTCTTTAATAAGTCAGCTGCTTTCTTCCATTGATACCAGAAATTCTCATTTATTGAGACTTGGATAAATGGCCAATCAAAATCCTTAAAAGCTTGAATTTCCTGCAAACGTTACACCAAAAAGGAAAGCCTTCATGGTAACCATACCACTGCAATGATTTTGGTCTATTATTGAATTGCTTATTAACAATGATAAGTTTCTGTCCAAATGTTCAGGTAGTTCATAGATTGTTATCACAGATAATTAATACCACTGCAGTATTACTGTGATATGTTCAGTAATATGGGCAATAAATTAATAGTCAATACTTAATAGCAAAATAATTATTTAAAATTTAATAAATAGTGAGTACTGGAACAGTGGAAGAGGGTTGAGCCAACAAATAGCAATGCGTTTGACTTCAATGAACAAAGAGTTGTTGGTGTGGAGATTATGGATTGATGAATTTTAAACCCATCTCTTCATTGTCTTTGGGTGTAATTTTTTCAGATTAATGTGAATTAGAGACAATAGCTTAAGTCAGTCTTTAAATTTATTAACTATGTATCTTCGCTAACACTGGGTTTAACCTAATGAACAAATAAACTTTCATTAACTTCAGTGTGAATTTGAAAAATAATTATGAATCTCAGACTGCTTTTAAAAGTACTGAGTAGCATTAGACATGTAAAAACAAGTGATAATCACAAGTATTATGGGATACAAAGTAAAAACATTGAATTATAGCTAAGATGAAAGTGAAGTCTATTTTTCTGTCAAGTATTCGTCGGTACGATAAGTAAAACTAAATACGTTATTGGCTAACCTGTCTTGTCGCTGCGTGACCACATGATGTATTTTCACAGCGCTACAAATATATACATTATATATATTAACTAATTATCAGGTTAGCAAAAATACATAATATAAATCAAATATAGGCATCACGACTGTAAAAAGAGAGAGACTCATTCCATTTTAATTGGTTTCGTCGGAAGAACTTTGATTTGTTTGAAATTTAGTCTGCATGTTGTAGAAACGAATGAGTAACGTTGTTAAAGTTTATAAAGCCAGTTTTTATTTGAATACAGAAATTATTGAAAATAGTATAAAAGAACTACATTTCCGTAAGAAAATGACAACTTGTTTGTAATTACGCAAATAAAAATAGTAACCTGTTTCGAGAGTCCTCAAACGCACTGAAAGAGAATTAATCATTCCGCAGAAAGTCAACAGTAAAAAAATCTCTTCCTCTTACACAAAATGAGTAGAGATAAACCATATTATATATCGGCTTTGAACTAAGTTCTACATCAGTGTTATGCTTCCTAGCTTTTCTAACAACACCGACATCACTTTTGACACATTATCAATTTCAATATTTACTGGGAAAACAGTGCATAAAAATTTCTTAACTACAGTCTATTTTGGCTTAGGGAAACGAGCCAAACAGAAGAATCTCTAGGTATTAATTAGATGTTATGCCACACAATGCTTTTTGTTAGCACGAAAAGATATTATGAACATTATTTGTGCATATTTTACCAGAAGAAAAAAAGTTTCCGATACCACATTAATTATTTGTGAATGACTATTAAAACTAAGAACCTTGAGTGTTGCTAAGTATGGTGTGCAACCAACTAAAATTCCTGCAACTCAAATAGAAACGATGATACTTCAAAACCCACTACTACTGATTCTTCCCACTATAACTAACGATGTTATACAAAATAATTAATTTTTGGAGAAGTAAACCTTCGGTGACTCGCCTGGTATTACTCGCACTTTCTAGCGTAACATTTCACTACTGCAAAGGGGTAATTTACTTTCATGCGTGGTAAATATACGTAATCAGTCTACAAAACTATGGCCCACTATTCCATACATTTCTATATTAGTAACGATCTAGACGCTCCAAACAATTACTCCAAAAAAACTGAAGATTCCACAAAGTACAACATATTACTGAATCACTAATCAAACATGCTGAAAAAAAAAAAACCTTTGAGAAATTGAAGAAGACAAAGGAAAAACATACTTTTAGCACTGCACAACAAAATCAATACTGTGATCTATGTTTTTACTGTTTCAACTGCGTGAAAACTATAGAAAATTACAAATATATTATGTAAGTTCGATATCTATACTAACATTATAAATGCTAAAGTAACTCTGTCTGTCTGTTTGTTTGTCACGTTTCTTGGGCTAAACGGCTAATCCGATCGTGTTGAAATTTGACAAGGAGATGCTATTTGACATTAGGATGGATATAGTCATTAAATTATTAAAACTATCTAAACTGTGAAGACAAACGCATAATATCTGTATGTTTTGTAATGCGTAACGCTTAAGAGCAGTGGAAGCGTAGCGTAGTACTAACGTGCTTGCTTGTTAAGAACATTCTGTGTGACTTCGGGGTGACTGGGAGCAAAAAATTATTATGAATTGTTTTTCATAGTTTGAGCCAAGCCTATGATTTTATAGTAAGGATATCATGTACTGGCAAATCTTTGGTGATAGAACAGTGCCCTAAGCGTTTACTTTATTCAGGGTATACTGGTTCCACAGGCAGTTTTTTGTGATCTAAACTAATAATATTATATATGCGAAAGTAAATCTCCGTCTTTCTTTTTTACTTTTTGACGACTATATGTATATACCGAGATACCGAAATCATTAGGAAGGAAATAGGATACTTTTTTCCGATATGAATAAATGAGACAGGTTCGACGGTAGAATGGTATATCGATAGCGTTTTCGTCATATTATGCCGACATATCTTAGGTAGCTTTGAGCTCTGTGTATCTATTACTAGCAATCCAAGCGTCCGAAGTCGCGGGTAACAGCTAGTGAATATATATATGTTTGAACAGCTACTAAGTTTTAGCTATGAGAGAGTTTCGTCATTGCAACATAAAAGCTCGACTTGTGTAGCGTTCTGTTACTTTTCGTTTCTGTCACGACGCAGCTGACACAAGGTAAAATTCCACGCAATACGTGTCACGCTTTCCGAAAGAATTCCCTTTTCCCGTCGTAACAATATGCCCAGACAAAGACTAACGGCAGCCATCTATCCTCGACGGTAGCTGGTGAGCTGTCGCATTTGTAACATCTTACGCCGCAGAGCTAAACCCTCGCTCAGAATTCCGCCTCTCAGCCGAATGTAGATTGGAAAACTAACAAATCCTACTTTAAAGTGGGAGACGAGTAGGAACGGATTTTTCCGTTTACAACCATTATTCGTTGCAGATTTTTTTTTTTTAAAAATTCCATACTATATACCCACCCCTCACTTAACAATTAGGCTGGGTGAAAGACAATTTATTTATCTACTAGTTGACCCGACGGACGTTTTCCTGTACAAATTTCAATAAATCTTTTTGTTATCGTTTTGAGAATTTGTAAAAAGCAATTGAGAAAGTCTAAACAAAATAAAAATAAGAAAAAACGTATTTCTGAGTGATCATTATACTTACTAACGATTGTGTCCGTGGATATTCAATTTGAGGAGGAGTATATTCAGTAGTACACGAATGGGATATTTTATATTTGAGATTATTTCCATTGGAAGTACACAGATGAAATTCCGGAAATGTGTGATGCGCCTGGAATGTGATCGACTTGGAACCACGCGGTTTATTCCAAAATTTAAACCACAATTGAATTAAGCCAGAATTTCATGTTAGCCAAGTGATTTATTTTCTTCCATTAAATTTGAAATCTCAATTAATCTCAAGGTGTTTTATTTACATTTAGAAATCGATCATCGAACCACTAAACCGGTTTTGATTGTTCCATAGGTCTTGCATCAGTCTAATGCCTCCAAAGATTTTTATGTGCCATCGTACATTCAAACCAAATGATCAATTTGCATTGCTGCAAAAAAAATTCTTCGAATGGTTGTACTTTGCAGTGTCATTGATTTACATATTCAGTGAATGCTGAATGAGCTGTTTGACCGTCTCCAACAACGCAGCTGCAATTCCTGACTAAGCAAGCGAAAGTGCGAGCGAATCGTTGACAAAATCAATGAGACAAAAGAAGTTTTCCAGTTCCACCAGGAGTATCCAAGAAGAAAATCCCTCTATTTCCATCATTCACAACTTTCATGGCAGTGTCGTAAGCATATTTTTGCTGTCGATTCAACAGCGGAACGTTCGTTAGAACTGACTCTCGCAATGCATCACAGTAATATTGTTTTTCGCTTTTCAACTCTTGGTCAAATGCGTCGTGCATCGGACGATTGGGCGCTGTCATGCCTAATTGATCATTATATCAATAAGCCCATGTAATAAATTAATTTAAATGGAATAGGAATTAACTACATTTTTTTTACAGAAACTGCAAAAAAAAAAAAAAAAAAAAAAAAAAAAAAAAAAAAAAAAAAACCCGGAGATAATTTTATATAGGAACGAAGTCTTTCTCGGCGTTGAGAATGGATCTTACTTACTCGGCTAGTCTCCCGAGAAGACCACATCCACTAACATAATTTTATTTTAATTTATGCTGGAATATGTTTTCAATATTTTTCTCCATATCTACCAATTCTTTTAATAGAAAACATTCAACTGAGTTATTTCCATCCGTGGAGCATAAGGAACATAGAAAAAGGCACATTCAGTTTTTCACTAATTTCGAAATTTTTTCGGCAACTATTCCAATTTTTCTTTCACAATAAACTTCATTCGGACTATTACGAATATTATTTAAAAAATTAGCTGTATCGGTATATAGAAAAAAGCACTTTTAGTTTTCCAGAATTTTTTGGGGCAATCTTTCCAATTTTTTTCTCTCTAAAAACCTTATTTGCATTATTACGAACATTTAAAAAAAATTGCCAAATCGGTCAGTAGAAAAAATTACTTTCAGTTTTTCCTGAATTTTCCGGACAATTATTCAAATTTTTATTTCTCTAAAAACCGAAGAATTAACTAAATGGGTTCAAAGAAAAAACACTGTCAGTTTTTCCCGAACTTTCCAATTTTCCGGAAAACTTTTCCAAACATTTCTTTTCTTTTTCAAAAAAAAAAATTAAAAAAAAATAAAAAACTTTATTCAGATTACTGTGAAAAATCAAAAAAATAATTTGACCAACTCTCAATTGATACGCTTAACAACGAACAGCATTAATTTTTTACTTCTATAGATTTAACATACGATATTTAACAAGATATACAAAAGTCTAAACAAATGTGCGCGTCACAAGCTCGTACAATTTTATATCTAGATCTAGTGTTTTGATCCATTAAATTGTACAGATCGATGAATAGTGTATGTCCGCTACTGCTGCTTTGTAGGCTTGAAGAAGACAATCAAAAACGATTTGGTGTATTGACTCTAAGGTGGCTCCACAGTTTGCAGAACCCACCCATCCCCATTTGTGTAATAAGTAAACGCACTGCCTTGTCCTGTTCGAATAAGGCTGTTGACTCTCTATTTCCGTCTGGGGAGATTGCATCCTTGTATCCGCACTGAAGGGTCTTCAGTTAGATATTTATTGGATACCAATGACTACTTCCGCTGAGTTATCGACTGCTTGTTGAGTACAGTGTAAGGTAGATCGCAGTGCGGCACGGCGGTTTCCTTGATTTCAAGCGTTGCTATTTTGTGGAAGACAATGGCATTGTACGGTAAAAAGTTTTCTACAAGCTTGAGTGAGGCTGTAATACCAATAAAGCGGTCACTGAAACAGCACTAGGAAGAGAACATCCGAAGAGAGCTGAGAAAGTAGTTTTGAAGCATCTTGCAAGAAGATGAAGAAAACAAGACGGAAATATATGAAGATTTAATTTTTTAATTTTTTTAAATGGCATTCGGCCTTGTAGCCATTCAGCTAGCAACTGTGTTTTTATCATTCTTCAACTGTGTTCATAGTATCTTCTCATATTATTGATTATCACAAGTGACAGGACAACACAGGACGAACACAACACTTAATTAAAACCACCCATGCCCTGGGCTGGACTCGAACCGGCGACCCCTACAACGTGAAGCCAGCTCGCTAGCCCCGCGCTACCGGGGTCGGTAATATATGAAGTTGTATTTTAAGATCTGTGAATAGTGGTTTGAAGACGTTTGGAGAACTTAAATGAAGTAGGGGTTTGTTACGAAACTGTAAAAGATTTTTCTATGATGTTTATTTTGTGTTGAATCTGGTGTTTTGTTCAGAAACACAGGTGATGAAGGACACAGACACAGGTATGGTACAAGCAAAAGGAATGAAGTCTCACAGTAGTTTTGTAGAGGTAATGAGAATAGGCAACATGAGAAATGAGATATATGATTGCTGCTGCAATACACCAAAGAATAACGAAGGACTTGAATCCGCAGAAATACGGTGGAAGACCGAGCGACAAATTGGAGGAAGGGTTTTAAAAAAGTGTCGAATAAAACGGAGTTGAATGGAATAGGTTGGTAGAAGAGGGTTGGTGCCCAAATGGAAATATTAAGAGACGTTTCATTTCACTCTCTTCTCGTCCGTGCCTTTCTACTCCATGGTTTCGTTCTGAAGAATGAGTTACTATTTACCGCCAAGAAAGAATGAAACAGACATCTGTATATTCCCGTTCTCACTATCGGGTATGAGGCAGTAAATCTGGAATTTGTTAAAGAAGATTTGTGTGACGCATGTTGGCATCTGCTTGAGAGATGATCTTCGTAAATGAGGAAAAAAATTAAAAAAACTGGGGAGATAATATATCGAGTGTGGATGCAGGAATGCGGTGAAACACATAGATACGGTGTGGTATCCAAGAAATGAAAAAGGACGCTTTCATGTCCCAAAATAAAGTGAAGGCCATTCTGAATAAAAGCAGGAGAAGAAAGGGGTTTATTGACTGGTTAAATTGGATAATAAAAATAAGAAAAAAACAAGTATCTGTGTCATGACACCCGAAGTTTCCAGGTTGTTATCGAAACCAAACTAACATTTTCTAAATTAGTAACTTGGTCGGCAGCGTCAAAGATGACCTAGGTTTACGAACCCCTGGTGTATATTATATACCATGTGAATGTGGCCGCTGCTACATCGGACAGACGCAGCGATGCATTGTGCAGCGATGTGTAGAGCACGCCAGAAATGTTCGTCCTGGGCAAGAAGAAAAATCTGCGGTGGCCGAACATAGTGTGCAAGAGGGTCACACTTTTGAATTTGAAAAAAAAAAAAAAAACACAATTTTAGCCCGGGTCAAAGATTTTTGGGCCAGCATTATTACAGAGGCTGTAGAAATAAGATCAACTGATTTATTAGTCAACAGGGACACTGGTTATCAACTCAGTGCGGCCTGGAACCCGGTTATTAAAATTCTGAAACAGTTTCGCGTCGGTAACGAGCAGAAGAGCGGATGACGTAAGCGCGTTGTGTTGGTTTTTGTCTTCCACCGTTTCCGTAGCAGCAGCTGAATAAACAAACAGTTAATCATTAACATTTGGTTGAGAATGAAGGCAGAGAAGGACGCCTTCGAAACGTCCCACAATTGTGACATCTTAACACGGCTGGAAGCCCGAGAAAAATATATCAAAATTTATCAATTTTCTAACTTATTCATTGAGGTGTTAGTAATCATTACAGTTTTCATTCTCCTGAGTAGATCGTTCTAGAAAGCATCTTAGCTGGTGATTAGATTTTTATTTAAAAATTGAAAATGGGAAGGAAAGTTTATTTCTTTCAGTGCAAGGACACCACTGCTGGTTTTTTCGGATCGCCTTGATGGCGAAAATTTTATCCTTGCATCTTCTGACTCCGTCGGACAAACGTATTCTGATGGTGGAGTGCAAGTGCTGCCATCTGTCTGAGAAACACGTAACTTGTGTTCTGTGAGATAAGTGTATTCCTGTTTTTGAAATGTGATGTTTATGAATTGGATATTGGGTCCCATGAATCTCACTCAGGACGGATGGTAGGGCAAACCCGGGATTTGAGCCTGGACCCTTTGTTCCTTCCCGCTCCACTGTGGTGGCGCTTTTAATGTGCACAGCCACTATGGCGAAATTTGGAGTGTTAGAACAGCGTCAAATTACAATCATGGAGCCCGGCCATCGAAAAACGGCTTTTGATTTTCATTAAATTAGTGGGCAATAGCTGATACAGCCCTGATTTTTGCATCAAACGTAATAGGTATTAACACAAAGCATGAACAATTGTTGAAGACAATTTCTAGTAAAATACAGCTTTGGTAATGTATTTTACTACTGTCAGCCCCAAAAGGTAGAAATTTTAGTCTTTCGCCTGGAACTTCAATAAATTTAGTGCTCAGTTTCTCCGTTAACTGTTTCAAGTGGAAGGTTACAATTTTAATTTCACTTTATGGAATGTTTGAGACAGGTACATTACTTTGGAACCATTTGAGAACAAATGAATCAGTTGAGAGAGATAATGCATTTGATGTGGGTGAATAGCATGGCTTCCATAAAATCCTATCATGGATTGATCAGCCAACTCTGGTGATGTGCCAACAACCCGTATTAAAAACTTGTTATTTTGTTTGTATTAAAATTATATTATTGTTAAGGAGCATTCTTATCATTCTGTAAAACTATCCTTTATTTTACGACTGCATGAATTTCTAATTAATTAATTTCTAACAACTTCTAAAAAATTAGTTCGTTTCAGACAGCTAATTAACCAACAACAGATCCCTCTGGAATCAACCTGAAAGGTGCTATAAACCACTGTTAGTTGAGATCTAGTGTCACCGTCTGGTGATTTCTCAATTTTTCGTAAAGGAGTTGTATATCATCAGCGGTCAGCACTTCTGCTATCAAGTCAAACATCTCGGAACCAGCGGAAATAAGGCATTGTATTTAACTACCAAGTTAGTCTATAAAAGGGAGGCTAGCTTCTTTCGACCTTTTCCTAATTCGACCACTCCACGTTGAAATTGACGGTGCAGCAAGTCCTTTCAGCCAGTGAGCAGGACCTAGTGTCTTCTCACTCACTTATGTGGACGGATACATCTTTCGGCGACAGAACTACCGACATGTGACACATGGGGCCTACCTTCCACAATACTCGCACTGTAGCTTCTTGTATGTTCCATTCTTAGTTGATAACATATCTCAGCTAAAGTTATGAAAGGTCTATTACTGTTAACACCTTTGTTAGTGTTTTAAATTTCTGTGTGAAATCCGGTCTTATCGGTGGAATACTGAATATATTAACATAGATGATACTAGGAACTTAGACCCTTTCACAGCTAGACAACTTACATTTGTATATTTCTACATTTCACGACATTATTCGTCTTTTTTGCATCAGTAATATGTTTTACGCCACATTGACACCTTATCCAGAAATTTTATTTATTTGATCACTGACTTTGTTTTATTTGCAATATGACTCTTAACAGTCGCCAGTTTTATTCTTCACTTGTTCTGCGTTGCTATTTTAGTTACTTTTGTGTTATAGAGTTCATGACCACTCCGTTGAAGATCATTTAAGCAATATCAACAACAACAAAAGTTAGTTTATGAGTAATTAATTCGGCTTTCCGCTTTAAACTACTAGTCGAATAGATTGACAGGGTCCATAGGTGAAGGTTGGTACTGTTGGCCAGTATAAAATATTTATAGAGAACGGTGCTGAAAGATTATACGTGTGAAACCTCTAGCGGTAAACCAGCTAATTAATTAAATTAATAAGTTAATTAAAGAGTAATCCTATATAGGAACCTGATGCGGAGCAACTAATTAGTTGCAGAGGTCCTATAAGTTCCAGATGGTTATTCCATACAAATTCAACTATAAACTAATCAGTTATACCAACTAACGCATCTGTTAAAGATTAAAACACACTGAAATATAGTGTTCGAGATTTTGTGAATTCTGTGATAACTACTACCTGGTTAAATAATGTAGCCAACAGGAATTTTGTTATGTCGAATCTATCGCATCTGTAAGAGTGATACTAGTAAACTCCAGTTGCAAAGAAACAATATGGTTGTTAAGAACACTTAGTATCTAACACAGTTACGATATCGACTAATTATTATCAAAAGAAATCGGAGCTTTAAATTATTTACGAAAGGCAGACATGCGGTTTCTCCCCAAAACTGCTTATTAGCAACATGCGAGAAAGGTTTTATTACATTTTATCGTAAGTTAATACAATTTAATACACATGTTAGATCCAAATGAAAAGATGGTTATGTCTGATGTCGTTCACACAGTACAAAAATGTCGGTTGTCACTGCAAAGTAAATTCGTCGATCCTGCTTCTCCATGTATCTGGAAAGAAGTACCGTGTACTGGCAATGGAGGATTGGCGATCCTACTTATCGCATGAGCCGTGATACAGAAAGGAAAAAAAAAAAAAACTAAACCTGACATGACTGAAATGACTCAGATGCCGGAGTTCCATGCAGTACAAACATGGAGTTTCAATGGTCGAAATGTGTGTAATCGTTTTCGGATGACTTTTGCAGTGATTATGTTGTTACTATTGTCTACATGTCAGTGATCCTTTAAACAGTTTCTGCTTACTTTTATTCGGTAGTTGGTCACCAATTCAAAGTGCGTTATATAAAAAAAAATCTTAAAAAAAACAACAAAAAACAATAAAAACAAAAACATATGGCTTTACGCCTCGCCGACGTCGAGTTTTAGAAGCGGGAAAGGATTGTGGACAACTAACGGAAAGAACTTCGGTCATGGCTTTTAGAAGGAACCATTCCTGAATTCGCCTGGAATGATCTGGGGCAGCCATCGAAAAACCCAAATCTGGATAGCCGGATGGAGATTTGAACCCATGTCTTCTCGAAAGTGAGGCTAGAGACCACTCACTCACAAGTCTCGGTAATGGAATTCTTCATTTTTGATAAAAATGGTGGCAGATTCTAATGTTAACGGTATAAAATTAACTTTATTACTTCTTTTTGTTATTCCAAAACCTAAAGTATATAATTTCTCTCTCAAATTTTTTCCTAAATCCTATTTATATTAATGTTCGTTGTATCTTACTATGTTAATTTTATTTTCTCTTATAACTTCTTAAATCCCGAAGAATCATAAATTCTTTTCAAAAATAGGCCCACTGTTCAAACTGTTATTTTCATCATTATTATTATCATTCAAATAATTTTAGCCACTTTTCTGGATTTTTTCTCTAACATAACAACTTTTCTTTATTCTTCCCTTCTTAATTGTTAGTGACGTAACTTTCCAACTTTAATACTTTTAATAATTTTTGTAACAAAATGCTCCCGTATTCAAGACATACGTCAAAAAGCTTCAAACTGGTTTAGTTAGCTCACTACGTGGTAATAATATTTTATCTTGAATATTAGCCCATTATTGTTAATACTTAGACCACTGAACACTTGCGCTATTATCCCGGAAATGCAAAGCCCATTACTGTGCTACAAATTGACTAAGGGAGTGAATCATAGACGATCCAACAATAGAGATTCTACAATTAGCTCAAATACCTATAATCTTAGGAACATTTTATTCATGTTTATCAATGGGAAGTTCTTTCTTCCGCTTGAATTAAGAACCAATTTTCAAAAAGTTATTTTACTACTTAAGGAAAATAATACTATGAAGCATTTATCACAATGCCTTATCCCAATCGTGCTTCTGAGACGTATTTGTACGCTAGTATATGCACATATTCCTACTGAAAAAATTGAATAATCAAACACGAATTACCCAAGTAACAATGGTTTTAATGTAACTGAGTTATACCAATTTTTCACAGTTTCTAGCAGTATTCACAGCAATCAAACAGCGAGGGAAACATTCACTAATAAAACAAAACTCCCTGATGCATTGTATAACAACACAGTTTGAATATTTTCTCTCTATAATTGCCAATTTGAAGATTGATTGCTAGTGGGGGAGTGGATAATCGTAAATTGACCATTGAAAATTTCATATGCTACTTTAATAAATTTCCCTAGAGGAAACTGTTCATATTATAGTACTTTATTCTATGTGAATGCAATAGTTTCTGCTTTAACAACACATGGTTGAGGATGAGGGCGGAGAATTAGACACTCGAAACATCCCAGAGGCACAACTTTTTGACGTGTCTAGAAGCCCTAGAATGTTTTATCAATAGACAATGGCGTGAAACACATAGCGCGTACATAAGTATGTAAGATGTTTTTTTTATTATATTTAACTTCTACACTATTTGGTGAAAATTATTCGCCTTTTCGTAATACAATCCGTGGCAGTGTTTAAAAATTAAGTGCGCTGTTCTTGTCTGTTAAATATTAAAACTGATAACGCCTGGGTGAAATTTCGCACATATCAGTTTCTTACCATGTTTGTAAATATATAACATAAGAAGAAAAGTTCGCCATACATAAAAAGAAACGTCTAAGATGGTCAAAAAGGTGCCCAGAATCGTGAAGATATGTTTAGATAATGAAATTTCGATATGAAAATTGTTGTACAGATGACGGCAGTTTCCCCACATTTTTGTATGAGGAGAAGATGCAGATTGTATGTACTTTGATGCGTCTGATTATGGTTGTGTCATTACAGCTGTATTACATCGTATGCTCATCGGTTTTTTTAGAAGCGTAGATACATGCTTAGAACGGAGCAAAATAGGTACGCAAACAAGAAGATTGTGTTATTACACTTCCACGCCAATATTTTTATAATGTATCCTGAGACTAATTCATAATACACAAACAATAATATCAGAGTAAAATATATTATTCCGTCCCAAAATTATATAAGTAGATTGATTTATTAGAATCGGAAGAAAAATCGCAAATTTGTTCACAGCGCATCCTAGCAGCACTAGTACAATGAGCGGTTAATCCTATTATATAAAACGCTAACGTGGCGTCTGCGTGCGTCGTCTATAGCTGCTACTCCTATTGGCTAGAGAACGGCCAATCATCAACCACCATATTACATTCGTACCACCATCTTGCTTTTCGTTTATTTACAGCTAGACGCATAAATTCATGTAAGGAGAAGGGGATTCAATATTTACGCTATTTTATCTGTATCTGTTATGAGGACTAAGTTAAACCATAACCTAAGAATTTTTTTGGCAGAAGGTAAGAAGCAATGAAGTTTATTAAAAACTAGGAGAAACGTACATAATGCGAAATGTAATAGTCACATAAATAAGAGTTATCCGTTTTCTAAATTATAGTCCCCGTCATCTAAAGTGAAATGCATTTTTTTATTTTAAAATCCTAACAAAATACTCTGATAATCTAAGGAGAATAACGTATTCATATAATTAAAGATATCATTAAGGATGACTTATTCGTTTCTCCTTATAAACTTTTCCATAATAAATTCCTACTACCATTATATATGATAGCCCTACCCTTAGTTTTTGATACATGTGTTAGCAATTAAATGAGATTTAAGATAACCTTTTTATCAGATTTAAATCATCAAGGATATGACTATTTACTGTATAAACGATGTGACACTCGCAATTCAACAACGATATTATTGCCGCAAAATAGCAGTGAGCAGTGATATTAGAAATACTGAGAGCAGGGGAAAAAAATAATGCCAGGCAATTATATGTCACAAAGTTACAATTAGTACGTTCGATTAAATTTACATATTGCTTTTTATTTATCTACGACAACCAGATGAAGAAATTAATGTAAGGAGAAGGGTTTTCATTATTTACGCTATTTTATCTGCCTCAGTTGTAAGCACCAAGTTAAACCATAAACTAAGAATTTTTTGGCACACGATAAGAAACAATGAAGCTTATTAAAAATTCAGAGAATCGTACATACGTAATCGCGACATATGTCAGTTAAATAAATAACAGTTATTCGTTTTCGAAATTATAGTCTACGTCATCTAACGTAAAATGCCTCGTAGATGTAGTTTTAATAATGGTTAAATTATCAAGTGAAAAGTCGGTGTAATTGATGTTTCCATTAACCACGTTGCATTACTCACCAAACATCTATATGAAACTAAGCACAATAAATACAATTTTTCCCTTCAGTTTTTTAGAAATTGATAACACAGGGCAACAAAAAAAATTGTATGGTGCTGGAATATTTTAACGAACTCTTGGGTAGTTTTGGCTGATAAATTTGAAAATATCTTCGGTTTTTTCCTATTAGGTTTAGTAATTTTTTTTTTTTTGTACTTATCTTAATTTACGTTGTAATACATATTTCAAAGAGTGTACATGTGCCGATATTTGTGTGTTTTAGGGGAAGTAAGCATTCTGTTTCTTTGACAAATTTTTTTTTTTCATATAAAAGACCAAAAATACTAAATTATAAACCGAGAGAGACCCATAAACAAAACACAAACATATCGCACATTTACTGCAACTCAAAAATAACATTTTTTCAAAAAACACATATAAAGTTTAAAGTCACATTGTTAGAATCATCCCCATTCGTGATTTTTTTAGTTATGTCGTTGTTGCAGCAAATGAGCGGATATATTCAAAATTGAAAATGCAAAGATTTCGCTTGAAACTTAAAATAACACTTTTTTGTACACCATAAATATTTAGAAGGTTTATCTTCTTTCAAACACCAACAATTATCTGCCATCATCACAGTATCCCTTACTACCAGGTTTCCATTTCCTTGATCTCCTGATGGAATCGTTCATCTTATTCAATACTGACATCTCCAAGATTTTCAGGAAAGAGAACTAGTTGACTAAAAGAAAATGTATTTTGATGCCCATATTCACAGCAATATGTGGAAAAGTTGGAACGATTTTACTTATAAGGTTTTTGTAACATTCACTTTTGTCTTTCCAGAGGAAATTTTGTAGTATACCCACAAAAGCTCGCCAAGCTAATTCTTCATTCTCGTGCATCGTTTTCGCGAAATTTGTATCCTTTATGAGCTTACGGATCATTGTTCCATCAAAAATCTCTGTTTTAAGATTTTCAAATGTCTTTTCTGGAAACACACTGCTTATATACTCTGAAGCACTTCCCATTTTTGTACAAAGCTTTAATAAATTGTTTTATCAATCCGAGTTTGATGTGCAAAGGTAGGAAGATGATATTTTCTCGTTCAATGAAAGATTCTTATGATATATTGGCAGCTCCACAAGGAGCCATATATATTAAATTGGTCAGTCTTTTTTAACATAGTGATTGTCACGATCGCAGCTATCCCACATGCAAAGGAAGAATGGGTATTTTGTATTACCCATTGTTGTCTTAAATTAAAATTCACCAATTGCAATGTTGATGTCTGAAAGGATTATAATAAATTAAAATTAGAATAAGGTGATAAATGAACGCAGTAGGCAAACATACCTATATAACAACATTAAAAACATATGGGCTATGAGCGAGAGAGTGAGTTTCCTAGCATCGAAAAGTGATGGCTTAAACACAACATCCGCGATAAATCATTACGAAAAATGAAACACCATGCGCACCATTTTATTACGTTAGATTGAAAAGAAAAATATGGCCTGTCACTTTCACGCAAACACTTATAAACATCATTCACTTTGAGATTAACACCAAATATTTAACAGAGGGATGTTGCTTAGCTTAAATTGAGTACCTGATATGTCAAATTGAAGGTCATACCTGGAGTCGAGGGGACCAATTTCGTATAGAAATTGTGTTCATTTCCTAAACACCAAAATCGTTGTTGCCCAGTGTAATTATTCGTCACCGTAACTGCATGTTCCGTGTCATCTTAACTTTTTGCCACAGCTCGCTAGATTTAAGTACAGAATTATCTTGTATCTTTAAACGAGCACTTCTTGTATATATATATTTGGGATCTCGGAAACGGATCTAACGATTTGGATGAAATCTCGTATTTACATAACGTTATATTTTTTAAGTTTACTTAAATAGGTGTCTTCGTCGCAAAAACGGGAATTTACAAATAAAAAAATAAATAAATAATATTTTGTGTTTGTTATATTGGAAACGGCTCTAACGCCACCTCGTAGACGTTTCAGGTACCAGAAAGCCTACTGATAGGTTCTCTTTGGTTTGAACAAGGAACTCATATCTTGAAACGAACAATTCATGTATACCGTATACTAATTGGCTCATGCGAATATTTCCCCCAATATCGTTATAAGATACAAAATGGTAATATAATAATTAGTAAATGCAAGTATTTATTAATGAAAGGTATTTTATTTTGAAGAATAGTAATAAATATTATTTTCACTGTAAAAAGTCGTTATCATTAAATAGAGGAGAAGGTGGTAATATGGACCCCCATTTTGTTTTTTTATTATAAAATGAATATTATTAATTAAAAATAGGGGTGATTAGCACAGTTACAATCTGGTGTTAGTTGCTGAACATATTATAGTAGGTAGAGGCGTCTAAAACCACATTTTATATTTTAAAAAGTCGATTTTAAAAAGTCGACACATTCTTCAGAAAACGGGATGTGCAGTTAATATGGCCCCCATAGTGTTTGTAATATGGGCCCCCTTATTAATGTAAGGAAATATTGGAGAATAAATTATTACAACTGCTTTGTGACAAAAAAAAAAAAAAAAAACATGTTTATTATACATAAGTAAATATAAGTAGATATAAGGAGATATAAAAAATGAAATATAGATCATAATATGGAAAAAAATGAACCACATAAATAGGAGACATACGCCTCCTTCTCTGCCTCTGCACATTTGTTATAAATCATAAGAGAACACATTAGGTACTGGACTCATAATTCCCCACGGATGTTATTGGAGAAGTTAACATAAAAAAAAAGATATCATGCGCCTTCTTGATTTGGTTGAGGCTTTCCAATTGGGATGTCAAAAAGAGATTCACTGGAGCAAGTGGAGAGCTGCATCCAGCATCATCATCGTCACTGCTGTCATCTGGGGGTTGGTGTTTAGGGTTGATCTACTTTGATTTCCCACACCCATGACCCAGAATCCATTCACAGCGTTTAATCCTATGGGGCATAATAGGCACACCTTTCCACTAAGGGACACTATATCGTAAGGTCCAACAGGTCTTTTTTTCATGGAGCATCCATTGTCTGATGTTTTCGCTGGAATGGGTCTTCAGGGATCCCATGAAAGTTCGGTCTAACGGTTGCAATTTATGCATTGTGTGGGATGGTAAGCACAAAATCGTGATGTAATTCTTCCTCAATAAGTGTATCACTTCGATGTTTCTTGTGTGAGAAAACTGGCCGTCAAGGATAAGTAGTATAGGCGAGTTTTATCAACAAAATGAGCCAACCAGTGTTTGAACAAATTTGCTCGAACCTATCCAGATGGATGAGCTCTTCCAATAGACCCAGGAGGGGCTCCTTTTATAGGGAGATTCGACATGATTATTCTCAGGAAAATCGACATCGGAGGGACAGAAGATCCTCCTGCACTCATTGAATAGATGACTGTTATCAAAGATCCACGTTCTGCCGAAGTCAGAGAATATATTTGATGTTTACCTTTACTGGCAATTACCTGTGGTATCTTGGTCTCAACTATACTGCAAATACGGGAGTAAAACCTTTCGCACGAGCATATGATAATACATTTGGTTTTCGGATTGACAGCTCGTCTAACGAAATGGTCTAGCGAAGCCCTGTCAGTAACTTCATTTCTAGAGTTGGTTTTAATGCCATTTCTAACTGCCAGTTGTATGCCATTCAGCAAACATCCAAGCTTCCATATACTGCAAGTACCCTACTATTTCATTTTCTAGTGCTTCAGGTTTTCTTCCTAGTTTCTTTGTGGTGATCTCAGCTCCCTGAAATGTACTAGCCTCTTTCAGATATCTTCGCAAGGTTGTCTTCGGCACCTGAAAATGTTTCGAAGTCTTTTTGACACCCATTTCTTTTTCAGTCACAGAACATATTGCTTCTTTCATCTTATCCTTGTCCCATAATTGCCTTCTACTGATCAGTTTTGGTGTCAAGATGGCTCAAGGCATCAAAAAAATAAATTAACCACAAATATTGAAGCTGCTTGTAATATGGACCCTGGAGTCCATATTACCATCACCTAAGGGGGCCATATTGCAGACATGAACATATTAGAAAAAAGTAATTATAGGATAAAAACTAAAATCCCCAGAACTTTCTAGTCTGTGTTAAACTGTTGGCAATTGCCTCTAATTCATAGGCATGGTACCTAGAACTAAGTATTTATCAGTCATGGTAGGTTAAAATCAAGAAATTTACATACCTTTCAAATCATAAAAACACAATTCACCTCACAACTACTCAGCGACTACGCCGAATGGCTTCCAGCGTTCCTACCAGCCAGTTAGTATACTAGTGGACTAGTTCCAGTGTACTCCACTAGATTTCAGCACATTGTTATTAAAATACGGAGGGGGGCCATATAATATGCAGGGGCCATATTACCACCTTCTCCTCTACTATATGTTTAATTGTAAAACATTTAAAAAGTAAATATTTAAAAAATATTTGCTTTGGAAGTGATTTTTTCATTCTTCTTTACTTTACAAAACTTCTTTGAAAACATTATTAGCAGTTATAATGCGATCATCGTTGACTTTTTGACCGCATGTGTATCTAACACAAAAATAAATATTAATGAATCTACAAACTCGTTAAAAAAACACGTATGTGTATCCATACGAAAAAACAGATTCTGATAAATATAATCCTGACTAATCGTCTGACCTTGTGCTTTATTAATGTTCATAGCGAATGTTACTTCTATTGGGAATTGTTTTCTTATCATTTGGAAAGGCACGGTTGGTGGTCTGAGGTTAATGCAAGGTAAGAGCATAATTTTATCGGGTGAATTAATTTAGTAATGATGATGTACTCGTCTAAGAGAATTACCACTAATCTTTCACCATTAATTAATCCATGATTAGCATTAATATTTCTATTTAACATAATAATAGAATTAAAAAAAAAAACAATTTATGAGTGGGTAAACCAGACGATCTCCGAAATTGATCTAGTGATTTGGATGAAGTTCCATATGTAGACAACGATTTGCTTTTTAAGCTTCTGATAAGATTTTAAAAAATAAGAGCAATTCTTGTATTTGGCATGGCTTTAACCTCATCTCGTAGGATTCAGGTACCACAAAGACTACTGATGTAGGTTAAGGTTCTCTTTTCAGGGAAATGTGGCCTCAAAAATGCCTAGCAAGCTTTAAAAAAACCTTTAATTTTAATCAAACTTTACTCAAAAACTTGGTTATTGAACATAAATCGGTAGATGGTGAGCGAAGATCGGTTACCCAGGTATTTTCAATTTAATTGAAGTCAATTAGCCAGCTCTTGGGCTACGCCTTCGTCGCTTTGCATAGAGTTTGTGGAGCAAAGTTTGACGTCGTATTTCATCTGGGGTTCCTTCAGATTGCTGAGGAGAGTTACTAATAAACAGAGTGAAATACTATCAGCGTCACGAAATATGAGGGCGGACCCAGCTGGCTGCTATTATTTATGTGGTCTTGCGGTTAGCAATATCTCCTCCTGTCACCTAGTGTGCAAATACATGTCGGCAGATGAGGTTATCAAATATTTATTTATGTAACCTCGCGCACTCTTACCTTATACGAACACATATATCAGTGTGCAACTTCATATACAACGTCAACTATACTGTTTATATTAAAATCTTGACTCAGAACTCAACCTGAAGATAGTTTAGATACTCGTGAAAGAGGAACATTAGGCCAGTGAGCCAGAGAAACAACAGTCAGATCATTTCATTCGAGAATAATATGAAAAATGAAGCGTTCAAACCATACACCACACACAAAAATCACGCCTTGGTAGAGTTAAGGGATAATACCAAGTCTGAGGATACACTTACAAAAAAAAAAAAGAAAGTCACGTGGCCTAGCATTGTTTGTGTTTAGACGTCGAATGTTAAACATTCTAAAATCCTACTTACTAATGACAAGGAACATCCAAACCAGGGATGGCTAACTCAGATGATGTTGCGGGCCTCTTTGAGAATGAATCGTAATCCCGCGGGCCGCATATAAGATTATTTATACCCATATTAGAGTTAGACTCACTATAAACATTTTTTTGGAGTGCAAAATTGAAACATAATGAGGTATTATTATTGTGTATACTATTATTCTTACAAGTAAACATAGACAATACAATAATAATGATACTAAACGCACATTGTAAAGATATATATATAACGCTAAAAATGAACTTTAAATAATATTTTGTAAAAGTGCGGTGAATCTCACGGACCGAAAAAATGTTCAAGGCGAGCAAACCTTGGATTTTAAACGAAAAACTGTGAAATTAATAGACCTACTCCATTGCATGAGTGCTGGAATTCAGTTGTTGCAATCAGAAACAGATACTAGCCTCCTCTAGTACCGAGCAGTATTAGCTTGGCAATCATTTGAAGGCTCATTTGAATGGGCTTGAGGCTTCATCTACATCTACATATATACTCTGCAATTCACAAAATTGTGGGTGGCAGAGGGTGCTCAGCACCAAAGCTAATCTCTTTGCTGTGCATTCCAATCCCTAATGGTACGAGGGAAAAAAGAATTCATATAAGAATCAGTCCGGCACCTTATTTCTCTAATTTTATCTTTCCTGTCCTTCCGACTCAAATAGGTTGGTGGAAGAAGTATTTCACTACACTCAAAAGTGAAAGTGGGAGTACGCATGTTTACCAATAAGTTTAAACGAAACATGTGTTGTCTATCTACCAGAGACTCCCAACCTAGTCTACTAATCAGTTCTGTGACGCTTTCATAAGGACTGTAGCAAGCGGTCACGAATCGAGCGGCTCTTCTCTGTACTTTCTCTATACTTTCGACCAACCCCTTACGAAACGGATCCCAAATGGCACAACAATAGTCCAAATGTGGACGCACAAGAGATTTGTACGCTGTCTCCTTTGTTTGTTCATTACAATTTTTCAAGATTCGACCTATGAATCGCAGCCTAGAATTATCTCTACCTACTAACGAATTAATGTGTATGTCCCATTTCATATTCTTTTGTACTGTTACTCCCAAATATTTCATAGAATCGACCATTTCAATAACTGTATTGTTTAACTCGTATTTCTGAACAATTGGATTCTTTTTGTTAGTTATGCTCATTGTCTTGCACTTTTTACAATTTAGAGTAAGTTGCCACTCAGCGCACCAAGCCAAAATAACATCCAGATCGCGCTGAATTTCTAAGCATTCGGCCAAATTTCTTACTTCCCTATAAATAACCGCATCATCAGCAAACACTCTAAAAAGGCTTTTCAATTTGTCTCCGAGATCGTTTATAAAAATTAAGAAAAGAAGTGGTCCAATTACACTTCCTTGAGGTACACCAGATGTAACATCTAGATTAGAAGAACTTTCTCCTTCAACGACAACATACTGCGACCGACCAGTTAGAAAATCCTTTCTCCATTCACAAAGCTGATCCGATATACCGTACGCTCGAAGCTTTGCTAAAAGGCGCTTGTGTGGCACAGAGTCAAAGGCTTTCTGGAAATCTAGAAAAATTGCATCTACTTGTGAACCTGCATCGATAACTTTCATTACGTCGTGTGTGAATAGGGCCAGCTGTGTTTCACATGATCTTTTCTTCCGAAATCCGTGTTGATTTGTTGTAAGCAAATTATTATCATCTAGAAAATTCATAATGTTCGAGCATATAATATGCTCCATAACTCTACTACAAACAGATGTTATAGATATGGGACGATAGTTCCCAGGATCACTTCGATCACCTTTTTTGAAAATCGGAGTTACTTGCGCGATTTTCCAGTCTGAAGGTACTTTTCGCTCTTCTAATGATTTACTGAATATATCAGACAGAAATGGGCCGATTTCCGCTACAGGCTTCTTTCTGAACGTTCATGTTTAGAAGGAATAGAATTAATTAAGCTTCACAGCATTTTTTTCCTTCGTTTTGGGAGAGAGAGAGACAAGGAACGGAAACAAATTTGGCCATAGACATCTGAAGCAACATCCAAGAATTTGCCTAAAGTGATTCCAGAAAACCGAATATCCGAAATCTAGATTCCCCTACCGCAGATCAAACCAGGGACGTCCCGAATACCAGTTCAGAACGCTAGCTGCTCGACCTCTAGGCTCGATGCTTCGGTGAAATTATAACTCCATTCTGCCAGACGTAAAAATCATATTTCAGGAATACCGTTCCACTAATGTTACTTCGTAATATCACATTCACCTTGTACCACGATCATTAGATTTTGTTCAAAACTTAATCCATTCACAACAGGTAAAATTCTAATAAAAGAAACATTGAGGACCTGAATTATTGAATGAAAAAAAATTAGAGTTAACTATCCGGTTTGATATTCCCGAGTTAGATAAAAGTGGGTAAATAAATGGATCACTGATAGCATAGATCTTGTGTTCATTCTGGGTTAGACTCACCGGAGATATGTGCAATAATTATTAACCAAATAATTTTTGATAGATGAATGGTGTGTAGTTGAAAATTTCATTATTTGGACGAGATTCTCCCAGGTGCTACAGTTAACACGTTTTTACTTCACTTTCTAACACTCCAGAATATTTGTTCTTAACAGATGTTTTTGTGATTCGGTGCGTAAATAAAATGTTAATTCAGATTTTACTTTGCGAAACGACTCAGGATTGCATGAGAACGATTCCCACACTCATACTCAGTGTAATAGTTGCTGACCAATATGTAATTTAGTATCAGGCTGAAAGTTTATAACATTTATTTTAAAGGATTAATATGAGCCATTTCCTAACAAAAACAGAAATCTATATATATAAAGATGAATGTATGTATGTTTGTTTGTTTGTTTGTTCTTCATGCAGTTATCATCCGATTTCGATGAAAGTTTGCACACTTATCCTTTGAAACAAAGAGAAAACTAATGTCTACATTTGGTTAAAAAATGTATTTATAAATAATACATGTTGTCTTACAATTTCGAAAAATTACCCGTATGTGTAGGTCTCTGTAGTGTTTTTTCATGTAGCGGTCTCTTAGCTCAGTGCTTAAAGTGCTTCAATTTTAAACTGTAGATATCACAAATTCAGTGGTTCAATGCGAGTCAAATCGAAGGTAGTCTTGCAATGCTGTAGATGTACACTTTTTTACATTATAATGATCCATCACGGATTGTTTGCAGCCAGTGTGTGTGTGTGTGGTCTGCAGTAATTTATATATATAAAGATGAATATATGTATGTATGTTTATTTGTTTGTTTGTTCGTTCGTTTGTTTGTTCTTCATACAAATCCAGAGTTTTTTTTCGATCTCGATGAAACTTTGCACTCTTATTCTTTGAAACAAGGAGAAAAATACTGTCTACATTTGGCTGAAAATTTATCTGTATAAATAATACATGTTGTCTTATAATTTCGAAAAATTACTGAACAGCGATAGACAGACGCGTTGGATGTGGAGGTCTCTGTACTATTTCTCCGTGTAGCGGTCAGGTAGCTGAGTGGTTAAAGCGCTTGCTTACTAATGTTTGGGTCGCGGTCTCCGGTTCAAATCTCCGTGGAGGCTAAGGTTTTTGAAAATTGTTTTTGATCTTAAGAGTCACTCCTGGGCCGTCCGTTATTCGGATTGAATGTTAAACTGTAGATATCACAAATTTAAGGGTGCAATACGAGGCAAATCGAAGGTAGTCTTACAATGTTGTAGGTGTACACTTTTTTACTTTATATTGATCGCTCAAGGGTGATTCGCAGTCAGTGTATTTGTGATCTGCAGTAATAATACTATAAATGCGGAAGTAAGTGTCTGTCTTTTGTTACGTTTTGACAACTAAGAGCCTATACCAATATTGACGGAATTTGACAAGAAAATCTGTAGGGAGGACACAGGACATTTTTTTCGGTATGATTAACAGTTGTATTCATGAAAGTTTGAGCACTTATCGAATGGTGACAGAGAGACTGATGTGTGTGTTAGTCTGTAATGTTACGTCGGTTTCTCAAGCTGTGCTTCTCGCGCGTTATGTTAGTGTATAATTTGTCAATAAATTTCGTGTAGAGAAAAAACATATTATTTAGTATAGATGTTGATTTTCTCTGCCCTTTTACTTTGTGTCTGCTTAAATGTTTCTGGCACCAGTTTATTTTGCCTTCATTTTTGACATGCCTTGCGGGCGTAAACTGGCCTAAGTTGTAGCTCTAGCAGCTAAAGTTATTAGAACCCTAGAATCGGATGCTCATGCTGAAGAAAGAAGAAAAGTCCAAACTGAAATAAAGGTGTCCTTAGTTAACACCCCAATCCCTTCACATTACTTTGTTTTTCTGTTTATAATTTGTTAGAAATCGATTCTCTTCAAAAGACAGGTTCGATGGTAGAATGATATAGTGATGGCTTTCCGGTCATATTATGCCGAGTCGGTGTTGTTTGGGACCAATCCTTCGCTACCAACAACTTTATATATTCAATTCTGGCAAAGAAATTCTTAATCCTTGCGGGTATCAGCTAGTAATACTATAAATGCGGAAGTAAGTCTCTGGTTTTTTTTTTTTTTTTTTTTTTTTTTTTTTTTTTTTTTTTTTTTTTTTTTTTACGTTTTGACGACTAAATGGCTATACCGATATTAATGGAATTTGACAAGAAAATCTTTAGGAAAGGACCAGAAAATTTTTTCCGGTATGATTAACAATTATTGTCACGAAATTTTGAGAAATTATTGAATGGTGACAGAAATATGTTGGAAATTGATCGTTACCAACAACTTTGTATATTCAATTCTGGCAAAGAAATTCTTAATCCACCTGAACAAAGTCGAGGGTATCAGCTAGTTTGTTATAAATATAGATAACAATGAATGAATTGTAAGTGGAATTGGCAATGAAAATATAAAAAGTAGATATAAATCCGTGATTTTACTATCATTTTACCTTTGTACGTTTGCAGCTACGGACAAGAATTTAGTAAAAGTAATAGTAAAGTTTGATCGGAATAGGATAGCTATATATTGAACATATGAATCAAATAGCGTAAGCTGGAATCAGGTAATTACAATAACTATATATAGAACATATAAATCATAAATTGGAATCAGGTAATTTCAATCGAAACCGTATGTACCCATCAGAATCGTAATTATATATGGACAAACCAATTTAAATTTTCATATACGGAATTTATATAGTGAAATCATTCATCATAGGCTCACTGGGCTTTAAGTAATGTATTCCTTCACAGAAAATAATTTCAAAGTTACTCGCGAAGCTAATCCTTTGTCAGACGCCACCTGTCTGTCGAGCGAAGAGCTGCAGCAAGCTGTTCCTTTTGTACAAGTAATCATGTCACGCTTCATGAATGAAAGTGAGTATTAAAGCGATGCTTTGTCTTTACTTCCTTTATCTCACTCACAAAAGCTTATTTGTTTCAGCGAATAGCTGAACAGTTTCAGGCCGTTCGCCCGTCAAAGAGGTTGGGATAGAACCATGGGGCCTAGAAAAGAGACTATTATTTAGTTAGCAGATCATTTCGTTTCATGACACCAACTCACATTTTGTTTCATTTACAAGCAATGATATTTTTTTCTAATGACATACGAATCTCAGTCTTCAGAACTATTTCCTTCAATTATACTAACAATTACGCCACAATCAAATCTATTTCTTATGGGAGATAAAATATGGAAGTTCCGTGATTTATAGCCTACTTTTAAGAATAAAGTTGCTGTGAACATAATTTCAATTGAGATATCACTAATATAACAGATTTTTTAAACAGACATTAATTTGACAGAGAATATGTGATGAGCCATTTTCTTTTGGCCCACCCTGAATTATTGTTAAGTCTTTTTAATCATGATTGGCATGATAAAATCATTTTGATTAAAGTCATGATTTAAATCGAACGATTGTTTAAATAAAAATTAAAGATTTAATCAAATTATCATTTATTGGACTAACAAAATAAGGTTGGATAAGTCTGAATGTGGAAAATGCTCATTCCACAAATAGTTGCCTGAAAATTTGATTTAAATTGGATTGTTCCTCTTCTTTAAAAATAGGTGTGCCATTTTTTTAATACTTCTTCAATAAACAACATATATTTGAAGGGTTTTGATTGTGCCTTCGATTTTATAATTATAAAAACGCCAAAAAGTGGCTGGGCGTCATAGCTTTGTTGTATCTTTTTTTTTTACAACTTAGATATATGGCTAATGCTAGTTTCTTCTAATTAGGCTTCATGCCTTTTCCGTACCTTTAAACAGGGACACATTACTTTTCTGTGGTATATTCAGTGTGTTTGACATTTGTTTTAGTATCTTCACGAATTACCATGTTTTCGACTGTGTGCTGAATTATAATCTCTCTTACATTTCTGTTCTCTTCACAAATCTTTATTCAGAAATGTGTACTTCAAAACAATCTGCCAAAGAGTGTTCCAATGAACGTCTTGTAGTAATATCAATGCTTTTCCACTTTTTTTATTTTTAAAAAAAGCACGTTTGTAGCGTTATTGTTTCGGAAATATTGGATAATGGTTCAACATGCTCCATCGTATTGGCCATTTCCAAATCCTTTGATGGTAAGTTCAGCAAATGTACTGAACAACCATTTGTTCCAGTATTTTCATTATAAACGTCTGTTCTCATTTTAGTCATATTGACAGCGTTATATGCTACAAAACTCGCAACTCTACAATTATACTAAGATGTCAATTTTATTTGCTCTGTTGTAATAGTGGCGCAAATGAACTGTTCATTGTGAACATCTGAGCAACCGTCAATAGACAAATTCACAAAATCTTTTAAAAGGTTTCAGAAACATTTTTCCTTTCTTCTAGGTATGTTTCATCTAATGATTTGATTTTACGATATGGTAGTGAGTAGTCTGGGAGTAACACTGAATTGGCTTTTTTTACTTGAGAATGTTCTAAAGATCTGAAACTGCAGTTGGAGCAAACATGACTCTTGCAATTTGATTGTCAAATTATTCTTTGTTACATTTTCAAGCTTTTACTAAAAATGAACTCAGGTTTCCACATGTATTATTTTTAAATGGACGCGATGCGCAACTTTCATCGTTCAATAAAGAGTTTGCAGAATTATTTGACTGGGAGAGTGGTGTCTATGCCTTGTCATTATCTGAAAATGTGTTTACGTACTTTTATCAGGATTTTATGCATGGAGTGGCAGGCGATGGAAGTAGGTTTGCATGAATATGGTAGATGTCTCTACTGAAACTTTTTCAATAATAACAATGAAATGTAGTTCTAAATGAATCGATTAGGAAAAAAAATCAAAACAATGAAAAAAATTCTTTTCTGTCACTATTAACTTTTCACTACTAGATTAGATATACTTCCGATTAATAAATTATTATAAATATCACCAAACGTACTTAACAAACTTCAATAACATCCTATTTTTCATTTTTACACACTGCATTGTGGCTTTTCATTCGCACAATAGGACCCAGAATTTCTTTTTTTTTTTACACTTCTAATAAATAGCTCTGCATCCAGCTTTTTATAAACTATTCAACTCTATAAAACGTGCCAGATGGAAACTTTATGCCCTCCAGCAGATATTTTGATCTAATTTTATACCCCAACAAGCTAAATAACTAGTATAAACACGTTTTTCCGACCTCAGTTGTCAAAACAAAGTGCCTACATATGTGTTTAGTTGAGTTGCGATTTTTTTAATGAAAAAAAAAATCATGATTAATTTGATTTTTTAAATGATTTTATTTTTGTCAACAAGTCGTGATTTTTTCCATCCCTGCTTTTAACTAATATTAACGCTATGCCAGTATATTTCATTTAACTTCCATCTCCTAAAATTTGTTTGTTTCATTCAATGAAATGCTTCATTTGATGTTTTAATTAGAGTTCCAAAATTGTTTTGAATCATATTCACAATTACTATACTGTTGTTAAGGAAATTAAGTGTTACAATGTTTGGCTTGGCTTTCAGCCATTTTCAAGGTTCCCGACCTTTCGGCGAAACGCCATGGCGGTCTCGACCGTGTTCTTGGAAGTTCAGTACCGGAAAGAATTCCAGCGTGTGGTGGCGTGAAAGATCCGTTTCCGAGAATAATCTCGCTCCAGTGTGCAGGCTTTATTTTCACTGTGTAATAATTCGCAGAATTTAGCTCGTCTCACTTCAAAACGTAGACATGCAGTTCTCAACTTAAGTGGGCAAAAGGTTTTAATTCCAAACGTTGTAGGTATTTCTCTGGAAACAGAAGGCAAATACAGACGCATGCTTCATCAAATTAATAAAAGTTATCTGTTTTCATCACATCCTTCTCTATAACTAAATGAAATTACATCCTGCCTTATAATAAGCTACTCGTCTGTGAAAAGGATAAATCATGTCGCAATCGATGTAGATGTGGAATTTCTCGTCGGCAATAAGTATACAGAAATGAAACAAACTATGCGCACAATAATCGTACTGTTTGGGATATATATATATATATATATATATATATATATGTGTGTGTGTGTGTGTGTGTAAAACCACTTCTTACAGGATTACCATTGCCTTTTTCCGAATTTTAATGGTCTTTTAACACTATATTAGATGTTACTGTAGTAATAATTATTTTGTTTATTAAAAGGAAAATATAGTATACCTTTGTGTTTTTTCAAAATATTATTTTAAAGGTCTTTCAATATGAGTATGCAGGCTGTTTTCTTCTTGCCAGATTATAACGAGTGCAACTTTATTTGCGTACTAGTTATCTCTGGAAACACTGTCTGAATGAAATTTCCGTTTTAGATGAGAGTATGGCTTAACACTACAGTTTTTAAGTTTCTATTTCTTTATGTTGACATTCATAGAGAAAAAGATATGAGATAATGTTTATAGAGTTTAATAGTTGATTATTACAGGATTTTCAGCTTTGTAGCATCATTTACACACATAAGACGAAATCTTTTAAGTAAGGGAAGACTCTTACAGTTATTCTTCGTTCTAATATGATTAGGTTATGACGATAATTTTATGATATGAACAGGCGCATATCTACCGTGTTAGCTCAACACTGTCAAACAAGCGTTTACGTAACAGAAGAAAGCCCCAGACTTATCATGAGACTGAATATTGAAGACTTTTCTTTGTTTAGTTAAATACTCTAACGGTACCTTGACTTTTCATTAGTCTTTGATTAATATACACCCATGATTACCTACGTTAGCACGATTTAAGGGATGACAGGCATGACTATAAAGTTTTACCGAAAATCTAACCGACAATGGCGTAATTAAGGGGACTGAAACCAAATAAAGTTTTAAGTACACAGGAATAATAGTTACCTTGTAGAAAACACTCTCGGGATTCTAGCCGCGTCAAATAAAAGTCGACTGGCGACGTTTCGAGAGCCGGCACTGCTCCCATTGTCAAGCCCTGCTTAACTAACTAAAACTGCCTAGCGGTAGTCTCTATATAGGGCTACCGGGCGGGAGAGGAGGGGAACTCGTGCGGAGGGCGGGTCTGCTTGGTGACGTCATGTTCCGGTTGTTGTAGTTTACAATTTTATTCTTAAATTTTTTTGATGATATCTGTTGCAGTTTGTAACTGCTTAACGACGATAAACGTTTCTGATTCTACATCAATAGCGAACGGTCGAATTAAGTTTCCATGTTATAAATGAATGTAATTTTTCTCGGCGTTGTTTATTTATAAACGTTTCTCGGGAAACAAACCGAGTAATATTGTTATTAATGCACAATATTTCGGCGACTATAAACTCCGTCGCCATCTTCAGGTGCAGTTGCAAGTCTTGAAGTCTGCCTTGAAGTCAGCCTTGAGCGTGTTGTTTGTAAACTGGCAAACAACACGCTCAAGGCTGACTTAAGACTTGCAACTGCACCTGAAGATGGCGACGGAGGATAAAGTCGCCGAAATATTGTGCATTAATAACAATATTACTCGGTTTGTTTCCCGAGAAACGTTTATAAAATAAAAAGTTTCTATGTATTATCCCGAGGGATTTTAAGCTTCAAAAACATAGAATGTTCAGTCGGAGTATTTTTCTCATGCCTCTGCAGGCAGGTAATTCTTTAAGACACAGCAAAGTTGCAAGGTTAGCAGAAGTACTTTCCGTGTGAAACCAGTCTCCTACTCTATCATACCAGTTCTAAAGCACATAGTAAGGGTTAATGCAGCAATTATGGGCCAGCACGTGATCCCCCCACTACCGAGTTACAGCCCAGGAGATCACTCCTGAACTGACGTTCGGGGGAGTCTTCCTCCGCCGCCATGACTGAAAGGATCTCAAGACTTCATACAGAAAACAGAGGTACAGGTTAAAGCATTATTCACCCCTCCTGGATTTGGAAAGATACTCCGAATGACGATATTTTACTGGAAATATTATTTATTTTCATTCGAGCTTTTTCCATACATTATTTCCAGTTATTTCATATGTTTGTCCATGTACTTATATTCAGAGAATTTATTAAAGTCACTAATATTTCAATTGCTATCACTGAGCCCCTGCTCATTAATAGCTATAAGTAATAGTAGGAACGTAATATCTTTGATCACACGATCACATATCTTTGGTAAAACTAACTAGGAAGTTAAATGATAAAATGACGCCAATGCAATTGTATTTGTAGCTTTATTGCCTTACGCCTCTCGTCTAGGCATCACCAACGACGAATTATTAACTTTAATGGTTTTGATGTTCTTAACCATCAATCTCTGATTTTTCTCCAAAGACAAATGGCAGAGATGGGTGGTTGCGAGCCTTAAAAACCACTAATGTCAATAATTCGTCGCTGATGATGCCTCGGCGAGAGACGAAACGCGTACGGCAATGAAGCTACAAATACAGTTGCATTGGCGTCATTTTATCATTTAATTTACTGAGGAACTGTGGAAAAATGGCCTACAACAACACTGCATTAACTACGGAGTGATTGATCAGAGACGAGCTCAAAGTTCTGTGACATTCAGCCGCTTGGACGCTACATCCACAGTGGGATTCTAATCCGCAAAGCAGGGAACCACTGTTCAGTAACCCCGGTCAGCGAGCAGGCGGTGTAAACGCACTCAGAAATAACTTAATTTCCGGCGCGGTCTGCAGACGGCAATAGTTTTAAAAGTTTAATGAGCACTTGTTCTCGGCTAAGAGGGAAGGTGAAAGCGGGGCGTGGTGTTTTAGCTGAGTTCGCCGTTTTTACAGGGATATCTTAATGGTAAGATGCGGTGTCTGGGCCTGCCGTGACGGCCGCCGGCAGAGTGGAGGGTGGTGATACCATCTCGAGCGCCGTTTGGGCTGCGGGAGAGAGGTCCGCCGATAACGGCAGCAGCCGGCACGTGCGGGCGACATGAGCTGCCTAATGGGAAACACGGCTTATGAACGCCAGGCGGCTTCCACGGGAGTACTCCACACGTGATCGTATTTATATATACTGTACGTCAGGACAGTGCAGTTCACGTTGCAGGGGCTCACAGCGCAATAGTCTCACTCAGTGGTTTGGCTTACAGCAGCAGTACAGCGCTGCACAAAACCCGCACACACACCGCAATGCCTGTTTCAGATCGTCCTGTTAAAGGTTTCATTAATTATGCCGGCAATTCCCAATCTGTGTCACAAAAATACAAGTTTTGCATGGTAAAATAATGTAATAAGGAGTTCAAGTGCTCCCTACTGTATACATGAAATTAATTATAGATAATTGTTACTCAAAGACATATTCCAACAAATACACCCACAGAATCGCAAAAAAAAAAAAAAAAACCATGGCATAAACATTGCTCCACGAACAGACAATTCAATACAAAAACAATTAAAAACTCACTTAGAAGGAGACAACTAACAACTATTAAAACTAAGGCATTTATCAACTGACATGCCAAAATTGTCAGGCAATATACATAGAACAGACAAGAAGACAGTTTAAAACCAGATACAAAGAACACACAAGGGCAGTTATGTACAGCAATTACTCCATATTCGCTGAACATCTAATAGAAAATGATCACTTACCAACAGACATTCACACAGACATGCAAATCCTCACAATCAATAATCAGAGACACAATACCATTACTCTTCAAGAAAACTATCAAATTCAAAAAGCAATAAAAAAAATGGCAAGCAGGTACTGAATGACCACATAATCCTAACGAACCAAACGCAGTTCAAACTAGTAAACATACGTTAACCCTACAGAAAGTAAAGTACAATAAATAAATAAACCCAACAGATTCATGCAGTCACACACTTACAGAAAATTAGAAACATGCTAGCAAAACATCACGCACCCACGCAATTTCAAAACTGGCGCTGTCAGCACACCACCACTTTGGAAATTAAGAAAACAAGATGGCCACCGTAAACAAATGAGTAGTAATATACGAAATGTTTACATCCAGAATGCAGCAGCCAAGAAAAATGGCTTTAGTGGAAACATGCTTTGGACAGAAAGCAAAGATGTGGGGTTACGTACCTGAACACCACTAAAGTAAATTGAAAGGGTAAATAATCAGAAATTGTTTCAATTTAGAATTAGATTAAACGTCATACAATACGTTTTGTAATATTCAATGTAAAATTTTAAAATAGATTCGCCACTGATGGTGCATAGCAACAGACAGAGCTGGGCACAGTTAATCCAAAAGTTAACAAAATTAATCTTTAATCCACTCCTTAAAAAGTTAACTTCGATAATTGTTAAAGTGTTACATTTTTGCAAATTTAACGCCAGTTACAGTTATTCGCTAAAAGTTAACCATCAGTAACATATCTACCCAATGTACCTCTACAAACTAAGTTCTTTTTGGGGTTCAACGTTTAATCAGCTTCTCTAACGTTTCACATCATACAAGATGTAGTGGAATCATGTTGACAATGCAAAAGTTTAAAATGAATGGTCAACGCCAGGTTGAGATACACCGCTGTCGGTAACTACGATGCAAAAAGATTCACCAGTGCTTTGTTGATGTAACCTTTTATAAGCAGATGGAGATTACAGAAAATAATTTGAATTGTTTTTCCATATCCCATCAGTTGACCCTGCGTTTTGTTCAAACTGTAAATATTTGGATGTATTAATCCTGTTTAATGTGTTGTTTAAGATTATTAAACCTACAATGGTGAACCTTGATTGTAGACAGTTAAGGCAAACACAGTTTGAATTCATAAATCAATTGTTCTCCCAAACTTGATTTAAATGCATACATTTTGCTAAGGATTTTTAATTTTCTCGTTGCTATTGTTAGCGTTCCTGGTTTCAGTAACAGTTTCTAGATAATCAGTTTCCATGATTTAATCATGTAACTAATATAAGTTTAATTTATTTCGCTAACAAGCTAAAAACCAATACAAACTAAGCACTGGTACTATATTCACCGTAGGAAAAACGTTAGCTTATAAAAATATCAAAATTAATCACTAATCGAATCTGAAACGGGTAGTGAGTGCAGGTTTTCAGACGTACTGCAACGTACGAAATTGTACGAAAACAATTTTAAAAAAATGCGGGTAGGAAGTAACCGGAGCTACTACCACAGGTGTTAACTCAAATACATATTTCTTTAGCCAAATAGACATGGAAACAACAAATATTGTTTATTGTAGATTCAAAGAGAAACAAGCAAAATATTTTATTTTAGCGGTACTCGACATATAGTAATACTATTTCGCTGGCATCCTTTAATAAACTAGATTGGAAATGAACGCTTGCCCAGCAAGTTGGAGAACCGAGCAGCTGATTCCGTTACCAATAGTGAAAAGCGTGCCTTAAGGTACGAGGCAGCATACGAACGGGACCGAGGCGAGGCGGAACGTATGTGCAACTTTGGTTGCACGAACACAGTTCGCCGAGGCATCTAACGAGACAGGTATTCGATTGTTCTGACCAGTTGGCACTGCTGTGAAGTTAGAGCATGGATATGGATCGCGGTGAGTGCTGCATTCATAGAGATTCAATTAAAAAGAGAAATAAAAGACGGTGGTGGTGGTGCGCAGCTAGACTTTACTGCATTAGAATGCTCACTAGTGGTAAATTATATTTAAACAGTATGATGGAAGAAGAAGAGAATGGCTATTTTGAAACTATGACTATATATTTTTATTAGAGTCGATTTGGGAGAAAATTTCGAAGAATGATACAAATTTTCGAAAAGCAATAACCGCTGAAGAAAGATTAGCCATAACACTGAGATATCTGGCAGATGGTGATTCATGTATTAGCTTGCAATATCTTTTCAATTTATCGAAGCAGCTAATTTCGAGAAATATATTAGAACTATGCTATATAAATATGTTACAATGGTAAAAATGAAAAATAATACTGACCCACATTGGAATCGTGCTAGACATTTTTAGACACTGTAATTGGTTATTCGTTATTAAGTTCGAAATTTTGGGAAGACGAATGTTGTGGTTCATTGTAATGTTTCATTTATTTCATAACTTCAGTTTCTTCTCCAATAAGTGCACTTTTTTCGCGCCGAGAACCCACTTTTTTTATCGCATTGTGATAAAGTTTATAGTCCTTCCTCCACAATATGGGAAATCTTTCACATTCTTTAATGAAAGAGAGCGCCTTTTTCGCTGTCCAGACTCATGATTAAAACTAGAACAAAATGAAATTATTACGAAAAATTCCTGAATTAAAGATAGTGATTTTATTTAATTCCAACGAATTTAAACGATGACTGTGTGCCAACGTGGCTGCGTGAACGAGGGAGGCAGACGCACGGCAGCTAATACCCGTCCACATAGCAAGCGACGCAGCCCCGAATTCTCTTTGAAGTACCGACTCGGGACGGATGGTGTTCGGACCGCCTCGGTCGTTCGACGAAAGGCCGGGCGGTTTGCCGCGCCTCGGCTACGCGTACACATTGGTATGCTCGCCTCGCCTCGGATACGTATGTGCGTAACCTCGTACTGGTGCGTACCCACAGGTGTTGAGAGTACATATCCATAAGTTCACGAGGCTCGGCTCATACTTGGCCTATTTTTCCTGTTTCCTTCGTTTCGAAAGGAAGACAGATAAATAGAGAAGAGTTTTCCTATATCTCCTTTAAAAGTGTATGCTGTATCCTTTTCATCATTATTTTATACTGTTACATGTGTCGATAAGATGCTGCAACATAAACTTAGCACGTTCCATCGTTTGTGCTAGCTGCCTTATTTCTCTCTTTTTAACCAAGGAATACTTCGCACAGATACTCAATATACGACAGTGTAGATAACGCAAAAATGTGTCTCATTTCTCTTCCAGTACTTCTATTCTCTGATGGAAGAGCATTAATATTTATGATGACATGATTCTTATAAGTCCCCTAGTGCAGGAAGCTACATATTGTATCGAGAAGGTAATTTCACTAACTTGAAAAAGAATAGTGTCAGGTTCAATACAAATGACGAACAATTTTTTTTTTCTCAGTCCACTTCTCATCTAAAGTTCTATGCCTCAGCATTTTCCACTCTTTACCGTTCTGGAAGAGCACTATCTTTTCCTAACTTCGTGTTCTGGTTTACCAAACTGAATTATAAGGTTTTCAGTAAAAAGAATAAGTAAAAGCTTACACGTCTCGTTGACGTTTGGTATCTTAGGTTACTACTGTCGTTTAGTACTGCATATTGTTACATGACGCTTCACTCAACCTAACAATTAAAATAATGCAGAATTCCAACGAATGCCTTGTCACTAATATGTTGGCTACTTTGAAACATTTTGGAACGAGTGGTACCAAAACAGTTTACTAACATCTTCCTCCATTGTTTAAGAATACATCTACATTTTTTTCTTTATTGACATCATTCATAAATAATTAAATGTCACCCACACTTGTTCTCAACTTCCTTCATGTAAACAAAAAGATCAGATATAAACAAGTATCTCCCATTTTCGGAGCTCTGGCTGCAATTTGAATTATGACCGTGTCTTTCATTCTGACATATTAATAAAAATTTCATATCCGATAAGTAAATTTGCTCTTTTCCATATTCAATACGTGTGCCTTGTAGGTCGAGAGATGAATGCTGATTCCCCACCTAATATTAAGAGTTTTAAACATTCAGTGAATGGTATAAATCTGTCACTTTACCTTCAACACATGATATCTTCTAAATCTGTAATTTTTTCTTCCATTATCACCAGTACAATCACCTGTAAATGTTCAAAAATGTTGCTACACCAACATTTTTTTTTATTTTTTTTAACTTTTGTTGTTTTACTGAAAACTAGTATAACATGATATCCAAGTTTATATTAAGCTATTTGTCTTAGTATGAAGAACTTCATCGTTAAAAAAATGAAAAAGGAATGTCAACTAGCTTTGCTCCTCTATGAAAGAGACAATGGAGATCAAGGTGTGTAAATCACATTGTCTTCGAGCTCCCTCTACACACACACACACACACACACACACACACACAACCAATCATACGCAACTAGTTAATAAATTGAGCTTTTTTTAAGTCCTAATAACGTCGTATTGAAGAAAACTCTTAAATTTCTTTCTGAAATAGTACTCCCACCATTTTTAAAAAAAAAAAAAAAAAAAAAAAAAAAAAAAAAAAAATTGGGAACCCTCCACAACATTTATCGTATTAAAGTCATTTTGAAACCGGTACTGCCTTAACTAGTGAGCTTCTGAGATGGGTGAAAAACTGTCTTAAATATAAGACCTGATTTTTTACCGTTTTCCCACTTCATCAAATTACCGTCGTTCCAAAGGTTCCCACAGACTGTTCGGGATAAGATGGATTTTATACTGTTTTGATGCCTTTCTTTTGAGTGTTTACGTCCTCAAGTATATTCTGTGTATTGTTCTTAAAGATGTCGACAAAACCATTTGAAATTGAATTGCATTTAAAGCTTACACAACATGTATGCGTCCATTCCGGCCACTTGTAATATTTATATATACTAGTGATCGCCCAGCTGTCGAAATTCAACCACAATTCTTTAAGTTGTTTAGTTTCTTTCATGAAAGTGTAATAATCTAGGAATCTCTGCATTACCTATAAAATTAAAACAATACACTCCACGCGTGACTGAATGCTAAATTTTAGCTTCTAATCTAACCATAGCAAATGATGAAATATGTTTATCGATGGTTCATTTGAATTTAAAATATTCATTTTGACTTAAGGCCGGAAAACTGCTTTAGCTTTATGAAACATGAAGTAAATGCAGCCCTTTCACCGGAAGTGACTTCTGAATCGAAATGTTTTTCATTGCGAAACCTGCATTGTAAATTCGAAACTGTAAAAATTTCGTGGGATGACATTAAGTGCACATTTAAATGTATCTATAAAACTAATTTCGTCATTTTGTGTGTTCGCTATTTAAATTTGGTCTATTATCATTTTGAATTTCACGCAAATAAGTATTCCTTATTTCTTGTCTCTCTCTCTCTGTAATGAAATTACTGAAATTAAAAAATCAAAAAACACTTAACCACAGTTTAACATTTTAAATAATCAAATGACCATATAGTATCTGGCACAATCGCTACATTCATTTTCGCAGTATTCCTTTTATAACATCAAACATTAATCTCTACTTTATCCGAGTCTTTCGTTTCACTAAAGACCGCAGAGTGTCTAAATGAGGGGAATTCACGTAAACGTTGGCTCCAATCCTATTTCACGCACACATACACGTTTGAAAATTAATTTTTTATTTTAATAAACTATTTGTAACATGCACTATCTACCAGCCCTCGAAATGTTGCTTCTTGCTTCTATATAAGTTCAGAGATTAATTTCAACTGTTTTGTTTCACCAAAGACCACAAAGGAAGGCCACTAGCTGCCCCATCTACCAGCCATCTGAGCGAACTACGTAGGCGAGCGAGCGTTTTATTTTACTTAATTTAATGGATTTGTAACGCATATTATGTATAGATTTTAGCTTCCTTCACTTCTTCTCCATATAATCTTTAACTATACCAAATCTCACATTTCTCCGTGCACGCAATATTCTTAAAAATGTATCTTAAGTTTTCTCTTAGCGTATTAATATATCTAAGACATATATTTTTTATTTATTTATTTTTATTTTTTGCTTATGTCTATACACTTCGCTGACGTCGAAGTAATTAGAGGCGGGAAAGGCCGGGGGAGAGTAACTGATAGGAATTCAGCCACTGCCTTTTGAAGGAACCATCCCGGAATTCAACTAGAGTGATCTTGGAAGATCATGGAAATCCCAAATCTGTATGGCCGGACGGAAATTCGAACCCACGCCCTCCAGAATGCGAGACCAGAACGTTAACCGTTCACCCGCCACGCTCGGTCTGGTCACTTGTAATTTTATTGCAGAACATAAACCGGTAATATTTATTAGCCTACACAGACATCTGGTATTACTTGGAACAAAATTTTTAATAGCTAGCTCTGCTTTTGGTTTTATCGTGCCAAACAATTTTTGTGTGTGTAAAGAACAGTACATATTCTGAATATTCATTAAACATCGCGTTCATATGCTGTATAATAAATCCTTTAACAGTTATGGCTCGGTCTTTATATTTGCCGTTCATCATCAATATTTATAAATAGCAGCAGTATCGTTTCAGTTATTATATTTTATAAATTCATGAAGTGGAAGGAAATGCCAAACGAGAAGATAGCTAACCTACCAGTGTGCCAATTAACTCCACTGAAACATTCCCAGCTAATTCAAAAATGTCGTTCCCGATTTTACCAACTGATGATTTCTTGTCTACGCTGCGCAGCATCGTGTTAAAGTTGTTTCCTTTAGGTTTTGGAAGTTAAACCGTTGAAGATGAATGTTCTTAACCTGTGGGTTTATTTTATTTATTTATTTTCGGATGCGACATTGTGACGGAAATGTGAGAAATAAAGCTTTAGATGATTGCTTTGAGTGTAACTCTGTTCTTTAGGAGCAAGGTTTCAAAATTTCATCGTAACGTGTAACAAAGACGGGAACTAAATCCCATGACCACGAAATGCAATTACACAATTACTAAGGGAGCTTCCATGAACCACGTAGCCCCATTTTGGCCATCTGTGAATCCCCCCCTTCCCCCACGTAGTCCGACGTGTCTTTTACCTCCACCTCCGCCCTCCCCCTCCCTCGTCTCCACTTTGCACGTAGCTTCTTCCCGTATTGATTCCAGAAAACATTTTGTACTGTTTTCTCTTGTGAGACTGTCGTAAATTATATACGGAGATAATTCAATGACGGAAATAAATATTCAAATGCTGTTGTGTGTTCTGTACCTCATTTTAACTGTGACAAATAATATGAATGGAAAGCTACGTGGCCTGGCTCGGAAACACCCCCCACCCCACGTAGCCCAGCGTAGCATTCCAGCCAACCCCTCCTCCCCCATCCTCTCCTCCCCCATCCCCCCAGACCGAACCACGTAGTTTATGGATGCTCCATAACGTTAAATGGGTACATTAAGGCATTACACCAGGAGCCTTTAAGGATAACTATTACAGGAGCGACAGCATGTAGTTGCATCCTCTAGTTTCTTTTCCTTAACGAACAACACAACAGACATTGTGTGTTACAGTTATTCTCATTTGAGTGAACTATATAATATTGATGCGTGCAGGATACACACTTACGACGAATTTATAGTGTTTTAATAGTGCTACGTTGGGTTCAGATCTGGCGAGTTGGGGGGCCAGAACATCAATTGCAACTCGCCACTGTGTTCCACGAACCACTCCACACACTCCTGGTCTTGTGATATGTCGCATTATCTTGCTGAAAAAATGAAACATGGTCGTCATGAAGGGGTGTGCGTGGTCTTGAACCAGTGTACCATACTTATTGCCCGTCATGGTTCCTTGCACGAACTCCACTGGACCCATGGATGCCCACGTGAATGTTCCCCAGAGCATAATTGAGCAACTGCCAGCTTGTCTCTGTCCCGCAGTACAGGTGTCAAGAAGATGTACCCATGGAAAACGGCGGATTCGTATCCTCCCATCGGTCAGTTGAAGAAGATATCGGGATTCATCAGACCATGCAACGCTCTGCCAATGTGCCAACGTTCAGTGACGATGGTCACGTTCCCATTTCAGTCGTAGTTGCCGATGTCGTGATGTTAACATTGGCACATGCATAGGTCATCGACCGCGAAGGCCCATCGTTAGAAGTGTTCGGTGCACTGTCTGTTCAGAGACACTTGTAATGTACCCAGTTTTAAAATCTGATGTTAGTTCCGAAACATTTCGCCGCCTATCCTGTTAGTAGTCTGCCAAGCCTACGACGTCCGACGTCTGTAATGAGGAGTGACCGCCCAACCACTCGACGTTTGGACGTGGTTTCACCTTGGTTTCGCCACTTGTTGAAGACTCTCACTACAACACTCTTCGAACATCCGACATGTGGGTACAGTTTCCGGAATGCTCGTGCCGAGCCTCCGAGCCGTCACAATCTGCCCTCGGTGACACTCAGATAAATCGCGCACCTTTCCCATTCTAAACACGGATAGCACGCTGACCTAGTACTAAATGCACCGTTCGCGTCAGGTGAGTGACGCTGCTATCGCCTGGACGGTTTTACTCTCTGAAATTAGATTGTATGCAGATGACATAATGCTGTATAAAAGGATCAAAACGATAGAGGACTGTAAACAGTTGCAGGGTGATCTGGACAGGATATATAGTTGGGTTGGTAAACATGGGATGACGATAAAGGTAAAGAAGAGTCAGCTAATTAGATACACAAATAAAAAACAAAAGGTTAATTATGAATATAAGGTGGGGAAATAATTGCTTGCTGAAGACTTGAAATGTTAATATCTTGGCATTACATTTGATAACAAGCTTAACTGGGTAGGACAAGGTTTCAAAATCCTGCACTTGTTAGAGAGAGTGATGAGGGGATGCACGAGAGAAGTAAAGGAATTGGGTTACAAAACTTAGGTCAGACCATTGCTCGAATATGGTAGTGTAGTATGGGACCCACTTTTTGAGTATCAAATACAGGAGTTGGAGATGCGGTGTAACGGCTAGCGTTCTGGCCTCGCATTCGGGAGGATGGCGGTTCGAATCCCCGTCCGGGCATCCAAATTTGGGTTTTCCATGGTTTCCCAAATCACTCCAGGCAAATGCCGGGATGCGCCCCATCCTTTCCCGTCTCTAAAAACCTCGCTGTTAGAGAGACGTTAAGCAGATTAAAAAATAAAATAAAAAAATTGGAGATGGTGCAAAGAATGTGTTTCTGGAAATTATCGCAGGACGCAATCAGTGACAGATATGATAAAGGAGCTGGAATGGGATTCATTGCAAGACAGGAGGAGGATGAGGGAGTGTACAGGGCGTATACTGGCGATGAGGAATTGAAAGATATTGCATTAGGTATGAAAAGTAGTTCATGGAAGGGAAAAGATGACCATGACAACAAGCTGGCACTCGATTTCTGGCACAAGGGTGTGGGAAGATTTTCTCTTTTAGGTAAGGGTGTCAAGGATTAGAATGAGTTACCAAGGGGAATGATGAATAACTTACCGAAAACGTTAAAAGAATTTAAAGTTAAAATTTGTAGAGGGAAAATGTAGGTGGGTGCAGGATAGGGGGAAGTTGCGTGTGTAGGGAAATTGCCACCGTAGGGTGTGCTCCATTGCAATTAAATTAAATTAAAAAACAATTAATATCGATTGTAGTTAGGTGGTCATAATGTTCTGTCTGACCAGTATACTAAATCAATTGCTGTTTATAAATGTTCCATAATGAAACAGAAAATGTTAATACAGTAAATTTGAACTTAGCATTCGTTGATGGATATATGTTGAAAATAATAAGAATCCTGGGTAAATTAAAGTCTAATCAGATCGAGCAGCCGTTTCGGGGAAACCTCATCTAACGTTTCATTATTTTTCTCATCAGTCTCCCGACTCATTTGGTCCACACTCTCGTGTTTTACTATCCTGAGTCAATCATTCGTTCATCAGATCCCTCTCCCTGTCGATATATATACTTATCTTTTCATTCTAATTTTGCTTTTACTATCCCTCCCTCCAGTTTTTATGATTCTTTGTCTAGCTCCTTTGTTTAACCAATACTTCCACAATGCCTTTATTCCGTGATTCGTCATTCCACTTAGGTTTCAATTTCTTACTGCAGCACCATAATGTACTTGCTTCAGTTCTCCTGCTCTCGTGACATTTTTAATACGTCTGTAAGGAATTATAATTCAAATTATTACCGCTTTTTAAGTTCTTACAAAATGAAGAAAATTAAAGTTTCGTAATAAAGAATTTTTATTATTATTATTTTAGTGGTGTCGTTTAAGATCCATAGCAATATCAACAAATCTTTTCATCTCAAACGAATAATATTGTTTTTCCTACTCTGCAAACTAGATAGTTGTTCCTCCAGTAACCTAATCGTTTGATGAAAATCTCGTACTCAACAGCGATTTTTTTAAATTTTGTTTTCTTGCTTGATGAAGACTTTCCTTGCTAGTGTTAATCTGCTTTCAATTTTATACTCACTTTGGACATTAGGTGTAATTTCTGCTACTGCATCAGACATATTTTGACCTATAAGATATTTTTTGCTACCGCCCCTCTTTTCTCTTAGCAGGCGGTCTGTAGCAAGAAGTAGGAGAAGTGTTGCACCGGAGTAATTTACTCTAAATGTCATCGATTTGTAACATTGCAGAGCGATAAGCTAACGAACTGTTAAAGTACATCTATGTCAAAGATGTCGATAATCGGTATCTATCATAAGTACTTCGTATCATTAAACTCTTTGTAAGCAGCGGCAGTCAGTGTATGATTGTCGCTGATGGAGTTAGCGCGGCAACGAGAATGTCGTATAAGTGTGGAGTAATGGAATTTTCCGGAGTGAAAAAGGATTTCTAATTCGCGCTTCCGCGCCGGAACAGAATATTGGCTGTCGTTCACTTATCGTTCGTACTGGCTAAGTCAAACTAACTACATCTGGTGAGTGTATAATAAATGGGTGTGTACAGTGAATGTTGTGAGAATTAGTGATCACGCTAATAACTGAATTTATGACAAGTGATTGTACTTTTCACTCGAGAGGACCTGTAATCTCGGATTAATATTATTTTCAGTTGGTGGTCGGCGTATATGTGTGTGTGAATAAACTTACTACACTATTAAACACCTGTGTTTGTGTTCAGTGGTATAATACCCCCTACAGTATTAAATGTCTATTAGTATAATAGACAAGATGTAGCGGTGTCACACCTACGTCATGTCACGCGGTGACGTCAAGCTATGACGTTGCCTATGACGTCACGCTTTACGATATTATTTGTGGAAGTGCGCGTTATTTAATATCATTTCCAAGCAACAGTGAATAAATTAACTCACAGAATACTGAAATAAAAGTATGTATTGCGTTAAAAACTTAAAATCGATATTTCAATCATTAGATGCTTGTATTTACGTAATATTCTTTTGATATATTCAAGTATTCCTTAAATTCTTTGTCCATAGATATTGTAAGATAAAAGCTTTGTATTTCGAGCATCAATGTAGAAAAAAATTTGGTTAAAGTGTTACTTAAAATGGATCAGAATTACAACTGGCATTTGACGCTACGGCAGAGGGCATGAATAATTTAGCATTTTTTCAAAATAATTTAAACTGTACCCTATTATTGAAATGATTAATTCGTTTGAACCGAAGTAGTTGCCCACTCATCTCGAATTGTGCAGCCTACACTACAATTAATAATGTAAGTTTATCAGATTTATTTTAATCTTCTTTGATTTCACTGAGTAATATTACTGAGGCTATTACGTATTTCCCCAATGTGTAACTATGACAGCTATTCGAACGTTGTAATATCGGTCTGAATCACGTTGCAGATTTTTGGTTTATTACCTTTCTTTTTTGTTGAATGTTTTTGATGAAATTTATGTTGTTGCGTAATGTATCTCATCAATGAATTGTCGTTTTGGTCGGAAGCTTTCATTTTGTAGCGGCAGTATTACCCGAGATTGTGGTTAGGTCCAGCCTAGACAAAAATAAATAAAGAACCTTATCACAGCAATAGCATGTTGAATTTAGCTATTATCAGTTATTTAAGCAGGTTTCATAAGCACTATGTCACGTTTTGATATCATGAATCACGATGTAAACTATGTGGTTAGTTTTAAAATGCAACCTGGACCAATATAGCAACCGAAACCTTTTGTCATAGCGCCAGGCAATAGGAATTGCATTTATTTTATAACAATTCAATTTATTTCAACAATTTCTAAGAAAGAAATTGCTACAATACTGAAAGAAAAGTATGAATTTTGTTTAAATTGTCATATTGATTATTAGTTGCTTTTTTTAGTGATATGATTACTTGGTTTGAATGAAAGAAGTTCCAAATTGTTCGCGATCTATGCAACCTAAACCACAATTGAAACTAATATTACATGACGTAAGAAGTTAAGATTTATTTTTAGCATCCTTCGTTTTCACTGGGGTCATTATTTCAGCCGAATGTAAGCTGTGCCAGGCATTAAACCTTCCATCTTCATCATAGACAATAAGAAAGTTCTAAAAAACTGTGAAGATTTTGGATCAAGTTTGTATCGCATGATGCATGATTGGTATAGATGCATCATGACATTGACATGCGATTCAGGGAATGTATAAATTCGCGTGTGAATGAAGCTTTGATTTTCTACCAGCTATATTCGCGAAGATTGTAGTTATGCTGAAACGCAACCTGGACCAAATTGACAACTGAAACTTTTTGCTACATCACAAGGGACGAGAAATTACAGCATATTGAGCTTTATTTTATAAAATTTCTATCTAGGTAAACAACCAAAATGAAATCAATTGCCAGCACAGTCCGTTAAACCCGTCTTTTTTGACGGGTTTTTTGGCTAGTTTATATTATAAGTAGGATTGATAAATTGCTTGACATTACGTCGTATATCCAGCTGTGGCGACCGCATTGTAGAAAATAAGTTTAAACGAAGTCCGAAAACTTCCATTGTGTGGGTCAAAATATCAATGTATAGCAACTATAATTTTTCATTAATTAATAAACTAGTAAAATCCACATGTTTTACAAGTTCTGTAAACCAACATGTAAAACTATTTTTTCCACAAGATGGGCAGATACACTTAACGGAGAATTGAACAACGGTTACGAAATCTTATATATATATATAAAAATAGACGTGTTTTTTCCTATATTTCACTTTTCAGCCACCACTACCTAGCACAGATCACTGATGTTTGTGGGTGGAAGTAGCATGGAGTTTCCTGTCGTGCACAACGTTGGCCGAATGCCGATAGCTGTGGGGATGTGGGAGATATAATGATTAAAGTTGGTCAGTGCAGGACGTTTTCATATTTCGACCAAAAATTCGTATCTCCGTATACTTCTCTTTCCTGCCACAACTACATAACATAGACTTTTGGTGTTTGTGTGTGGTAGTAGAATCATCTTTCCTGTAAAACACTATGGTTGTTGATGTCAGTAGCTATGGGGATGTGGGAGACATGGGGGTTGAAAGTGGTCGACCTGTGGCAATTTCATACTTCTGCCAAAGACAAAAGTGTCATGGTGTATCACTTTTCTGCGAAAACTATATATCACAGATAACTGGCGTTTGTGTGTAGTAGTAGCACAGAGTCACCTTTCGATCACAACAGCGGCCGAATTTCAGAAACTGTGGTACTGTGGTAGATATGGTGGTTGTTAGTGACCGACCAAGGATATTTTCGTATTTCGACTGTCTCCGCATTTGACACTTTTCAGCCACAACTACATAGCATAGAGCATTGGTGTTTGTGTTTGGTAGTAGAATCGTATCTCATGTAGTGCACTATGGTTGTTAGATGTCGGTAGCTATGGGGATGTGGGAGATATGGGGATTGAAAGTGGTCGACCTGTGGCAATTTCATACTTCTGCCAAAGACAAAAGTGTCATGGTGTATCACTTTTCAGCGAAAACTATAGATCACAGATAACTGGGGTTTGTGTATAGTAGTAGCACAGAGTCACCTTTCGATCACAACAGCGGCCGAATTTCAGAAACTGTCGTACTGTGGTAGATATGGTGGTTGTTAGTGGCCGACCAAGGATATTTTCGTATTTCGACTGTTTCCGCATATGTCACTTTTCTGCCACAACTACATAGCATAGAGCATTGGTGTTTGTGTTTGGTAGTAGAATCGTATCTCATGTAGTGCACTATGGTTGTTAGATGTCGGTAGCTATGGGGATGTGGGAGATATGGGGATTGAAAGTGGTCGACCTGTGGCAATTTCATACTTCTGCCAAAGACAAAAGTGTCATGGTGTATCACTTTTCAGCGAAAACTATAGATCACAGATAACTGGCGTTTGTGTGTAGTAGTAGCACAGAGTCACCTTTCGATCACAACAGCGGCCGAATTTCAGAAACTGTCGTACTGTGGTAGATATGGTGGTTGTTAGTGACCGACCAAGGATATTTTCGTATTTCGACTGTTTCCGCATATGTCACTTTTCTGCCACAACTACATAGCATAGAGCATTGGTGTTTGTGTTTGGTAGTAGAATCGTATCTCATGTAGTTCACTATGGTTGGTAGATGTCGGTAGCTATGGGGGTGTGGGAGAAAGGTGGGTTGAAAGTGGTCGACCTGTGGCAGTTTCATACTTCTGCCAAAGACAAAAGTGTCATGGTGTATCACTTTTCAGCGAAAACTATAGATCACAGATAACTGGCGTTTGTGTGTAGTAGTAGCACAGAGTCACCTTTCGATCACAACAGCGGCCGAATTTCAGAAACTGTGGTACTGTGGTAGATATGGTGGTTGTAAGTGGCCGACCAAGGATATTTTCGTATTTCGACGAAAGGCATGTGTCTCCGCAGATTTCACTTTTCTACCACGACTACATAGCATAGAGCATTGGTGTTTACGTGTGGTAGTAGAATCGTGTCTGTTGTCGTGCACTATGGTTGTTAGATGTCTGTAGCTATGGGTGTGTGGAAGATATGGGGGATGAAAATGGTCGACCTGCGGCAATTTCATATTTCTGCCAAAGACGCATGTGTCACGGTGTATCACTTTTAAGTGAAAACTATCAATCACAGATCACTGGCGTTTGTGTTTGGTAGTAACACAGAGTCTCCCATCGATCACAACGTTGGCCGAAATTCTGTAACTGTGGGAGTGTGTGAGATATGGTGTTTGAAATTGGTCGATCATGAATATTTTCGTGTTTCATCCAAAGACTTGTGTGTATCCGTAAATTTTACCTTGCTGCCGGAACTACATAGCGCAGAAGACTGGTACTTGTGTGTGGTAATAGTATCGAGTCTCCCATCGTGCACTAGGGTGGTTAGATGTCTATAGCTGTGAATATGAATTCTTTACAATCACGAACGAAGTCGTGGGTACCAGCTAGTAATTAATAAATATTATTAATTTTTTCTATCAAGAGACTTTTTGACTGCTGAACAAAGTTGAACAAGCCTTTGTTATATAATATTACGAAAATATACATCCCAACCGGGAACTGCTGGAATTTTAGCTGTCAGATTTAGATGACAAAATTAATTAATTAACTGACCGCACCTTAAGCTGAGTTAGTAAACATCAACACAATGCTGAACATAATTATCAAATATTAATTTCATTAAATGCTGATCTCCATAAACTACTGACGTTTACGTGGCCTAGAAACGCTAGTCATTTTTTTCAGAGCCGAATATTATCTTGGATATCAAAAAGTAAATTTATTACTTTTCCTTAAATTCGAAAAAAATGTAGTTATTTTACTACGTAAGATTAGGATCTTCAAGGTAAGGAAACATTTTACTCCAGCGCCTTTTCAACGTAAAGTAAGTTTCCGTGTGTGTTTCAAATAATTTTTAACCACGACATCTTCAACTTTGTTTAAAATATATAAAGATAGATACACTGAAAATATTGATCTATCGCTAAATTTGAAATTCAGTATTACAAGGGACGTTGGCATTTTGAAACTACGTTGACAATCATAAGTGTTGAATGAGTATGTTTGCTAGTTTTCAAAATAACATCTTTCTGAAAATAGTAACTACTGATATAATAAACCAATCTGTAATAAATTTCATACACAAAAGCATTAGTGTCACCATTACATATTTAAATTTTCGATTTCTCCGTTCAATTTAAGATTCTTTAATTTATTTCATTCTATTATTATTATTTAATTAATCGTAAATCTATCAAATAGATATTTAATATTCTGTTAGAAGTCATTAACCAATCATTAAGTTTAATAATAAGAGGTAAACTTAAGTTACGACTACGTTGTTCTAGGCTGTCTTATACACTCATGTCCATAAATTAAGGGATCTTCGAAACACACGGAAAAACATAGAACACGGCAATAATCTATACAGGGCCGGCTTAAGGAATTTCGGTGGCCCCCTGTGATGTACTTTTGCCTACACTTTAGATAATTTTTGTGACTTTATACACACACAACACCACACACACACACAACACACATATATATATATATATATATGTGATCTGTGTGTAGAGCTCAAACAACGATTAATGAGATGGACTGAGGTTTCTGTAAATCTGTGTACAAACGGGAGAGCAGTTTATTGAGTATTAGTTGAACGGGGCGACCTTCGTCGAGTCTTTGGTGTTTTATCAATGCATCTCATATGGATCTCCCAACTACTGTCACTTTCATTTCTGGCTAAGTCCTGCTGCCCACTGTCTCAAATAAAATTATTTTTGTATTCAATTTTATGGCTAGTATATTTATAATACTCTTTTTGTATGCGACATTTCTTTCCTTGTCGTTCTTTCCTAGAAGATATAGGTTTTTTGGGACTGGAGACACGTGAGCAGGCATACACGTTTTAATTCAATAACCTTTTCCATGAAACGTCTAAAGATGAATGAGTTTATTCAAACGAAATTACATAAAATGCTGAAACAGGTTGAGAGCCTTTAAAATACGTATATAGGCCTATTGTAATTACATCAGATACGATTTCTCAAAACTGAAATCTGATGAAGGTCGAAAATGTCTATTGTGAACACAGCTTGTTAACATTCTAAATTTGTAGATTATTTATTTTAGCAGGAAAATGTTCGTTGAGTAAGGAAAATTTTAATGGGATCGTGTGGCGGGGCCCCCCGCGATTGCGGTTCTTGCGGTAGCCTTAAACCGGCACTGAATCTATAGGTACACACTTTGACAATAAATTGGCCGCCGCTGAAAATTCTATCACTGTTATTTTGCACAATCTGACATCAATATCATCCCAGGAAACAGTAATGCAATACTAGCAAGCCAGTATTGCGTTACTGTTTCTTAGGATGATATTGATGTCAGATTGTGCAAAATACAGTGATAGAATTTTTCAGCGGTGGCCAAATTTATTGTCAAAGTGTGTACACTAAAAGAGACCCTGTGGCATAATTTGACTCGTGTGGGTAGTGGGAAGTACTGACCGTTGAGGTGACCCTCCGCTCGTGGTATACACTATACAGAACGTCAATACGGGGTGTGATGACCTCACACGGCAATACAGGATGTACAACGGCTCCCGATCATGCCATCCAGCGTGCCTTTCGCTAACACGTGCCAGCGCCCATTGGATATGAAAAATGGTCGCAAGAAGCGATGTTAGGCCTCGTACCCACTGAGCACGCTCAGGCGAATGAGGCGCTCATTCATTTGAGCGCGCTCAAATGAATGAGCGTGCTCAGGAAAAGAAATTTTGGTCGAACGGGCCTGGTGCCAGTGCTCAGTAAACGCCGGCTATTGACATGTCACGTGTGCGTGTTTCAGATGCGGCATTTATGAAAGGTTCCCATGAACGTATTTACAATTACATAATTACATACGAAATCGTAGAAATACTCGAGAAAACTACTGACCAATTGGAACGTTTGAGAGGGAACAAAACGGTGAGTTTACTCCGGGTTCATTTAGAAGCGATGAGCTATTACAATCTATCTCTGCTTTGCCACATTTACCTAGAAGATCTTCCAATCAAAGTAAAGAAATTAGTTCGCATATCGCAAGACATTTTATAACAAATTCTGAATTACCTTGGCAATACCATATTAATTTAATTACAAATATGAAACCAATAAAGAAATAAACTTAAATTGTAATTATATCTTGTTTCATTTGGTTCACATTTATCCATTTAAAATTTCATTCTATCAAAAGAAAATAATTTTTGACACATTAACTTCATCTTGTGCTGAAACAAAATATGAAAGTATAGTTTATATGTATTTGCGAATATATAATCAGTTTATACTAGCAGCGCCTCGCGGTTTTACAAGCCCTGACAATCATGAAAAGAGTGTCCTATTTCAGTATCTGAAGTACGCGCACACCAGATTCCTTCAAAATCCGTTCAGCTGGGAGAAAACACTTAAAAGACTCACCACTTCTCGTTATAGAAGTTCTCTTCTGTTTAGATCGTTCTCGCCTGAACGACCCTAGCGGGCTTGTTATTTTTTTCTTCACATCATCAACACTAAATTTTAATACCTCGCTCATTTCGCGTCAGGCATCTTCTTTTTTAGTTGTATTATAATACTGTTCGTATGAGCTATCCTATAACACCTTAAGCATCAATTAGAGTTAGGCAAGTTTCATTGTCCCACATGCTCGCGTTCATTATAGAAACTGCCAAATGCCGTCCACACTGAACGCCGAACAAAGACTGGCTCGCCTTTGAGCATTCCAAAATGTCGACACTCGATCGGCTCGCCTTGAGCGCGCTCGATGTTGTTCGCTGCGAGCGTGCTCAGGCGTCCACACTTGATCGGCTCGCTTCACTGAGCGGCTCATTCGCCTGAGCGTGCTCAAGTGGATACGAGGCCTTAGGGCTGCATTCCTTCGGCCTAGAGCACTCCATGCTTCTTCAACCAGATTACAGTTTACGTGGTTTCTATAAAATTAAATAAAGACGAAAATTTTTTTTCTATCCTCGCGTGTTTATATATTTCTCCGTACAGGATTATGATATATTTTCAATTTTTGTCATTGGGTCGTACAGTCGCGACCCTTTGTGAAAGTTATAGAATATTCTGTTTGATAGCTCTATCAGATATTAATCTAAAACTTTAATAATCTCATTAGTGGGTGGTTTTGATCTTGATAATTACTAGGCGCACTCTATTGCACCAGCAGGAAAAAACTACTTGATATTCTTCTATCATCTTGGATGCTATTAAACAGTGAGCCCTGCACATGACATATCCCAATGGATTACATGAACACAAACATCGGTTCACAAAAAGTAATGAATTTATCTAACAAACCAAATGATTTTTGTTATGACAAAATTTGACATAAATACAGTCTTGCACAGTGTAAGTTCAGTAGGCTCATTTAACCGGTCTCTAGCTAATCAGGGTAGCTGCCCAGGGGTATTTTACGGGCCCTGATATGTTACAAACTATCGCACTGTTTTGTGGCACATTACCACGTCCGAGCACTTCCAGTGACAGGAAGCGCTCCACACAACCACAGACGATGGCGTTGTTCTGGCCCTCCACACTCAAACCTGAAGTAAGTCTTGTCTCCATTGCCAGCTTTGAGGCAGCATACCATGAAACAAAATAAAATACCGTAGAGGTGCGTCCCTTTTTTGCACAGGCCGGCTGTGTCCCTGTTGTTGTCTGCGGCGAGAAATCCCCGGAAAGCTGCGTCGCTTGTAAGTACATCCCATTGCTTTTGTCATCTCAGATGACCCTTCACACACTTCCCATTCATACTGGCGTCAGCTGAGCAGGTGGGTTGACCCTACAACGGCGGCAGTTCGCCGAAAAACTGCCATCCCTGGATCATCCGACGCTGTTTAGCTTGGGGAACGCGACTCATTACAGCTTGCCGACCTACCCACCAAAATTTAAATTCCATGTGATTTAATTTTTTTTTAAAGTCTTCTCTGCAACTTTATTCACATTTCAGTCCCTGCCCTCTTGACAGCAATACCCTTGATTCACGAAGATATAACAAACTCTGCACACTTTCAATTAGTTTGGTTTTCACAAGATATTTCTAACATTACGGGACTCATTACAAACTTGTGTGGAATATCTACCGTATCCAATGTTTAAATGGAAAATATTAACATTACTTAGATTTAATATTGTTTTATAATTTGTGACTAAAACAGGTAAATGTTTTTGTTCTGAGCCTCGCGAAAGTTTCACGGGTGTACCGTCAGATTGTGCTCTTAAATACAATATATTATTCACAGTTATAGAGAGTTCTTCAGGTGTTAATCTATATGCACAGCTCAATGGAACGGCAGCTGTCAACCAGTACAGATGGAATCACACCTGAGAAAGACGGTTCAGCTAGCAGTCAAAATAATCTGTTTTTACTACACAATCCGGCGGACACTAGTGAAGATTTCATTGTAACCACATCCCGAGGAAGCTTCCGTTCTTACTATACCATATATTAACACTATTTTATTTAAAGTAATCTTAACTCAATGTACATTATGTCGTAATGGATAGAATATGTACTGTCCATAATAAATTCAACCACAACTGAAGTTTCCGCTGAAGACGTTACCAGCAACATAGCACTGCCTTGGAGTGCATTGGAGCAGACTACCTTAAATAGCCTGCAAAATACGACAAGCAATAAGTTTTGCACAAAACGAGAGCTGTATAATCACATAAAAGACATCCGATAAAGAAATAAGAGTAAGTGCGCGAAGTCCCCTTTGCTCTTGCCGAGATTGTATACAAAACGTTGGTTATTAATCTAAGAAACAATGATGTTATCTGTTTCATAATTACTCCCTTTACCTGTTGGAAATTTGCTGCTGTTATTTTCGTTCTAATGCCATTGGGGGTACAAGGCCACATTTTCCGCGACGGACTTCTAAATGAGAAATGTCGTCGGCGCGGGTGTGTTAAAGTTGAGTTAGGTGACGGCGTAACAGGCTGCGCAGTGTTGCTGGTGGAGGCTGTTGAGAGCCCGAGGCTGGCTCGTGGCCGCACATGGCTCATCCAGCCGTCAGGCCATACTTCAGCCTGCGCGCACCTCATACAGCAGCCAGTAAAAGGCCCCGCCCGGCCGCCCGGCCTCGCTGTGTTATTTAACGGGCCCGCCAGAGGCGGCCGCTGCCTCATAAATCTCGCCTACTCGCGTATAACGTCGCCGCGGGACGTTAAGGTCTCTCGTGGAAAATCACATCTTGGGCCGCGATGGAGGAGGTCTCTCGCCAAACGGTGGCCTCGCACAGATAGGTATCAGTGTTTCCTGACTGCTCAATTCACAGTACAGCAAAACACTTTATATTCATCATAAATGTTTCTGAAAAATTCTTTGTAATCAAATAACATATCGTTGGACCACAGATGTTTTATTGTCAGTGGCAGCTCTGTAAAGCAGAAAAGCAATAACAATGTATGGTTGCATAAATTTGATTTAAGTGAGTTGTGTTGTAGTAAAAACTGGAAGAAATGTTAACCTGGATATGTAAGAAAGAAATGAGTGATAAATAAATAAATTATTTAAATGTAAGAAGAAAAACAATAAAAATAAGTGAATATTTCTGTTTAATGATAAATCTGAAGGAATCGAAGTCACGTAAGTACAGCTTGTTTTGTGTAAACAAAAAAGAACCTTTCATATGGTGACCGTGAAAACACAACAGATATTTCTGTAGCTCAACAACCTGAAAATCTTAGGATAAAAAAAAAATGTATTGATGAATGAGTCGTTGACCAAAGAGTTTCCAGGCAACGTTGTTGTGTAGCAGCCACAATTTTATTTGAGTGTGAAAGGAGATTTTACTGCAATGATTCAGTTTGGTGATTGATTATTAACAATTTAATTAAAAATGAATAGACAAAATATCGTGAAAGCACGAATCGATGGTAATAGGCACCATGACGATCATAATGGAAAAGATGCTGAGATGAATAATAACAGTAGAAAAACAAAGGTACTAAGAATTTTGGAAATGCTAGAAGAAAACAAATAGGAAATGATTCGAATAATGAGAGGTATGAGTGTTGAAGGAAAAGAAGGTAATAATGTTCACAATAACGGCAAAGAAGAAAATGAAGTCAATCATGATAATGAAAATAAAAGACGGAGATTATTCAGTGTAGGAAAACGAGGAAGAACAGTATGTAAAGGGGAAAAGTAAAACAGAAGAAAATTACATCTACAGAAAAGAGGGAGGTGATGGTTATAGTCAAGAAAAGAATGATGCAGAAAATGTGATTATCTGAAACATAATGAGGAATGAAACTAAGTAGAAGAGACACGAGAAGATGTAATGCAAAAGTATGAAAAGAAATGTGATGATGAAAAAGAAGAAGCAAAATGAGACGAGATCATTGGCTGTTGGGATGATGTCAGAGTTTTATACAATAATTGAAAAATCAAATGGAGGAATACTCGACACAAGAAAAATAAAATGACACAGAGTAAAGAAAGGTGTCAATAACAAAAGGAAGAGGAAGCGCGGATTGGATTTGTGGAATGAAGGGAAGAATATAATGAAGCTTAAAGAAAAGAAGATTAAATGTGAGGGGCCGAATAAAGATGGACTAATCGTAAAGTGAAGACTTAGAAGGAGCAAGTTGTGGAGAATATTGCAGTGTTTATATTTACTTGTTAACTTCTGTTAGTGTTATGGAACTCTAAGGTTAATAGTTATGATTGTGTCTTAGTTTTGAGCAATATTATTTTTTTTTTTAAATTTGTTGTTGTTGATTACATTCCATTTCATGGAATTATTCCAGAACTATAAAATGGGAACGAATATATAAGCAAACACCTTATATACATCATAGATGTTTTTTTGAAAAATTCTTTGTCGTCAAATAACAGATCGTTGAACCACAGATATTTTATTGTCAACAGCAGACTCTCTGGTTGTTAAGTAGCAGATAACGAATAGCACTGTGTGGTTGCATAAATTTGATTTAAGGGAGTTGTGTTGTAGTAATAACAAGAAGAAATGTTAACCTGGATGTATAAGAAAAAAATGATTGATATATAAATAAAGTATTTAAATGTAAGAATTAAAACAATAAAAATAAGCAAGTATTTTCTTTTCAGTGATAAATCTGAATGATCCAAAGTCACGTAAGTACATTTAGTTTTGTACAAGTGTGATTAGTAAGCTTTCGACAGTCACAGCACGAACAAGTCTTGTCAGAATGAAAAAAATGGCAGTAGGTAACAGTCGGAGCAGCTGCCGCAACTGTTAACATAAAAACGCCTTTTTTTTTTTAGACAAGTATCCAATGGAATAACTAATATTGTTCAACACTTTATTTAGAGACACTGTTACTATGTATTCAACTGCTAAATATTTTAGTTTGGTACTAAAGAGAAACTACAGGATACACCCATCGGAGGAAGTTCTGTTACCGTAACTCCCTCGCTCACAGCCACCAAGATCCTGGACCAACATGTCTTCCTCTCACCAGGCTCTCTGCCTCAATCGACATAGTAGAAACATCTCCGCATTCCGTAAGCGGTTTTTCTGCAATCCTACCTTCATCACGCTTGTTCTGCTTCCACTTTCTTACATTGTTCCTTCACTTTTTCACTTTCATAGTATCACAGCTGATGCATCATTCTCGAGCAGTACAGAAATGTAATTGCCACTATCGCATATTTTCGTGTGGTGTTGGTTCAGCTGCTACAGTAATATACGTCCAATTTCATCTTAAACTGTTAGTTTTCACTATATTCCTTTCAAAATCAATGCATTGTAAGCGTATAATTGTTTTATTTTTAAATATTTTGCTTATGGCTTTATGCCTTCTTGAGCTCGAGGTCATTAGAGTTGGAAAAGTACTAGAGACAAGGAACGGGAAGGAATTCCGCAATAGCATTTTGAAGGAAGCATCCCGGCATTCGCCTGGAGTGATTTGAGGAAACCATGGAAAACTCAAACCTGGTTGCCCGGACGAGAATTTGAACCGACGTCCTCTATTACTTGTACAGAATAAACTGGAATATAGTGATCTTTATAAAAATCTTCATTTTATATGGTTAATCGCGGTTGTTAATTCGTCCTTATGTTCGCAAAGATGTATAAAGAATTAGATCCTTCTGTTTCTGTAATCAATAAAAGGTAACTGATTTTAAACTTGGCCTTATACCTATTAAACATTTTCCATCTGGAGGACAATCTCCAACTAACCACAAATTTAAACAGCGAGAAAGTTGCCAGTGTGGTAGTGGACGGTGTATGGCATTTTTGAGACGTAAGAATATCGGAAGAAAGGGTACAGTACATTTACAAGATTTAAATATGAGAATGCTTTGTGCGAGACGGGTGCCCGATTTATTAAAAGCTGGCCAAAACAAATTTATCAACATTGTATGGATCATATTAACAATAATCTTAGCAATCCTGCCAATGATGAGGTGAGGGTACACTGTTCCAGGCCAAAATAAACGAAGTCGAATTCGTCTGCCCAAAATTTTATAGCTAGTGTTTTCTGGTATGCATATGGAATCCTTTTATTTAATTACTTTGACATGATTGAAAACAATGACTGGCAAATTCGACGCAAGATTTAATTAGCAACTGGATGAAAAATATTATGCAAAAGGAAAGACAAGCTTTCATCAAGACAATGAGGTTGCTAACAAACGTATTTTAACAATGGGAAAACATAGGTGTCTTATATAAGAATTTTTGAAACATCTATTCTTCCCCAGATTTTCGCCTTATACCCCCCCCCCCCCTTTCTGTATGACCTTTTCCTCTTTCCAAATTTAAAGAAATTTAAGAGTGGAAAACGTTTTGAGTCAGCCTTCGATAATAACACTTCAGAGTTGGAGTCCATTTATTGGCAAAACGTTCGGCAAAGTGCATTGGACTAAAAGGGTCCTACGTAGATAAATAATTTTATGTTTTAACAAAAAACAATATTTCAATACCAAACCAAAAATCCGTCAGGTTTCCCTCGTACCCTCGCGGTGGTAAATGTACTTTAACATTCCTCTTAATTTAAAAGTGCCCTTTGGCTCCATGCTTGTTTTTATTAGTTATGTTTCATTGCAACTTCTCCTCCTTACTGTATTCTATGTAACGTTGTTTTGCTCGGAAGATACTTCAGAGCAGGTGACAAGAAGTAAAAATCTAAAACTTAATAACTAAAGTCTAACACACTGTTGGTTTGCGGAGATGACAAATCACGTAGAAAACGTGCATATTTCTTATGAAACTAGCTGTACTTTGTCATCATATGAACAGTTGACATAAAGGAGAAATATGAAATTTGAAATGAAGAAAGATTAAATTTAAAAATATGTAAATTACACGTTGTTAAAGGAAAAGAAGAGAATTCAATTACTACATTATCTTTGGACTTTAAATTCAGTTACTAAGGTTGAGATTCTGCTTAGCTTGCTAGTGACCCTACTATGTGCAATATCGATCAACTGCTAAGTACTGGCGACTCAGTAACAATGGTACTTACCGATAACGACCAAATAGCAGTTCTGCCTTTTACCAGCCATGCCACAGAACAATTTTACTAGGAGAACACAATCTCCTAATGGGAACTTACTGCGCCTTGTGTGCGGACCAGTTTCCAACTTGAATTCATTGAAATGCTCTGCCGGATGCATTTAGGACGATTAAGTAGACAGTTTAGAGCCGAAAAGATTGCGATCGACTGTGAAATCTCCCTCCATCTCACTGAAACGCTCCTACATTTTGGGATCCATTGAAGGTCCAATTGTTATCTCTGACGAGATTAGGAGGCAGTGATTCAAAGAAGACGCTATCTTTCGAATCTTTGCAGGTTAAAATAGTGGAAAACTAAAATATTTCACATATATTATTCGTTTTCTACGTTTCTCTTTTCATAAATTTTAATGTCCAATTAAAGTTAATTATAAATTATAATATTAGCTACTATCATATGAGTTAAAAAACTTATGTTAAGACTTTTTCATAGCCATAAATCTGGGTCAAACTCCTTGTGTAGTGTTACAAGTACCTGTAGTAGCTTATATTACGGAATGGTTTAAACATCCAAACAATTACTATACAAATCAAGCACACCAATCCAGGACTTTCCCATCATCATATATATAATCTTGTGGTGCTCTCTATTGGTTTCACCAAAGAACGTCTGTACAGAATTTTGATGGGGTTTTCACTTTTTCAAAGCCATTGCAGTTCAGCATTAGTAATCCAAAACATAAGTTACTGCACACAAAATAATTCAACATAGTAATAAATAGATTAGGAAAATTATAGTTAATTTCACACTCAGTATTTTTACGATGGACTAAGGCAGAAAAAAAATCAGACCATCCCATTGTCATATAATTCTGTATTTTCCCTGAATTTATTCCGGCATGACCCAAGAAAGACTGAACAGAATTTTGATGGGGTTTTCGCATTTGGAAAGCCTAGGATCGGAATCAAACACTGCGATGTATCTGATAACAACATCATTTAGTAAACGAAAACTGAATCTTAATCTAAAAATTTAGGTGCCACATTTATTACAAAAAGTTTCAATTGTAATAATAGATATTGTGCCCGATACAGTCCACTCCATGGGCAATATATTTTAGAGGTTTTCTAGAAATGTTATTAGCTTCTTAAGCTATCCTCCGAATTATAACAGATTATCTACTTGTGGCCACCAACATGTTATTTTACACCAGGGCGACCGGTTTTAAAGCACAGGTCCGAAGCTGCTCTTAATAGTGATATTACAGTAGACCATACCTTAGCGACTTATCACCACAGTTCTCCACTCAGTAGTATCTGAAACAATCTGGGAACTTAACGACAGTAATGAATTTACAACACACACTGGATAAGTTTAACAAGTATTTTAAGTATAAAAAAGCTAACCATGGATTTATCCGCAATTACTGGCTATAGTCACGCCGGAAGGGAATGTCACGTTTGGCTATAGGCTTACCAACCTGACCTTGCTAAATTACTGACCAGCTTCTTCTTACGAATATAACTGCAACATAACTATACTGCATCAATGCAGGAACGACTGCATCCTTAAATAACTATGATGAATAGAACCCCACCGAAAATTAACAAACATGATTCCCACGAGGCATTCGTTTTGATCACAAAACTTAGTGTATCTCTTTTCTTTTGTGCTTCATTTTTAGTAACTATTTGATTCTGATTTTCTCCTGTTTCTTTTGCTCGCATTCAAGACCACTATAGTCTCTGATTTAGTTCATCTTTAATCTATTTGCTCGTTGTGTGCGCATTCCCGGTCTCGTTGTGTTTCTTTATTATCACATAAATAATTTCTCCTTTTGTACGAAAAATGTGGCATATGTCACATTAAATCTATCTTTCGAAACCGGGCGTTTGTGTAAAATTCAAATGTGTACCATCAAACGTTTGGTTTTCTAAAGCTAACGCATAAAAATGTTCTCTCTTTTGGAAATGAGGGATATAATGAGAATCACAAATATATTTTTCTTTAAATTTAATGTTTTGTCATTAACCATGTGGGGTGGAAGGCAATAAATTTTCAGATTATGCTCACTGCGCGTTACTGTATTACTGAATAACTGATTCAGATCAGCTTTTTAGTCAGTACTAAAGTTATTTGTTACACATATACAACAGGGCTGTACAGTCGGACAAACTGTGCCGCCAGAATACCTCGCACCTCATTACGCGGAAAGTTCGAAGCCATTGAAAAGCAGTTAGCGTAATTGTGGCTACTTTGCTGTTCCCGGTTGGAGGGTAAATAATTACGGCATTTCAACGATTCATTTCTTTTCACAGAGCGGCACGAACCGAGAAATTGTGTGTCGAGGTACAACAGTAAATTAGTGTCAGAAAACTTTCTTCCAAAATACGGTGTACGTTCTCATTGGTACGGTAAACTGATGTGAATTAATGAGTGAGTGTGTGGGATCGAATTTATTTCTCAGTTTTTATTGATGTATGTGCTTATAAATAAAATAAAATAATATTTCTGCATAAGACGAAAGCTATTGATGGGTTCGTTTTGTAGGACACTTCGTAGTTTCTAAAATTAAACATTGAAGTAACGTCTATGTAATTCTTATTTAATATATTAGGCGTAGGCAATTGCCGTGTTTGGGTATGACCGCGCTTCTGGAATAGTTTAAAGTTCAAGGGTCAAAGGTCATAATGCTTTTACCGAGCGTGGTGGTGTAACGGCTAGCGTTCTGGCCTCGCATTCGGGAGGACGGTGGTTCGAATCCACGTCCGGGCATCGAGATTTGGGTTTTCCATGGTTTCCCAAATCACTCCAGGCAAATGCCGGGATGCTTCCTTCAAAAGGCCATGGCCGAATTCCTTCCGATTCCTTGCCCCCATCCTTTCCCGTCTCTAAAGACCTCGCTGTTAGAGAGACGTAAAGCAGATAAAAAAAAATGCTTTTACCTGATCTGGCAGAAATATGAAGTGAAAAATACAAGGTATTTCATTACATGGATTTGCTCTGCAAAATTTAGAGCATTTCGGTTCAATTTGAAGGGGCTTTGAAGTAATAAAGGCAGCTTACGAAAATACAGTTTGGTAATATGTGTCAATTATTTAAATTCAGATACCAACGATAAAATATTCAACATGAAGGAGTAAACGCGAAACAAACAAGGATAGAATATCTAAATTTATCATTATCATCATCATTTTCCAGCTCCAGCCTCACGGGTGATGGTCAGGAGCACTCTCCGCTTCTTCCTGTCCATGATTAGTTGTTGTTCATGAACAGTCTTCCAGTCAAGCCCTAAGTCTTCTATATCCATATTGATTCCGTCTATCCATTTCTTTTTGGGTCTTAAATTATAAATTAAATATTATAAATATAAATTATTAAATTATATCTAAATATCCTAGAATAGATACAAAAAAAGGTCAGTATTTCAAAATGCGAAACTAATACTCTGAAAACACGTCACACGAATCAGCAAGTTTGATTATAGAGGATACCTGTATCACTAACTGAAAAGCAAGAAAGGAAAATTCTTAGAAAAATCTTCGGCACAGTTTGTATAGGAGGAATTTTGATGAGAAGAAAAACTCATGAGCTATTTCAACATTATGAGGAAGGTACAGACAAATTAAGAAAAATACGCATGAAATTTTACGGAAACTTTATCAGAATGAATAACAATACACTGAGCAAGATAATTATCCACCTTGCCATCTCAATGAAAGTGAAGAACAATTCGCTACTTTAAATCGAAATAAACCTATGGAAAATTGGGATCTCTGGCAGTATCATAGATGACAGATGCGGATTAACAATGGAAGAAGAAGAAAGATGGAGGTTTTGCATCGAGAGAGGCCACGCAGTACAGAGTATAAGGGTTAAAGATCACGACCCCGTTAGCCGGTATGGCTGAAATAAAAACTTGACCCGTGTTTCACCTTTTGCAAGATTTGAAGAATTTGTGTAGAGCTTGAAGGGCGTTAAGATACCTACCGGCAGAGATTTGGCGCGGACAGATACTAATGATTAGATAAGAAACGGTCGAAGGACATGTCCGTATCATCTGATCTTTATGAAGTGCGTACGGGACCTGTATTTGAAGCAAAGGGTTCGCTGTGCAAAGTCTAAAATATTTATGTTGAGTTTTAAGGAGAAGTCCAATTGAGAGATTTTGCACGGACGGTGTCTATCGCACAATATTTTAAAGGGTCAAATAACATGATCTAATGATCCGATAGGGCTGAAATGTGGACTTGACCTGTATTTCATTCTAGGATTCTAGGGGTTAGTTCTAAAAAATGTGAAGAATTTCTGTCGATTTTGAATGGAGTTAGAAGTTTTAATAGAAGTATTAAACATGAACAGAGGTGATATCACTAGTATAAATACAGTAAAAGGATCAAAAGTAGCGACCGCTTGATCCGATCTGGCAGAAATACTAACTTCACTTTTACTTTACCCTAAGGGCTCACTCTGCAAAATTTTAAGAATTTCTATTTAGTCTGAACGGAGTTAGAGTCTATCACGATAGATTCGCATGGACAGACACGATCTGATTATGTAAGAAACATGTACTAAGAAGAAATAGCGTCAGAAAATATGATATGAAAAGTAAAGAAAGGAAGCCCATCACTTATCAAAGATGAAGAAAGGATGGTTGTAGCCACAAAAAAATACTACCTAAAAAGTAGTAAATCAAATATTGTGGCTGTCCCCTTATCACCTTAATCCTGAAACAAAATGAACCGGTCCACAAAAAAAACCCACTCTTGTGTCTGGGATTACTGTGGGTCAGCGTTCCGATCAAGCCATGCGCATCAAACTATTTCTTCGTGAGTAGCTACAGAAATACACCGCAATATTGAGTTTTCAGCGGCACGTTTTGCCTCGCATCCAGAAATCAAGATTGATCAAATTTCTGACTGAAATATTATAAACAGTTACCGATACTTTATATAAAATATTTACAGATGATATTGATAAACAGGTGAAAGAAGCCGGAGCTCTAGGAGCGTAAATTTTTATGTTTCAAAATCTACGCGGGTAGTGTCCCAAGATTGATACACAAGCTTCTAATGCCGTCAAAATCGAGGGGTTGAACACAGAGGTCTGGTAATTAATTTCTTCCGGCTTACTGTAACAGTGAAATAATACAGCCAGAACATCCACACTGAATATATGTGGTTTGTAAACCAGTCAATAATAAGATTTGATCGCAATATTCATGCAGTTGATTAAGTCACAGATGCTCAACTAAATACAATTATTATTTAAATACGTTCATATCCTCAGAAATGATGTAACATGGTAAATATTTCTTATTTTATTATAACAGCGAAAATTCTGAATACAGGAAATAAGGAAACAATTACATCAACTGCAAGCATTTCTTGTAGTGTTCTGACAATTTATTTAATCGCGGTTGATTATCTAAATTGAATTGTTACGAAACAACGCTTAAAGAATCGATTTTGTGATAACATCACTTGCCGTAGTTAGTCCGATAGTGAAGGTCGGTCAGGTAACGTCGCCTTTATGGACAAGATGACACAGTGAGAAAAGTAGCACTTTATTATATAGTACAGCTATGAAATTTAAGTTAGTTTTACACAGAATGTTGGGAGCAGTGAAGCACTTTTTGATTGTACTTTGCATACTAATTTCCTTGGGAGTGAATATTGGAATGGTTTCCTCTTTCCTTCTCCGGATAGTTAACAACTAATGCTAGAACTTAGGTGTCGCTCTCTATCAGTGGACAGTACGAACTACCTTCTATGTGGTAACTTTTAATTTGTTTGTGTACCGGGTATTTTTTTTAGGCAGAACTTCCAAAAGCCACACAATGAGACAGCGTGAACATGGAAAAACTCCTAAATACAATAATCAGGATGATTGGCTCATCTAGCCCAAGACTTATCCATTGTATCCATCAAAGTCTTGTATGATGCCATTTAACGTACACGGCAGAACTGTTATGTATTGCACAAAGCACACTTCTTCGGTTTTACTTTCACAACTCATCTGTCATACCTATCCATAAACAGTCAAAATAAATATCTGTCTAGAGCGAGGTTTCGTATATTACATATTAAACTGAACTGATAAACGTAATTCAACACCAAGCAGTTTTTAAATAAACTTCATTATACGTTTCTCGAAATTATCTTTGAAATAAAATACTGTACATAAGTCAACCACGAGTAAAAATCATTTAAAATAAATATAGCCTGGTATTTTCACGAAGTATTTGTTATCTAATTCATTTATTTATTAAAAGATATGACTCTCTGGAGTTTGTTAATTTACTCATTCTGATTTTTTTAGAAAATCATACACTCTGAAAAGATAGCCATTTCAGTTAAACAATTTCTTGATAAACTTATTTTTTTTCATTAGTGTCACTTAATCATAACGTTTACATCAAACACATTACAGAAACAGTGGAATCTAAATAGAAACGAGTTTGAACTAGAATACAGAAATTTTTAAACTGACATACCGCGTAGCCTCAAAGTGCTTTTAATTGGGACAGCCATAAACAAGAAAGGAAGAGAAATGACAAAGGACAAAGTTCAGCGACGACTATGTCACGCGGTAATTAAAGCACTCTTAAAGAAAGAAATCAGTTAAAGCATTATTAAGTAAACTCTTCATGGTTACTGAAATAACATGTATGGTTGTGAAATAAAGTGAAAACGAAGGCAAAATTAAAATTTAAAGCGCCAATAACGTAGCCACGCATAAACAACGTACCGGTAACTGAGCAATACATAGATACACTACTGGCTCATTGGTTAAGGTTTCGACTGGAGAAGAATCCCTGTCTAGGTGGGAATTTTACACCTGACCTTCATCTATGGCACAGGTTGTTGTGTAATATGGAGTACGCCAGCACACTTCCATGGTTCAGATTCAACGTTAAAGTCTAGCCCCCCTAACATTTCAAAAGCAGTTTCAAGCCAAACAAAGGCTTGATGTGGTCCTAATTGAACCAAACGAACATAAAAGATACCACTTCGTCCTCTACCCGCTTTACCTATAGTGAAAAGCACCAAGCGTGGTGGGTGAACGGTTAAGGTTCTGGCCTCACATTCTGGAGGATACGGGTTCGAATCCTCGTCCGGGCATCCCGATTTGGGTTTTCCATGGTTTCCCCAGATCACTCCAGGCGAATGCCGGGATACTTCCTTCAAAAATATCATGGCAGAATTCCTTCTCGTTCCTTGCTACAATCCCATCCCGCCTCTAATGACCTTGCCGTCGACGAGGCGTAAAGCACAAACAAACAAAAATTAATGAACACCGTGAAAGAAAATGACAACTATGAAAATGTGAATATTGGAGTGTAACTTTGAAATATCCAACAGTGTATTTACATTTAAGAAACTAATTGCAGGATATACGTCAAATTAGTGAGGTACTGAATTACAAGCTTATACAAGTAGTAAGAAGGAAGAATCGTGGCAAACCGGCTTTCATAAGAGGATATATTTCCTTCGAAGTGCTGAATACTCCAGTTGGAATACTTGCAGTACCAAATTACTTTAGCAACGTTTGATTATACGATGACTGACCTGCAGTTAAAATGATAAAAAGCGTCAAGGAAGTAAATTTTACCCTAAGCTATATTTTGCTGTTCATGGAAAAGGTATAAATGAGTCCTTTGTAACATTTCTGAATGCAATAAGAGAAGCAACCTGTATTCCATATTTCTTACTTGTAGAATATTTTGTTTCAAACGAGTATTTCATCGTTTTATATATTGTGCACGAACAGCAAAAAGCAGTGTAAATGGTTCAGCCATGTGGACACTTTAAACTCTCAACAAGTCAATTCCAAAAACCGGCGTGTTGAGTCGAAAAAGATCTCCGTGTACCTAGTGATGCATGATGCATCAGTCTCGTAAAATTAATCACCTTGTTAATGGAATACATTACCAGCTCGTCCCCGGTAAACTGTGCGAGTCAGACACTGAAAGAGTGATTTGCTCACATCAGAAACTTTATGACATCAGTTAGCTGACAGTCAAAACAAAATGTTTTGTCACTGTCAAAGAGCACCGACTCAATTTCCCGCCATGTGTTGAAGAACGAGCTAACGTATTTTTCAGCGCCTGTTGCGGAATTCGCCGCTAATAACCCAGCCATTGACCTCCCACCGAAGGCAAAAAAAATGGAAATTCGTTGGCGCTGACACAGGTAGGTTGAATTTTTCGGAACGCCAGTATCTTTGTTGACTATTGTCGACATTTTCCAATTTTGTAAGAGTTTGAAAGACAAAGATATTTATTTCTTTAATTTAAAAAATAAATGCAATACTTCTTAGCAATTTTGGACAAAGATCCCCAGTTGCAGATTAAGAGTATGGTATCTTTTTCCTGTAATGCTTCGGACAGATTGAAATCATTCACAATCACATGTGTCATTTCGGAAACACAAAAATTATGCACATAAAACACATAACGCAAAGCACAACAATTTTCCACGCAAACAGCTTGGCAAGGAATTTAAGACGCCAATGAAACAAAGCTAAACGTACGGCACCAAAACATTTAAACGGCAAAAACTAAAATGCGACTGCGTAATGTATAATATACATTTGAGCAGAGGACCATAAAGTGTACAAAACCGGTTTTACAACTAGAGGGAGACAGTATTATTGAAAGGAATCAAACATATTATAAGTAACAGAAAAAAATGCAAGCTAAAGTCAGTGGTAAAAGATAAAACACTTTTCTATAATAATTTACAAATAAATATTAACAGAAATAAATCTTTTATCTGAAGAATAGACATTACACGAAAGGCAAAAAACGTGTCCAGTTACATAAGCTAATTTATCTATCTTATGGCCATTGCACATAATACGTAAGCTTATGAACCGTGGCATCAATACGTAATATACATGTTAGAGAATACAATAAAATAATGAACTATCTGACACGTGTATAGTAAAAACAAAGTCTAATGTAAGATAGTGCAAGGTA